>CM039509.1:14517789-15013294 GCA_022432975.1 Begonia masoniana
CAGACAGATAGATAGATAGACAAAGAGATAGACAGACAGACAGACAGATAGATAGATAGATAAAGAATAGACAGATAGATAGATAGATAAAGAATAGACAGATAGATAGATAGATAGATAGATAGATAGATAAAGAATAGACAGATAGATAGATAGATAGATAGATAAAGAATAGACAGATAGATAGATAGAGCCTGTACAATTACAAGGGAGTTGTTCAGTACCGATTCTTATAGTACTGTTCGAGGAGTTGATAAGTTAATTCCTGTTGATGTCTATTTGTCTAGTTGTCCACATAAACAAGAGGCAGTTATAGATGCTATAACAAACTTCATAAGAAAATATCGCAAGAAATTTATGATGATCATATTTAGATTGATAGATAGATAGATAAAGAGATAGATAGAGAGAGAGGTCTCTAACCCAATCACAAGTCTTGGTATGGCGAAACTCATTTTTCCCTTGATGCAGGAGTCGAATTTGTACTGAAACTGCGGAGTGGAATCCAAAAGAAACTTTTAAGTAGGGTTAGCAAAAGATTTGTAGCGACAAAGAGAAAGTAGACGATCAGCTTACTAATATCCAGAAGAAAATTGCAATCTCGAAGGAATTTTGAAACAAGATGATGTGGATGAGGAAGAGAACAAGACGTGGCTCCTTGAACCAGAAGTGATCATCAGATGGTTTGATCACCACATCCCCTTCAATGGCTACATGCTTCTCAGCAACTTCATTCGCCAGTTGAATTATTATATGCTCCAGTTTGGTTCCCACCGCAAGCAGAAGCTATTAACAACACTTCCATAACACATTCTTATTCCACCCCAACAATGACATCAACGACAAGGAGAAGAAGAAGAAACTCACCAGGAGAGGAAAGAAGGATATCCAAAAATAAGCATGCCACCCTGTAAAAACAATAATCGAAGAACACTAAATGAAGGGACAATTGTTGATTTGTAAAATTTACTCGTAAAAAGTGGATATGTTTATTACTGGTTTGGGTACTTGACAGTATGTAGAGTAGTTTTGTTTAAAGAGACATACCAGCAACATTCAGCAACAAGAAAACGACGACTACAATCCACAGATACCAGCTGTAACAGGCAAATACCCCCAAAAAAATAATTATCAAGTTCATTGAAAAAGAGCTATAAATGGTGCTTAACCTTTAAAAAGAAGAATGTATCGAGCCTATTTACAGATCAAAACAGAGCTTAAAACAAGTTTACTTTTTTGTCATTTTCGATGCTAACCTTATTCCAACCACTTTCTTAAAGTCGGATTCAAGTGCACTTATCATGTACTTGTGGAAGTCAAACTTTGGATTGCTTCGGCAATGTGTCTGCAGCAAATACACTCAAAAAAGGGAACATTGAAGTTGAAATCATGTTGAGAATGATGTTGAAGATAAGAGAAGTGGAAGTCGCATACCATGATGAACCCCAGTCGAAGGGTCGTGTAATCCGACTTGGTTACCGACCCATAAAATTGCTTTAAAAATGAATTCTGATGCCAATAATCACCATTACTCTTAAGGCCATACTCTTGCATAAGATTTGATATAAACTAAGCAAAAACCAAAATTAAAACAAAGCCATCCTTACCACCCATCCAAGCAAACCTGCGACCTTTCCGATGCCCAAAAACCGACTCTTTATAAAATCGTCGTCTTGAACAACTGTATACTTGGATTTCAAAGCTACAAAGTAATGAATATGAATGTTTGGATTAAGGAAAATGGATAAAACTAAATTAGAAAAAGATAGATGCAAGATAATAGGAAGAATGAAGCTGAGAAAGAGAAATTAGAAGAAAATAGATAAAAAAAAAAAAAAGTAAAATGAGAAGAAGAGAGAAAAGTATTGGAAAGTAGAATGGGAAGAACAATGAAAATAACGACAAGCCTAATGAGAATGTTATGCCAGAAGAAAATTAAAAACTAGAAGAATCCTTTCCGTTTTTCTTCCACCATTATATCCTACTGTGATTTTAGATGTACATTGATATTACATTTTATTTTGTTGTTATGTGTCATTTAATGATAAATAATTATGATACATTATTAAATAGTTAAAATAATAGATATTTTAGACCAATGAATAAATGATACCTAGACAACATGTTCAAATGTAACATTAAAGTGTAGACTTATTGTGAATACGGGAAGTTTTCCGAAATAAGTACGTTTTGAAATTTAAATAATTTAATTGGTTAATGAGAGTTTTAATAGGAGGTTATTGTTAATGGGTTTTTATCATGGGCTAGAAGAAGTCGTACAGTATTATAATTAGTGAGAGGCTTAACCTAGCTTCATTAGAGATCAAGAAAATTGGCTTTGGAGAGGAGAAGGAACCCCATAGGAGAAAATGAGAGAGAGGACTTTGAACGTTTTGCATTTGAAATTTTAGTTCAATCCAAGGATAGGTGTTCAGTTTTGAAAGTATGTAGTTTTTCAATTAATTTCCCTCTCTTCTTTAACCAATCATTGAAGGAATCCTTTAGGGAACTTCATTGAAGGAAGGTTGGATTTATGTAGTGAGGATAGGAATCCTTTAGAAAATAGAAAGGTATGAAAATTTTGGAAAATCTCTATATTTTCTCAATTCTCGGATTTTAGGAGGTCAAATTTTTTTATTAGAGAATTATGAAAATTTATTAAAATGTAGTTTAAGTTTAGAATCGAAATCTTGTTGTTGAAAGTTAGAAAATCGACTGTTAGATGATGTGTTTTTTATTATTAATTAGAGTAATGAGACAGTTGTATGTGTTGTGTCATGATGCAAAAATTTTCATTCTTTACACCTTTAGTTTGGAAAAATACTAGATATAGGATTTAAAATACTTATTGAATTTAGTCAACTAGCTTCAAAAAACTTTCCTCTATTCAAGTCATAGCTAAGAAGGTTTGGATTCTGTGATGATTTTTTTTTTTTTTTTTTTTTTTTTTTTTTTTTTTTTTTTTTTTTTTTTTTTTTTTTTTTTTTTTTTTTTTTTTTTTTTTTTTTTTTTTTTTTTTTTTTTTTTTTTTTTTTTTTTTTTTTTTTTTTTTTTTTTTTTTTTTTTTTTTTTTTTTTTTTTTTTTTTTTTTTTTTTTTTTTTTTTTTTTTTTTTTTTTTTTTTTTTTTTTTTTTTTTTTTTTTTTTTTTTTTTTTTTTTTTTTTTTTTTTTTTTTTTTTTTTTTTTTTTTTTTTTTTTTTTTTTTTTTTTTTTTTTTTTTTTTTTTTTTTTTTTTTTTTTTTTTTTTTTTTTTTTTTTTTTTTTTTTTTTTTTTTTTTTTTTTTTTTTTTTTTTTTTTTTTTTTTTTTTTTTTTTTTTTTTTTTTTTTTTTTTTTTTTTTTTTTTTTTTTTTTTTTTTTTTTTTTTTTTTTTTTTTTTTTTTTTTTTTTTTTTTTTTTTTTTTTTTTTTTTTTTTTTTTTTTTTTTTTTTTTTTTTTTTTTTTTTTTTTTTTTTTTTTTTTTTTTTTTTTTTTTTTTTTTTTTTTTTTTTTTTTTTTTTTTTTTTTTTTTTTTTTTTTTTTTTTTTTTTTTTTTTTTTTTTTTTTTTTTTTTTTTTTTTTTTTTTTTTTTTTTTTTTTTTTTTTTTTTTTTTTTTTTTTTTTTTTTTTTTTTTTTTTTTTTTTTTTTTTTTTTTTTTTTTTTTTTTTTTTTTTTTTTTTTTTTTTTTTTTTTTTTTTTTTTTTTTTTTTTTTTTTTTTTTTTTTTTTTTTTTTTTTTTTTTTTTTTTTTTTTTTTTTTTTTTTTTTTTTAATCCAACATTTTTAGTTATTGATTTTAAGTATTATATTTGACTATTAACTTAAGTTGAACATTCGTGGAAGTTGAATCAGTAAAGTTATGTTGAGAGATGAGTCGGAAAAAAATTAGGGTTATTGCTTTACGAGGTAGCTACAAATAATACTATAATATGAATTAGTATTTTATGCGTAGAGAAAGAAATAGATGAAGTAGAATGGGATTACCATCTTGACTGTTGTCTTCCTTCTTTCCAACTGAATCCTCCCACTGTTTCCACTGTCGTATCTGTTCCACCAACATCAAAATACAAATAATATGCACTGGGAAGACAACAGATATAGCTGAACCTGGAAAAAAGGTAATGGCGAGGACTAACCTTGGCCGCTCCAAAAACAATGGTGAGGGCGCTGAAAACAACGTGTACTACAGCTAGCACAAAGATAAATATATGAAGATGGTGTAGTGCTGTGATAGATAACAATGGAACTTTCCCCTACAGCAAAACAATTATGATCATTTGCAACTTACGAAAGTGAAAATTACAAGACAATTATGATCTGGCTCGTCTACTAAATTACCTTTTGGCCACAGTAACTGGTGGATTCGGATGAGTCGGCAAGAAGGTGACGCGCAAAGCTAGAAACGTACTGAAAATGAGCTACAGAGACGCTCTCATTCTCTTTCTTACAGGGTAGCCATTTACTGGCCAAATCTTGGGATATACATATTTTCAATATTCTATCTTGGAAAAGGTTCAGGAGGAGTGATATGAATCCAACCAGCATTAACTCTGATGAGAAGCAATTATTTATTATTATAGCCTACTTAAAACAACAGAACAAGCACATAATTTACAAAGTAACTGAGCTAAACAAAGTTGATAACAAAACCTTCTTTGATTTTCTGCAGAGCCTCGTAGAGAGGCTTCTGTTTCTTTTTCTTCAGATACTGCAAAATGGGATGAAATAATGATCATGATACATACATACAGAGAGAGAGAGAGAGAGAGAGAGAGAGAGATCTAATTGCCTTGCCAAAATAATGGAGCACTCTCTCAACAACAAGGGAAATGACAACAATGAAAGTGCAAACCACTGCCACGACCCACGTCGGGGTAAACTCTAAGGTTGTATCGTCTGCTCCGCCGGCCATTTCTTCTTTTTCTCTGTTAACTCAGTTGAAGAGTAACGGTGGATTTATCTCAAGGGTGCAATCTGGACTAATTCTATTTATATCCCCCAGATTGATATACATTTGTCCATATATTTAATGCTCCATTGTTTTTACGCGCTTAGCAAGATTAAATAGTAGTCTTTGATAATCACGTAAACCTACCAAACCAACTTTTTTTGTTCAAAATATTACAGTGATAGATGACATCTAGTTTCTGTCATTTAGTTTTAATCCAGATCATCCAATTAACAATATTAAGTTCATCTATTAAATTTTTAAGATGAATGTCAGGGCAAAATATTTCAAATCCGAATACATAACTCAATAAATCACTAAAAGTTGAAATTGTCTTTCAACAATGGCAAAATGTTGTCACAAAATTATTAAATTCGTCTTAACCTAGCAATATAAACTTTTCAGGTTATTGGTAATTTATCTCAATATCGTATTATTGAGCATTACTTACCTTTATTAGCTTTAATGAAAGATAATATTTAGATTAAATAAACAAAAATAGAAAATAATTTTGGAATAAAATGGAATAAATCTGAGGAAATAGAAATCAAAACTAAATTGTGAATAACACTAGAAGATGATCAATGTAAAGATAAATAAACCCTCTGCGACTATCTACTGAAGCTTTGGATGTGGCTGCTCACCATGCTAAAAGGCTTTTGTAGTTTCATTGAATTTTTAAAACAGTTCTGAAGCAAACTTTGTTTTACAAATGAATAAAGTAAGAATATCCAAAAGAGGATGAATTTCATATCATAAGTATTACTCGGTATGTTGTAATCAACGAGCAATAAAGCAAGGACAAATTCTTTGGCCTGTTCTTTGTATAGATAAAGCAAGTTGAGTTAACATAATTGACCCATTCAACAGATACTTTAAATAATTTAAAAAAAAGACACCATGGTTTATAGAGCGTTCATCTAGAAAGTTCTAACAACAGCATCACAGACCTAAAACGTTTAGGTTAACTATTTTCTTGTTAGTATTTGCCATTTATGTAATCAAGCCCTTCCCACTCAATGAATCTTGATCAAGCACAAAATCTCATTCATTTCATGTTGTTTTCGTCATATTTTTATCGTTTAAAATGTTTGAAATTTTGACTTTCGATTGAGTTTCATGTTTTGTAAGTTATAATGAACGTTTAGATCAATCATGAACCAATTTAGAGGTGATGTGCACAAGGCCCCATCACCAATCAAGGTAAATGCATTTATTAATAAGGACAAATTTATTAATGCATTTGCTTCTCATTTTGTAGGAATTGAATATGTAAAAGTTTGGATTGGAAGCATAAAGATAAAGTGGGAATTTGTCTTCCCTAATTCAACTCATTGTAACCAAATATTATGTGTGTTCTATTTGTTACTTTTTGTGTATTTTATTTGGTAAACAATAGCCTTATTGTAAAGAATTATTAAAGCATGCATTTAGACATTTAAGACTAGATGAATGTTAGAATAGTGTGGCAAAAGAGTTTGGATGAGCTTAAGGTATAAATCATGCAAGGAAATTGCATGAAAACATGTATGGCCTAGTTTGGGTGCCAACTTGAAGAGGGAGGGACCACTTTTTTCTCTTTGGTGGATCTTTGTCGTGGCTAATCTCAACCGTTGATTAAAGAAAGCACAATTCAATCTCGGCCATCCACTCCTAACCACTTAGGTCTATATATACCATGGTTATTGGTGAGTGAAAGGATTGATTTTGGTTGAATAGAAAATTAGTTTTGCTAAGGAGAAACCTGAAGTGGTTTGGAACACCTTCAAGGTAAGCCTTGGTTGTTAACAACCAAGAGGAGTTGCGCCTCGAAGGCTCTCAAACCCGTGGTTGTTTGAGTAGTCCTCGTTTCACTTTTCTCTCAAGTCTTGAAGAGTTGGTGGCAAGAGAAAGTAGCCATTAACCTTTTTCCATTTTCTGTGAATCTTCCACATAAGATTATTTGCCGAAAGCCTCAATAGTTGCTTATCGGACAGCATTTGGGTTTATCATCATAACTTCATTTTTGCATAATATTTTGCTCTGACATCTTAAGGAGTCTTTTTTCACTCATATATTAAGCTCCCCTTAAAGTTTCGTTTGAATCGGATTTAATTTGCTTATCCATTTATTCATCTAAAGTTACTGTTTTCTGCTAATCCGAAATCCGAGTGAACCACTACTCTTTGTGGGTTGAATGCAGCCCTTGGTTTGGCTTGGAGCTCATCATTTGGTATCAGAGATATGGTGGCTTCCTCTGAGTGTTAGCTAGCAGCTTGGTTTACATTTTGTTTCACATTTTCGTAGCTACATCTCAATTTTACTGGTTTGCTGGTTTGCTTGTTTTGCAAAAGTAGAAAATCTGGTTCTGTTTTCCAGTTTTTTTGATGCAGATCTAACCCGATTTCTTGCTGTAATGTTACTTATTAATATTGTGTCTAACTTCTCAACATATATATGAATCTGTTGAAGCTTGAACACAAGAAGTTTATTTCAGAAACCGTATGTTAACTTACTGGTTACAAAATTTAAAATCGGAACCTCTGTTTTTCGAAAACCCAGTAACTGCTGCATGATTGTTCTGGTTTTTGCTATTCAACATTGCTGTGTTTTACTTTTGGCTGCTGCATATCTCTCTAGCACGTTTATTAACATGTTAAGATTCGAACCTAACAGTTAAACATCCTAAATCGTGCATGTAAGTTGCTGTTCTTGTTGAATAAATCGTGCAACATTCTGGTTTTTTTTTTTAAAAACAGGACCGAGAAGAATTTTTAAAAGAAACCAGAATCTCCTTCTTTCAAATCTGTTCTGTCTTGATTCGTTTTTCTTGCAGCACGTATGAGAATCTTTTCCTAACATCTTAATGATCAATCCACTTTAGAAAATGAAGATTAATTGAATGCTAAAAGGGTTTTTCAAATCGGTTTTCTGGGTTTTCTCTACTGCTGTTTTCTGCTGCTAATTTCTTGCAAAACCGAAAACCATTTGCTTTTTGTTGTTTCATTTGCTAAGGTTCTTTTAGCTGTGTCTTTTTAGTTGTGTTCTGAGTTTTTTACAGCATCTTAATGTGCCATTTAAAAGCTTGAAACTATCATTGATGCTGGTTTATTGTGCTGTTTTTCGATTTCAAATTTTCTGGTTCAAAACTGTTGTTGTTTAAATTTCAGTTTCCTTGCTGTTGTGTTCTGTTTCTGATTTCTTTAAGTCTAAATCATCCCCAGCATGTTTCTTGAGTTGTTAACCATCTAAGCATGAAGAAATATCATTTCATAAACTCCATTTTCGTTGCTGCAATTTCCTTCCTTTTATGGTTAAACAAATGCTAACAACTCTTGTACTGGTTGTTTTATTTCTATTTCGGTTAGTGTTACTTTGCTGCTGTTTTATATCACTTCCAGCATGTTAATGAGCAAGTCCACATCATAAATTTGAAAGTTAAGATTCAAAATAAAGTGTTGAACTTGTTGTTTGTGTTGGTTAACCATGCTTCGGGGCTGTTTGCAAAAGTTGGAATCTGATTCCTCTGATTTAAAGAAAACCTGAAACCGAAATTTCATTCTTCTGTTTTGCTGTACTAGTTTCTGTACGTTTTCTCTGCATAATTTTGCTCTGACATGTTTAGCTACCTGCTATGATCAGTGCTTAAAAGTAAAACCTATCTGATCGATTTGTTTGCTGTTATATTCAAGAAAACCGAAAAGTAATTTGCTGCTGCCTATTATGATCAGTTTCTGTTCTGATTTTTCTATGTTGTTTTTAGCGTTCTAATTTGTTGCTATTTCATTTCATTACTTCTAGTGCTATTAGTCTCTGAAGATTTTAATGTTAGAATGTGCTATGTGTTGCATCAAGTTATGATCAGTAATCTGCCCTTAAGCTTAGTAAACATCGCATGACAAGTTGCTACGAAATTCTGCTTCTTCTTGATTGAAGTTTGTTGCTGTTTTGCCATTGTTGAAGCACGAACCTTTTGCAGCATGTTTGGCCATCCCTTAGGTTGAAGAAGACTTGTTAACTTGATACTTAATCTGCTTTGTTTGTTGGTTTTACCGAAAATGTTTAAGCAAATTCTGTTTTGAAAAAACAGCATGCTTTTCTTTTGCTAAAAGTAGTAAGTAGTAAGTTGACATTGGGGACCATTTGTGTGCTACTTTATTAGCGTGTTAATCTTCTTCCAGCACGTATTAGACTTAAATTAATCAGATATTTGCTGCTGCTTTGCTGTTAATTGCCAAAAAGTTGTAACCAAAAGCCGTTTTCAAAAGAGAGTGTTTGTTACCACAAATAGCAAAGTCTGAAGTTGATGTGTGGACCACTTTATTTGTTGAGAATTTTAATTAAGAACATTCTATTGTTAAGTAAATTGGTTGCATCCTCAAGTTTGGAATATATACTAAGTTCACTGAGGTGTTTAAAGCATGTACTAATCGGTTGTCATCAATTGATGGATTTAGAATTTGTTGTTAGTGAATTTGACCTTTCTCCCTTAAAACAGCCATAACTTTGGCTACGAGTGTCAGAATTTTACGTGCCACCTGGCAAATCGAAGCTCTAAAAAAGATCTACAATAGAGTTACATGCTATGCCTGTGACAATCATGTTTTGTTCCCAAAAAACATCATTTAGTCTCTCAAAACTGTGTTCCAAAGTTTCTGCCAAGCAACTTTTCCCTTTTTGCTGCTTTGTAGTTTTGCTTTATGTCACTTTCAAGCATGTGTTAGCTGAATAGGTGCACTTCTAATTTGATGTTTGAACTGTTTTAATTGTTGAATATAGATCACTTAAGTCAAGTGACACCTCAGAGCCGAAAGTTACAAATCCACAAACATAAAGTACATTTGAAATTGTTGATTGTTGCTTTCTATGATTTGCATGCATGTTAGCCAATTCATGTTGAGCTTAATTTTGTTATTTAATCTTTAGTTTGCTGTTTTTCTTTTAGTTTATTGTAATTTTTACAAAACAAAAAAAAAAAAAAGATGTTTTGTGCTAGTTGTGTTTGGTGTGATATTAGATATTTGGTTCCTAGTAGTTTATAACTTTGCTTGAATTGTTGTGTTGACTATTTTTGGTTAATATGTCTACTAGAAGAAGCTCTAGTACACCTTACCAAGAACCCTCTTATCCCCCATTGAGAGTACCAAAGCCTAAAAGAATGGAGCATAGCATGGAAAACCAAGTTAATGGGATAGTTAGAGAAGTCAACCAATGGAACCACCAAATTAAGAGATAAACCAAGACCTTAGCACCCTAGTGCCCAAGATGAGATTAGACAAATCTAGGAAGCCTCATGAACATATGCTTAGGAGAAGATCCGAACCTCTAAGAAAATCAAACTTTAGAGCTTCCCAAAACTATCATAAATTTGAGGAACCATCCATACCTTATTTTAGAGGAACATTGGATAGAGGAGATTTCTCTCTTGGATAGAAAGAGTTAAGGAATATTTTACCTTTGGAGAGTACTCGAAAAAGGGAAAGATAAGGCTAGCCTCTAAGAAGCTAGTTGATTATGCTAGCTATTGGTGGAATAACCTCCTAATAAAAAGAGAGGAGAATGATGAGGAAGAAGTGTGCACTTGGAGAGCCATGAAAAGGCTTATGGAAAAAAAGTTTACACCTAGACCACTAGAGCAAAATCCATGGTACAAACCAAACCTCCCAAGTCCCCATAAAAAAGAGTACCACCCTCGGCCTACCTCAATGTTGTGTGAGCCATCCCTTTCCCTAGCCAAAACCCAAATCAAATTTATTGAGGAAACCTTTAGTGAGGACGATGAGGATGATGACTCCATTGAATTACCTTTAGAAGAAAAAGAGGAGGAAAAACCATTAGTTATGGAAGCATCTCTTAGTGAAGAAGAAGAGGATGAAGAAGAGATCATCTATCCCATGGAAGGACCATTACTTAGGGATGATGAACAAGAGGAAAATCTAGGAGATAGTATTATATAACTCCTTACCCCAATCAAAATTATTGAAGATTTTGAAATCAATGAGCTATTTGAGGAATCTTTTCTTTTAGTAGAAAGTGAACCAATGGAAGAAGCCATTAAAACCTTTGAACCCCAAGTATTAGAATCCAAAACCAAGGAATTCCAAAATTTTAAAATTTTCAAGGATGTACTTTTGCTTGACCCTTTCTATCCTATGATGGATATTTTTGCTAAGGACTTCATTGATCCAACTTATACTATAGAAGAGACCTTTTTGTGAATTATGCATATTTGCCTATTCCTCATATTCAACAAGAGTCCTACTTAGTAAGTAAACTTTATTTAGATCCTTTCCTAAACCAAATCGAGAGTAAATTTCATGTGTTAGAAAAGAATGATTTTCCCATTATCCTTTCATGGACTAATAAGGAAAGAAGTCTTCCTAGAACCCTAGGGCATTCTAACATTATAGAGCTAAACTTTAAGGATGAGTGGTCTAGTAAAATGTTAAGTGACATAATACCCTTATTTATCCCTCCAAATCATTTAATTACTTGGGTTTTTAGAATTGAATGGAATATAGATTATATTTTATTTTGTTTTAAATTTTTATGTTGGCATAACCTTATTGAGTATGTTATTAAAGAAAATTAGGCCACCACAACTTTTTATGCTTTATCTACTTACTTCATTATAAATGTGGAAGATGACTATAACAATATTTCTATGATGAAGTTAATGTTTATGATTAAGGAAATATCTTTAATGCCTATTATTTTGTTGAGCTTTGAAACGATGGAAATTTATTGCATAATCATGACATGGCATTGTGTTAGTAGATCCATAGAATTGATTGTATTCTTGAATGATATGAATCTAGTTCTTAAACTTAGAATCGTATGCTTCAAAACCATTTATCTTGAAAGATGGAAAATTAAGAGTTAGATTATGAATGAATATTATGTAACACCAGACAACTTCAACCAGGTGACTTCCTAAACTGTATTAACGGTCACTAATATTCAATCTTCACGGTTTAAGGTTTTATGCCAAGTTAAATTAATTATATGTGGATCTAAACTAGGTCGAGTGGCAAAGTTATAATAATGGAGAATTGAGGCCAGTATTTAAAAAAAAAAGAAAAGATTGAAACCTCATTTAAACCACTGTAGCCGACATCCCCAATTCTCGGCGATTTCTTCTCTCCCAAGCTCTCGCTCTCTGTCAGCTGGAAATCCCTCCTTCGACGATCGGTTTCCTTGCTGCTTCTCGGCTACTTTGTGCTCGAGGTACGAGTTTGACAATGTAGCTATCTTTCAGTCGTTAAACTCTGTTTCAGCTATGTGTTGAGGTTCTGGATTCTTCAATGGCCGAGTATTAGTAAGGATATTTAAAATCTGAATGTAGTAATGTCATTCCGAATCTATTTGGGACATTAAACAAACAACCCTGAGATATCACTTATCGAATCTGTCTGTTCTGGGTTTTGGATTTCAAACTGCACAGAGAACTATACTAAGGATTCGGGAGTGACTATAGCTATTAGATCCTAGGATGACTTGTGATTAGAACTAATAGGATTTTATTTAACTACTGCAATGTAAATGTTTTAGGTGAGGAAGTTGGAAGAGAAAGGAGCTCAAATTGCTAAGGAGACCAGGTAAGTGAATGTATAGGTTTCTCGGTCATTAGGACCCTACATCAAAGGATGCTAGGTAGAAACTCATACGATGATTAGCAGTTCCTTCATGTTACTGTCTAGCATTTATGTTGATGATTAGTTCAGTGTAAATGTTCAGGGCCGAATGTAACTCAGTTCATGTAGCTTGATTGATTTAAGAATTTTCAATGTCCATGCATCATGAATGTTTTTATTGCATATGAAAATGGTTTCAAGAGCCTGGTCTTCGCATGAAACAGATAAGAATATAAAACTTATGAAACGGGAATTAAGGAAGAGGGTTGGGGGCGGTGTTGGCGGATGGCACTGGTCCAAAAGAAAGACCAGGATCGACCCGCAACAGGGAACATGTGCACTCTCACTGTCAAACTCCCTTTAACCGGCAACAAATCCCCTCTTAATTCCACACACTTAAATGAAGACAATATGATTCAATGACTATGAATGAAGAATATGATCAATGAACTATGAATGATGATATGATCTACTATGAGATAAGTGAGCATAGAATAGAGTGTTTAAGCCATCGGATGATGAAAGTGCTATTTTGTCGTCTAGCGATCGGCAGATGTAGAGTGTTTAAGCCATCGGATGATGAAAGTGCTATTTTGTCGTCTAGCGATCGGCAGATGTAGAGTGTTTAAGCCATCGGATGATGAAAGTGCTATTTTGTCGTCTAGCGATCGGCAGATGTAGAGTGTTTAAGCCATCGGATGATGAAAGTGCTATTTTGTCGTCTAGCGATCGGCAGATGTAGAGTGTTTAAGCCATCGGATGATGAAAGTGCTATTTTGTCGTCTAGCGATCGGCAGATGTAGAGTGTTTAAGCCATCGGATGATGAAAGTGCTATTTTGTCGTCTAGCGATCGGCAGATGTAGAGTGTTTAAGCCATCGGATGATGAAAGTGCTATTTTGTCGTCTAGCGATCGGCAGATGTAGAGTGTTTAAGCCATCGGATGATGAAAGTGCTATTTTGTCGTCTAGCGATCGGCAGATGTAGAGTGTTTAAGCCATCGGATGATGAAAGTGCTATTTTGTCGTCTAGCGATCGGCAGATGTAGAGTGTTTAAGCCATCGGATGATGAAAGTGCTATTTTGTCGTCTAGCGATCGGCAGATGTAGAGTGTTTAAGCCATCGGATGATGAAAGTGCTATTTTGTCGTCTAGCGATCGGCAGATGTAGAGTGTTAAGCCATCGGATGATGAAAGTGCTATTTTGTCGTCTAGCGATCGGCAGATGTAGAGTGTTTAAGCCATCGGATGATGAAAGTGCTATTTTGTCGTCTAGCGATCGGCAGATGTAGAGTGTTTAAGCCATCGGATGATGAAAGTGCTATTTTGTCGTCTAGCGATCGGCAGATGTAGAGTGTTTAAGCCATCGGATGATGAAAGTGCTATTTTGTCGTCTAGCGATCGGCAGATGTAGAGTGTTTAAGCCATCGGATGATGAAAGTGCTATTTTGTCGTCTAGCGATCGGCAGATGTAGAGTGTTTAAGCCATCGGATGATGAAAGTGCTATTTTGTCGTCTAGCGATCGGCAGATGTAGAGTGTTTAAGCCATCGGATGATGAAAGTGCTATTTTGTCGTCTAGCGATCGGCAGATGTAGAGTGTTTAAGCCATCGGATGATGAAAGTGCTATTTTGTCGTCTAGCGATCGGCAGATGTAGAGTGTTTAAGCCATCGGATGATGAAAGTGCTATTTTGTCGTCTAGCGATCGGCAGATGTAGAGTGTTTAAGCCATCGGATGATGAAAGTGCTATTTTGTCGTCTAGCGATCGGCAGATGTAGAGTGTTTAAGCCATCGGATGATGAAAGTGCTATTTTGTCGTCTAGCGATCGGCAGATGTAGAGTGTTTAAGCCATCGGATGATGAAAGTGCTATTTTGTCGTCTAGCGATCGGCAGATGTAGAGTGTTTAAGCCATCGGATGATGAAAGTGCTATTTTGTCGTCTAGCGATCGGCAGATGTAGAGTGTTTAAGCCATCGGATGATGAAAGTGCTATTTTGTCGTCTAGCGATCGGCAGATGTAGAGTGTTTAAGCCATCGGATGATGAAAGTGCTATTTTGTCGTCTAGCGATCGGCAGATGTAGAGTGTTTAAGCCATCGGATGATGAAAGTGCTATTTTGTCGTCTAGCGATCGGCAGATGTAGAGTGTTTAAGCCATCGGATGATGAAAGTGCTATTTTGTCGTCTAGCGATCGACAGATGTAGAGTGTTTAAGCCATCGGATGATGAAAGTGCTATTTTGTCGTCTAGCGATCGGCAGATGTAGAGTGTTTAAGCCATCGGATGATGAAAGTGCTATTTTGTCGTCTAGCGATCGGCAGATGTAGAGTGTTTAAGCCATCGGATGATGAAAGTGCTATTTTGTCGTCTAGCGATCGACAGATGTAGAGTGTTTAAGCCATCGGATGATGAAAGTGCTATTTTGTCGTCTAGCGATCGGCAGATGTAGAGTGTTTAAGCCATCGGATGATGAAAGTGCTATTTTGTCGTCTAGCGATCGACAGATGTAGAGTGTTTAAGCCATCGGATGATGAAAGTGCTATTTTGTCGTCTAGCGATCGGCAGATGTAGAGTGTTTAAGCCATCGGATGATGAAAGTGCTATTTTGTCGTCTAGCGATCGACAGATGTAGAGTGTTTAAGCCATCGGATGATGAAAGTGCTATTTTGTCGTCTAGCGATCGGCAGATGTAGAGTGTTTAAGCCATCGGATGATGAAAGTGCTATTTTGTCGTCTAGCGATCGGCAGATGTAGAGTGTTTAAGCCATCGGATGATGAAAGTGCTATTTTGTCGTCTAGCGATCGGCAGATGTAGAGTGTTTAAGCCATCGGATGATGAAAGTGCTATTTTGTCGTCTAGCGATCGGCAGATGTAGAGTGTTTAAGCCATCGGATGATGAAAGTGCTATTTTGTCGTCTAGCGATCGGCAGATGTAGAGTGTTTAAGCCATCGGATGATGAAAGTGCTATTTTGTCGTCTAGCGATCGGCAGATGTAGAGTGTTTAAGCCATCGGATGATGAAAGTGCTATTTTGTCGTCTAGCGATCGGCAGATGTAGAGTGTTTAAGCCATCGGATGATGAAAGTGCTATTTTGTCGTCTAGCGATCGGCAGATGTAGAGTGTTTAAGCCATCGGATGATGAAAGTGCTATTTTGTCGTCTAGCGATCGGCAGATGTAGAGTGTTTAAGCCATCGGATGATGAAAGTGCTATTTTGTCGTCTAGCGATCGGCAGATGTAGAGTGTTTAAGCCATCGGATGATGAAAGTGCTATTTTGTCGTCTAGCGATCGGCAGATGTAGAGTGTTTAAGCCATCGGATGATGAAAGTGCTATTTTGTCGTCTAGCGATCGGCAGATGTAGAGTGTTTAAGCCATCGGATGATGAAAGTGCTATTTTGTCGTCTAGCGATCGGCAGATGTAGAGTGTTTAAGCCATCGGATGATGAAAGTGCTATTTTGTCGTCTAGCGATCGGCAGATGTAGAGTGTTTAAGCCATCGGATGATGAAAGTGCTATTTTGTCGTCTAGCGATCGACAGATGTAGAGTGTTTAAGCCATCGGATGATGAAAGTGCTATTTTGTCGTCTAGCGATCGGCAGATGTAGAGTGTTTAAGCCATCGGATGATGAAAGTGTTATTTTGTCGTCTAGCGATCGGCAGATGTAGAGTGTTTAAGCCATCGGATGATGAAAGTGCTATTTTGTCGTCTAGCGATCGGCAGATGTAGAGTGTTTAAGCCATCGGATGATGAAAGTGCTATTTTGTCGTCTAGCGATCGGCAGATGTAGAGTGTTTAAGCCATCGGATGATGAAAGTGCTATTTTGTCGTCTAGCGATCGGCAGATGTAGAGTGTTTAAGCCATCGGATGATGAAAGTGCTATTTTGTCGTCTAGCGATCGACAGATGTAGAGTGTTTAAGCCATCGGATGATGAAAGTGCTATTTTGTCGTCTAGCGATCGGCAGATGTAGAGTGTTTAAGCCATCGGATGATGAAAGTGCTATTTTGTCGTCTAGCGATCGGCAGATGTAGAGTGTTTAAGCCATCGGATGATGAAAGTGCTATTTTGTCGTCTAGCGATCGGCAGATGTAGAGTGTTTAAGCCATCGGATGATGTCCCCTTATTTCATCGGATAATGTAAGAAGTCTCTTTACCGGATGTTATAAACATTGTTTTGTCGTCTTGTGACCGATAGATGTGGTTTATTCCTCAATCGGTAGGTACAGTCTAAAGGTTTAAGTTTCCCTTCACCAGCCGATACACATTGCATTGCCCGCTGGCAGATGTGTAGAGTATTCCCTTACGAATGATGCCTAGTGAATTACGTATGACATTTTGAGTTAAGTTATGTTTCAAAAAATATATATATTACTAAAAATGAGTAGAGTGTGAGTAATAAGAATTAAATGATTAAGAAAGATATGGATTATGTGACGATCCCTCCGGGGCTGTTACAATTATGGTATCAGAGCAAAACCGGGTTCTAAAACCGATTCTGTAGACTGCCTTCCAGCACTGATTGTCACATGAGCACACTCCAGCCAACTGTAAGTATTTATGATTTCAGTAAGTGTCACTAAGTTAAGATGCATCTATAATTATTTGTCTAGGAATCCCAAAATGGTTAGAGGTCAGCAGAGAGAGACCAATGAGGATAGCAATGCCATTGCTCAGTTGACAGAGTTGGTCATGCGCCAATCTCGCCAGATCGAACAGCTGATGACTGCTAGAGAGGAACAAGACAACTCCAGTACTAATACAACTCATGATCATGGGGGTGAGCGTTTCCACCGGCTTCGACCCCCAGTGTTTAATGGACATGTTTAGATCCTATTTATGCTGAGGAGTGGGTTCGAAAGATAGAAGACATGTTTAAGTACGCAAAGTTGATGAAGGAGATAAGGTCACATATGCTGTCTTTCATTTGGAATTGAGTGCAAGGCATTGGTGGGATTCAATCCAGAACACTGCTAATGCCGGAGCTATGACCTGGGAAATGTTTAAGACTGCCTTCTTTGACAAGTACTTCAATAGGACTGTTCGGGCCAACAAGAAGAAGGAGTTCATGAATTCTGCGACAAACTGGCTCTGTGACGGATTACATATGCAAATTTGATGCTTATCACGGTTTGCTCCCCGAATGATGAGGATGATGAGGACAGGATTTACCAATTTGTTCAGGGACTAAAGCCGAGTTTGTACATGAAAGTAAAGACGGCTGGGATACACAATGTACCTTATGGTGAAGTGACGGCTAAGGCTTGGAGCTGGAAGAGGCAGAAATGACAGCATATGCCCAGCGTGAGCAACCAAGAAACTTCACGAAGGAAACTCAGCCGCCACCACGTCAGAACAAAGGATGACAGCCGCAACAGAACAGGGGACCACAACAACAACAAGGTATAAAGAGACCCTTTAATCCAAATGATATCAGGGAAAAGGAAAGCGACCAATAGCCCCTCAATGCCCCACCTGTCAGAAGAACCATCCCGGCGAATGTAAGTTACTTTCTGGCCGCTGTTTTAGATGTGACAAGGTCGGACATGTAGTCAGAGACTGCCCCATGCCACCCGATCCAAACCGAGCAAGAGTAATGCCCCGAGTCTTTGCTATGATGGAAGACGAAGACACCATGCAGCATACGGTCATAACAGGTACAATTATGATCTGTGGTGTTTCTGCTTATACACTTATAGACACGGGTGCCACACACTCATTTATTGCAACCTTGTTTGCGAGTAAGCATAAGTTAGAATACTTACCAGCTGATAGGCCATATAATGTGATGTTACCATCGGGAAAGTCCTTGTATTCTGAGCAGATATTGAAAGGCGATATTGTGTCCCTAGGAGATAAGAAGTTATATGTAGAACTAATTGTAGTTGACATGAAGGGATATGAAGTTATATTAGGAATGGATTGGCTTATCCAGGCATTATGCCACAATAAGTTGTAGGTCTGGATTAGTCGAGTTTCGACCCCCTAATGGAGATCAGTACACTTTCCAAGCTATCCCGAAAATAAGTAAGATACCGATTATATCCTCGCTAGAGGCTCAGCGGTTATTGAAAGATGGTTGTGAGAGTTATCTAGCTAGTGTGATCGATAATCGGGTAAAGAACAAAGCAGAGCTACAAGATATTTCTATAATTAAAGAGTTCCCTGATGTGTTTATGGATGATTTGCCAGGATTACCGCCCGATAGAGAAATAGAATTTGTAATTGATACGTATCCCGAGGCATTACCCGTATCTAAGAATCCTTATTGCATGGCACCTGTCGAGCTAAAGGAGTTAAAAGTCCAACTACAGGAATTAGTAGACAAGGGAGTCATACGCTCTAGTAGTTCTCCTTGGGGTGCACCTGTGTTGTTCGTTAAGAAGAAATATGGTTCTCTAAGGATGTGCATAGATTACCGAGAACTGAACAAGTTGACGATTAAGAATAAATACCCCTTGCCCCAAATCGACGACTTGTTTGACCAATTGTAAGGAGCTAAGGTGTTTTCAAAGATTGACTTGCGTTCGGGGTACTACCAACTGAAGGTTAAGGAAGTGATATACCTAAGACAGCTTTTAGGACCCGCTATGGATATTATGATTCCTTGTGATGTCGTTTGGGTTAAGCAATGCACCTGCAGCTTTTATGGATTTGATGAATCGAGTGTTTCGTGATTACTTGGACAAGTTTGTGATGTATTTATAGATGATATTCTCATATACTCACAGACTGAGGCTGACCATATGGAACACTTAAGGATAGTTTTGACCACCCTGAGACAGCAACAACTTTATGCCAAGTTATCCAAATGGGAGTTCTGGTTGTATAAGGTTAACTTTTTAGGCCATGTCATTTCTGCTGAGGGTATATCAGTAGATCCAACTAAGATTCAGGCTATTAAGGACTAGCCACAGCCAAGGAATGTTAGTGAAGTCCGTAGTTTTCTTGGTTTGGCAGGCTATTATAGGAAGTTTATTAAGGGATTTTCTATGATAGCTAAGCCTTTAACTAGTTTGATAAAGAAGGACACCAAGTACTCTTGGACCGAAGCTTGTGAAGATGGCTTCCAGACACTTAAGCTGAAGTTAACGACAGCTCCACTTTTGACTCTCCCAACTGAAGGAGGAAAGTTTAGTGTTTATTGTGATGCATCCAAAGTTGGACAAGGGTGTGTTTTGATGCAAGAAGGCAAGGTTATAGCGTATGCCTATAGGCAGCTAAAGAATTATGAACAGAACTACCCCACTCACGATTTGGAATTAGTCGCAGTTGTGTTTGCATTAAAGATTTGGAGACATTATCTGTATGGACAACAGTGTGAGGTATTTTCCGACCATAAAAGCTGAAGTACCTCTTTACTCAAAAGGAATTAACAGGAGACAGAGACGTTGGTTAGAATTTGTTAAAGACTATGACTTCGAAATTAAGTATCATCCAGGCAAGGCTAATGCTGTAGCGATGCTTTAAGTAGAATGTCAACGACAATGCAACCCGCATTATCAACCATGTCTATACCTTTGAGGAAGGAAGTTCAGAGGTTCGAATTGAAAATAGTTCCCGAGTTGTCAGCTTTACTGGCTGATTTATTTATCCGACAAACTATTTTGGACAGGATCAAGGAGGCACAACAAAAGGATTCGAAGGAGAATAGTAGCATGATGAATAAGTTAAAGAACGTCTCCTCGGAGTTCAGTCTCTCTAGTGATGGCACTTTGAAATTTAAGAACCGATGGTACATTCCGAATGATAAGGAGTTGCGTGGTTGATCTTGGGTGAAGCTCATTCTTCTTCTTTTTCTGTGCATCCTGGTAGCACCAAGATGTATCGGGATTTAAGGTTACATTATTGGTGGCCAAATATGAAGAGGGATGTTGCTATGTATGTGGAGTCATGTTTGATATGCCAACAGGTTAAGGCAGAACACCAACGCCCAGGAGGTACCCTTTAACCCCTACCAATCCCTGAATGGAAGTGGGAAAAACATTGCTTGGATTTTGTAGTAGGTTTGCCAAAGACAACTAAAGGACATGATAGTATTTGGGTCGTGGTTGATAGAATGACAAAGTCGGCACACTTTATACCTGTAAGAATGACTTTCACAATGGACCAGCTTGCTGATCTGTATGTCCAGAAATCATCAGATTGCATGGAGTTCCTTTATCTATTGTATCCGATCGTGATCCTAGATTCACCTCAAGGTTTTGGCAAAGCTTACAAGGCACATTAGGATAAAAATTATCTTTCAGCACTGCCTTCCACCCACAAACCGATGCACAATCTGAACGGACAATTCAAATACTTGAGGATATGTTGAGGGCATGTGTGCTTGAGTTCCAGACATCATGGAGTCGATACCTGCCATTGGTTGAATTCTCTTACAACAATAGTTACCAATCCACCATAGGTATGGCACCTTATGAGGCACTGTATGGCAGGAAGTGCAGGTCACCTTTGTACTGGGATGAGGTCGGTGAAGCAAAACTCCTAGGTCCCGAGATTTTGCAACAGATGTCGGACAAGATTGCCACTATTAGGAAAGAATGATAACTGCACAGAGCCGACAGAAGAGTTATGCAGGACCAGAGGAGAAGAGACCTTGAGATTTCTGTTGGCGATGAAGTTTTCCTGAGGATTTCACCATTTAAAGGAGTTTTGAGATTTGGTAAGAAAGGAAAACTAAACCCACGGTTTATTGGACCATTCCTCATCTTAGAAAGGATTGTAGTACGACATATAGATTGCAATTGCCTCCATCGCTGGAAAAGGTGCATAATGTTTTCCATGTGTCAATGTTAAGGAAATGCATACGGGATCCTACACATGTTGTTAAGCCAGTGGATGTCGAAATTGAACCATTGTTAATGTATGAAGAGAAGCCGGTGCAAATTTTGGAATCTGCAGTAAAAACTCTGAGGAATAAAGAAATTCCACTGGTGAAAGTTTTATGGATGAATCATGGTATCGAGGAAGCCACATGGGAAAGACAGTAGGACATGATGGACAGATATCCTAAACTTTTCGCCTTGACAATTTTCGGGGACGAAAATTTTGTTTAAGGAGGGGTGGATGTAACACCCGACAACTTCAACCAGGTGACTTCCTAAACTGTATTAACGGTCACGAATATTCAATCTTCACGGTTTAAGGTTTTATGCCAAGCTTAATTAATTACATGTGAATCTAAACTAGGTCGAGTGGCAAAGTTGTAATAATGGAGGATTGAGGCCAGTATTTAAAGAAAAAGGAAATGATTCAAACCTCATTTAAACCACTGTAGCCGACATCCCCAATTCCCGGCGATTTCTTCTCTCCCAAGCTCTCGCTCTCTGTCAGCTGGAAATCCCTCCTTCGACGATCGGTTTCCTTGCTGCTTCTCGGCTACTTTGTGCTCGAGGTACGAGTTTGACAATGTAGCTATCTTTCAGTCGTTAAGCTCTGTTTAAGCCATCGGATGATGAAAGTGCTATTTTGTCGTCTAGCGATCGGCAGATGTAGAGTGTTTAAGCCATCGGATGATGAAAGTGCTATTTTGTCGTCTAGCGATCGGCAGATGTAGAGTGTTTAAGCCATCGGATGATGAAAGTGCTATTTTGTCGTCTAGCGATCGGCAGATGTAGAGTGTTTAAGCCATCGGATGATGAAAGTGCTATTTTGTCGTCTAGCGATCGGCAGATGTAGAGTGTTTAAGCCATCGGATGATGAAAGTGCTATTTTGTCGTCTAGCGATCGGCAGATGTAGAGTGTTTAAGCCATCGGATGATGAAAGTGCTATTTTGTCGTCTAGCGATCGGCAGATGTAGAGTGATTAAGCCATCGGATGATGAAAGTGCTATTTTGTCGTCTAGCGATCGGCAGATGTAGAGTGTTTAAGCCATCGGATGATGAAAGTGCTATTTTGTCGTCTAGCGATCGGCAGATGTAGAGTGTTTAAGCCATCGGATGATGAAAGTGCTATTTTGTCGTCTAGCGATCGGCAGATGTAGAGTGTTTAAGCCATCGGATGATGAAAGTGCTATTTTGTCGTCTAGCGATCGGCAGATGTAGAGTGTTTAAGCCATCGGATGATGAAAGTGCTATTTTGTCGTCTAGCGATCGGCAGATGTAGAGTGTTTAAGCCATCGGATGATGAAAGTGCTATTTTGTCGTCTAGCGATCGGCAGATGTAGAGTGTTTAAGCCATCGGATGATGAAAGTGCTATTTTGTCGTCTAGCGATCGGCAGATGTAGAGTGTTTAAGCCATCGGATGATGAAAGTGCTATTTTGTCGTCTAGCGATCGGCAGATGTAGAGTGTTTAAGCCATCGGATGATGAAAGTGCTATTTTGTCGTCTAGCGATCGGCAGATGTAGAGTGTTTAAGCCATCGGATGATGAAAGTGCTATTTTGTCGTCTAGCGATCGGCAGATGTAGAGTGTTTAAGCCATCGGATGATGAAAGTGCTATTTTGTCGTCTAGCGATCGGCAGATGTAGAGTGTTTAAGCCATCGGATGATGAAAGTGCTATTTTGTCGTCTAGCGATCGGCAGATGTAGAGTGTTTAAGCCATCGGATGATGAAAGTGCTATTTTGTCGTCTAGCGATCGGCAGATGTAGAGTGTTTAAGCCATCGGATGATGAAAGTGCTATTTTGTCGTCTAGCGATCGGCAGATGTAGAGTGTTTAAGCCATCGGATGATGAAAGTGCTATTTTGTCGTCTAGCGATCGGCAGATGTAGAGTGTTTAAGCCATCGGATGATGAAAGTGCTATTTTGTCGTCTAGCGATCGGCAGATGTAGAGTGTTTAAGCCATCGGATGATGAAAGTGCTATTTTGTCGTCTAGCGATCGGCAGATGTAGAGTGTTTAAGCCATAGGATGATGAAAGTGCTATTTTGTCGTCTAGCGATCGGCAGATGTAGAGTGTTTAAGCCATCGGATGATGAAAGTGCTATTTTGTCGTCTAGCGATCGGCAGATGTAGAGTGTTTAAGCCATAGGATGATGAAAGTGCTATTTTGTCGTCTAGCGATCGGCAGATGTAGAGTGTTTAAGCCATCGGATGATGAAAGTGCTATTTTGTCGTCTAGCGATCGGCAGATGTAGAGTGTTTAAGCCATCGGATGATGAAAGTGCTATTTTGTCGTCTAGCGATCGGCAGATGTAGAGTGTTTAAGCCATAGGATGATGAAAGTGCTATTTTGTCGTCTAGCGATCGGCAGATGTAGAGTGTTTAAGCCATCGGATGATGAAAGTGCTATTTTGTCGTCTAGCGATCGGCAGATGTAGAGTGTTTAAGCCATCGGATGATGAAAGTGCTATTTTGTCGTCTAGCGATCGGCAGATGTAGAGTGTTTAAGCCATCGGATGATGAAAGTGCTATTTTGTCGTCTAGCGATCGGCAGATGTAGAGTGTTTAAGCCATCGGATGATGAAAGTGCTATTTTGTCGTCTAGCGATCGGCAGATGTAGAGTGTTTAAGCCATCGGATGATGAAAGTGCTATTTTGTCGTCTAGCGATCGGCAGATGTAGAGTGTTTAAGCCATCGGATGATGAAAGTGCTATTTTGTCGTCTAGCGATCGGCAGATGTAGAGTGTTTAAGCCATCGGATGATGAAAGTGCTATTTTGTCGTCTAGCGATCGGCAGATGTAGAGTGTTTAAGCCATAGGATGATGAAAGTGCTATTTTGTCGTCTAGCGATCGGCAGATGTAGAGTGTTTAAGCCATAGGATGATGAAAGTGCTATTTTGTCGTCTAGCGATCGGCAGATGTAGAGTGTTTAAGCCATCGGATGATGAAAGTGCTATTTTGTCGTCTAGCGATCGGCAGATGTAGAGTGTTTAAGCCATCGGATGATGAAAGTGCTATTTTGTCGTCTAGCGATCGGCAGATGTAGAGTGTTTAAGCCATCGGATGATGAAAGTGCTATTTTGTCGTCTAGCGATCGGCAGATGTAGAGTGTTTAAGCCATCGGATGATGAAAGTGCTATTTTGTCGTCTAGCGATCGGCAGATGTAGAGTGTTTAAGCCATCGGATGATGAAAGTGCTATTTTGTCGTCTAGCGATCGGCAGATGTAGAGTGTTTAAGCCATAGGATGATGAAAGTGCTATTTTGTCGTCTAGCGATCGGCAGATGTAGAGTGTTTAAGCCATAGGATGATGAAAGTGCTATTTTGTCGTCTAGCGATCGGCAGATGTAGAGTGTTTAAGCCATCGGATGATGAAAGTGCTATTTTGTCGTCTAGCGATCGGCAGATGTAGAGTGTTTAAGCCATCGGATGATGAAAGTGCTATTTTGTCGTCTAGCGATCGGCAGATGTAGAGTGTTTAAGCCATCGGATGATGAAAGTGCTATTTTGTCGTCTAGCGATCGGCAGATGTAGAGTGTTTAAGCCATCGGATGATGAAAGTGCTATTTTGTCGTCTAGCGATCGGCAGATGTAGAGTGTTTAAGCCATCGGATGATGAAAGTGCTATTTTGTCGTCTAGCGATCGGCAGATGTAGAGTGTTTAAGCCATCGGATGATGAAAGTGCTATTTTGTCGTCTAGCGATCGGCAGATGTAGAGTGTTTAAGCCATCGGATGATGAAAGTGCTATTTTGTCGTCTAGCGATCGGCAGATGTAGAGTGTTTAAGCCATCGGATGATGAAAGTACTATTTTGTCGTCTAGCGATCGGCAGATGTAGAGTGTTTAAGCTACCGGATGATGAAAGTGCTATTTTGTCGTCTAGTGACCGGTAGATGTGGTTTTATTCCTCAATCGGCAGGTGCAGTCTAAAGGTTTAAGTTTCCATTCACCAGCCGATACACATTGCATTGCCCGCCGGCAGATGTGTAGAGTATTCCCTTACCGAATGATGCTTAGTGAATACGTATGACATTTTGAGTTAAGTTATGTTTCAAAAAAAAAAATATATTACTAAAAATGAGTAGAGTGTGAGTAATAAGAATTAAATGATTAAGAAAGATATGGATTATGTGACGATCCCTTCGGGGCTGTTACATATTATATGTGCTCTTACTTAAAGAAGAAATGAAATTTCTAAATTGGTTTTGCATGTGTATAGAGTCATTGACTTTTCGGATTCTCGATTCAAATTCGTTAATTAGAGTTACTACTTTTGAACATAATAGTTATTATGATTTTTTTCCCTACCAAGTAGAAATAATTTCCTATATGTTAGAAAAGAATTGTTTATCTAATGTAAGGTATATGCCACATAATATTCTATTGCTTGGTTATTTAAGATTGGTTGGATGGTAGATTGCTTTAGTTGTCTACTTGAATGAAATATTAGATGTGTTGCTTATAATTCTACTTTGTTGATTTCTTTTAAAGATTATTTGAGAGAGGATCCATTTTATGTAGCATCTACTATTTTGTATGACTTGTTACATTCATTCTGGAAATATTTATGAAGACAAATCCATGAATTTACCTCTTATCTTGAAGGTAAAACATTTGTTCTTGTGGAAGCTAACCTTGTTAAATTTTGATCTTATTGATAATTCTCATTAGCATGTTTCTAGTTTTCCATTTAGAATTTAATATCTTAAGGAGGTTAAATTTGCATGAATTGGAGGCACCCCTCATCTCCAACATTATACTAATGGGGGAATTGCCAAGAGAAATACTCCACCAAGCTTGACCTAACCCATGGCTGAATTTCCTTGCTAATGTAATCATCTTTTTTGAAGGTCACAATGATGTAGTTTACCACCTAGTTATCACTTTTCCTTTTGATCCTGGAAAAGCTAAAAGGAGTATGAAGAAGCACCCTTGGGATTTGAGGACAAATCCTCAAGAAGCCGGGGGAGGATGATGTGCCCAAGGCCTCGTCACCAATCAAGGTAAGTGCGTTTATTAACAAGGACGAATTTATTAATGCATTTGCCTCTCATTTTGTAGGAATTAAATATGTAAAGGCTTGGATTGGAAGCATGAAGATAAAGAGGGAATTTGTCTTCTCTAATTCAACTCATTATAACCAAATATTATGTGTGTTCTATTTGTTACTTTTTGTGTGTTTTATTTGGTAAACAGTGACCTTATTGTAAGGAATTATTAAAGTATGCATTTAGACATTTAAGACTAGATGAATGTTAGGATAGTGAGGCAAAAGAGTTTGGATGAGCTTAAGGTATAAATCATGCAAGGAAATTGCATGAAAACATGCATGGCCTAGTTTGGGTGCCAACTTTAAGGGGGGGGGGGGACGTTTTCTTCTTTGGTAGATCCTTGTCATGGCTAATCTCAACCGTTGATTAAAGAAAGCACAACTCAATCTCGGCCATCCATTCCTAGCCACTTAGGTCTATATATTCAATGGTTATTGGTGCGTGTAAAGATTAATTTGGTTGAATAGAAAATTAGTTTTGCTAAGGAGAAACCTGAAGCGGTTTGGAGCACCTTCAAGGTAAGCCTTGGTTGTTAACAACCAAGAGGAGTTGCGCCTCTTAGGCTGTCAAACCCGTGGTTGTTTGAGTAGTATCATTTCACTTTTCTCTCAACTCTTGAAGGATTGGCGACAAGAGAAAGTGGCCATTAACCTTTTTCTACTTGCTGTGAATCTTCCACGAAAGATTGTTTGTCGAAAGCCTCATTAGTTGCTTATCGGACAACAGTGAGTTTATGCAACATAACTGTTTATTTACATAATATTTTGCTCTGAAATTTAAGGAGTCCTGTTTCAACCATATATTAAGCTCCCCTTAAAATTTCGTTTGAATCGAACTTCATTTGCTTATCATTTATTCATCTAAAGTACTGGTTTTCTGCTAATCCAAAATCGCAGGAACCATATCTTGTGGGTTGAATGCAGCCCTTGCTTAACTTAGAATCGTATGCTTCAAAACCATTTATCTTGAAAGATGGAAAATTAAGAGTTAGATTATGAATGAATATTATGTAACACCAGACAACTTCAACCAGGTGACTTCCTAAACTGTATTAACGGTCACTAATATTCAATCTTCACGGTTTAAGGTTTTATGCCAAGTTAAATTAATTATATGTGGATCTAAACTAGGTCGAGTGGCAAAGTTATAATAATGGAGAATTGAGGCCAGTATTTAAAAAAAAAAGAAAAGATTGAAACCTCATTTAAACCACTGTAGCCGACATCCCCAATTCTCGGCGATTTCTTCTCTCCCAAGCTCTCGCTCTCTGTCAGCTGGAAATCCCTCCTTCGACGATCGGTTTCCTTGCTGCTTCTCGGCTACTTTGTGCTCGAGGTACGAGTTTGACAATGTAGCTATCTTTCAGTCGTTAAACTCTGTTTCAGCTATGTGTTGAGGTTCTGGATTCTTCAATGGCCGAGTATTAGTAAGGATATTTAAAATCTGAATGTAGTAATGTCATTCCGAATCTATTTTGGGACATTAAACAAACAACCCTGAGATATCACTTATCGAATCTGTCTGTTCTGGGTTTTGGATTTCAAACTGCACAGAGAACTATACTAAGGATTCGGGAGTGACTATAGCTATTAGATCCTAGGATGACTTGTGATTAGAACTAATAGGATTTTATTTTAACTACTGCAATGTAAATGTTTTAGGTGAGGAAGTTGGAAGAGAAAGGAGCTCAAATTGCTAAGGAGACCAGGTAAGTGAATGTATAGGTTTCTCGGTCATTAGGACCCTACATCAAAGGATGCTAGGTAGAAACTCATACGATGATTAGCAGTTCCTTCATGTTACTGTCTAGCATTTATGTTGATGATTAGTTCAGTGGTAAAGTTTCATGTCGAATGGTACTCAGTTCTGTAGCTTGATGATTTAAGAATTTTCATGTCCATGCATCATGAATGTTTTATGCATATGAAAATGTTTTAAGAGCATGTCTTCGCATGAACAAGATAAGAATATAAAACTTATGCAACGTGAATTAAGAGAGGGTTGGGGGCGGTTTGGCGTATGTCACTGTCCAAAAGAAAGACCATGATACGACCCGCAAGGGAACTATGTGCACTCTCACTGTCAAACTCCCTTTACCGGCACAAATCCCCTCTTAATCCACACAACTTAAATGAAGAATATGATCAATGACTATGAATGAAGAATATGATCAATGACTATGAATGATGAATATGATCAATGACTATGAATGATGAATATGATCAATGACTATGATTGATGAATATGATCCATGATTATGAATGATGATTACGAGCAAAGATATGAACAAGAAAAGACTCATGAGCATGTGATTTCCCAAATTATACATTCATGCATCCATGTTAGTGTTGCATATCTTACTAAGCATTAGGCTTATAGTTAAACCTTATGATGTAGGTGAAGAGTTAGCAGGTGAGGATTTTCAGTCCAGAGATGATGTTTAAAGCTGGTTGCCGGAGGATGCTCAGTATGACAGTGCAAGGCTGGATAGGCGATTAAGTCCCCTGGTTATGCTCATAGTAAGTCAGAGTAGTTTATGATAAACAGATGACTAAGTAGAACAGAATTTCTTATAACAATGAGATTCGGATTTGAATGATTTGACTTCAGAGACTGATAACGATTTTAAGGATTATTGAATGGGTTGTTTTGCTTAAGCCTACCGCTATGCGTATTTTGGATGAGTTTATGATTCTTACTCCTTGAGGTTTGTAGTTACTAAGATAAGATTTGGGTGAGTTGTGGTATTTTCTATTGGATGAAGTTGTTAGATGATTATAGTGTTTTTCTGCCGTGTGATAGAAGCTAGATAAAGCAATCATCCGGCTGACATCATCGGCAGATGTAGAGTGATTAAGCCATCGGATGATGAAAGTGCTATTTTGTCGTCTAGCGATCGGCAGATGTAGAGTGTTTAAGCCATCGGATGATGAAAGTGTTATTTTGTCGTCTAGCGATCGGCAGATGTAGAGTGTTTAAGCCATCAGATGATGAAAGTGCTATTTTGTCGTCTAGCGATCGGCAGATGTAGAGTGTTTAAGCCATCGGATGATGAAAGAACTATTTTGTCGTCTAGCGATCGACAGATGTAGAGTGTTTAAGCCATCGGATGATGAAAGTGCTATTTTGTCGTCTAGCGATCGGCAGATGTAGAGTGTTTAAGCTACCGGATGATGAGGATGTTATTTTGTCGTTTAGTGACCGGATCATGTTTTAATTATTCACGTGAGAAGCACATGTTCATCGGATGATGTCCCCTTATTTCATCGGATAATGTAAGAAGTCTCTTTACCGGATGTTATAAACATTGTTTTGTCGTCTTGTGACCGATAGATGTGGTTTTATTCCTCAATCGGTAGGTACAGTCTAAAGGTTTAAGTTTCCCTTCACCAGCCGATACACATTGCATTGCCCGCTGGCAGATGTGTAGAGTATTCCCTTACCGAATGATGCCTAGTGAATTACGTATGACATTTTGAGTTAAGTTATGTTTCAAAAAATATATATATTACTAAAAATGAGTAGAGTGTGAGTAATAAGAATTAAATGATTAAGAAAGATATGGATTATGTGACGATCCCTCCGGGGCTGTTACAATTATGGTATCAGAGCAAAACCGGGTTCTAAAACCGATTCTGTAGACTGCCTTCCAGCACTGATTGTCACATGAGCACACTCCAGCAACTGTAAGTATTTATGATTTCAGTAAGTGTCACTAAGTTAAGATGCATCTATAATTATTTGTCTAGGAATCCCAAAATGGTTAGAGGTCAGCAGAGAGAGACCAATGAGGATAGCAATGCCATTGCTCAGTTGACAGAGTTGGTCATGCGCCAATCTCGCCAGATCGAACAGCTGATGACTGCTAGAGAGGAACAAGACAACTCCAGTACTAATACAACTCATGATCATGGGGGTGAGCGTTTCCACCGGCTTCGACCCCCAGTGTTTAATGGACATGTTTTAGATCCTATTTATGCTGAGGAGTGGGTTCGAAAGATAGAAGACATGTTTAAGTACGCAAAAGTTGATGAAGGAGATAAGGTCACATATGCTGTCTTTCATTTGGAATTGAGTGCAAGGCATTGGTGGGATTCAATCCAGAACACTGCTAATGCCGGAGCTATGACCTGGGAAATGTTTAAGACTGCCTTCTTTGACAAGTACTTCAATAGGACTGTTCGGGCCAACAAGAAGAAGGAGTTCATGAATCTGCGACAAACTGGCTCTGTGACGGATTACATATGCAAATTTGATGCTTTATCACGGTTTGCTCCCCGAATGATTGAGGATGATGAGGACAGGATTTTACCAATTTGTTCAGGGACTAAAGCCGAGTTTGTACATGAAAGTAAAGACTGCTGGGATACACAATGTACCTTATGGTGAAGTGACGGCTAAGGCCTTGGAGCTGGAAGAGGCAGAAATGACAGCATATGCCCAGCGTGAGCAACCAAGAAACTTCACGAAGGAAACTCAGCCGCCACCACGTCAGAACAAAGGATGACAGCCGCAACAGAACAGGGGACCACAACAACAACAAGGTATAAAGAGACCCTTTAATCCAAATGATAATCAGGGAAAAGGAAAGCGACCAATAGCCCCTCAATGCCCCACCTGTCAGAAGAACCATCCCGGCGAATGTAAGTTACTTTCTGGCCGCTGTTTTAGATGTGACAAGGTCGGACATGTAGTCAGAGACTGCCCCATGCCACCCGATCCAAACCGAGCAAGAGTAATGCCCCGAGTCTTTGCTATGATGGAAGACGAAGACACCATGCAGCATACGGTCATAACAGGTACAATTATGATCTGTGGTGTTTCTGCTTATACACTTATAGACACGGGTGCCACACACTCATTTATTGCAACCTTGTTTGCGAGTAAGCATAAGTTAGAATACTTACCAGCTGATAGGCCATATAATGTGATGTTACCATCGGGAAAGTCCTTGTATTCTGAGCAGATATTGAAAGGCGATATTGTGTCCCTAGGAGATAAGAAGTTATATGTAGAACTAATTGTAGTTGACATGAAGGGATATGAAGTTATATTAGGAATGGATTGGCTATCCAGGCATTATGCCACAATAAGTTGTAGGTCTGGATTAGTCGAGTTTCGACCCCCTAATGGAGATCAGTACACTTTCCAAGCTATCCCGAAAATAAGTAAGATACCGATTATATCCTCGCTAGAGGCTCAGCGGTTATTGAAAGATGGTTGTGAGAGTTATCTAGCTAGTGTGATCGATAATCGGGTAAAGAACAAAGCAGAGCTACAAGATATTTCTATAATTAAAGAGTTCCCTGATGTGTTTATGGATGATTTGCCAGGATTACCGCCCGATAGAGAAATAGAATTTGTAATTGATACGTATCCCGAGGCATTACCCGTATCTAAGAATCCTTATTGCATGGCACCTGTCGAGCTAAAGGAGTTAAAAGTCCAACTACAGGAATTAGTAGACAAGGGATTCATACGCTCTAGTAGTTCTCCTTGGGGTGCACCTGTGTTGTTCGTTAAGAAGAAATATGGTTCTCTAAGGATGTGCATAGATTACCGAGAACTGAACAAGTTGACGATTAAGAATAAATACCCCTTGCCCCAAATCGACGACTTGTTTGACCAATTGTAAGGAGCTAAGGTGTTTTCAAAGATTGACTTGCGTTCGGGGTACTACCAACTGAAGGTTAAGGAAAGTGATATACCTAAGACAGCTTTTAGGACCCGCTATGGATATTATGAATTCCTTGTGATGTCGTTTGGGTTAAGCAATGCACCTGCAGCTTTTATGGATTTGATGAATCGAGTGTTTCGTGATTACTTGGACAAGTTTGTGAATGTATTTATAGATGATATTCTCATATACTCACAGACTGAGGCTGACCATATGGAACACTTAAGGATAGTTTTGACCACCCTGAGACAGCAACAACTTTATGCCAAGTTATCCAAATGTGAGTTCTGGTTGTATAAGGTTAACTTTTTAGGCCATGTCATTTCTGCTGAGGGTATATCAGTAGATCCAACTAAGATTCAGGCTATTAAGGACTAGCCACAGCCAAGGAATGTTAGTGAAGTCCGTAGTTTTCTTGGTTTGGCAGGCTATTATAGGAAGTTTATTAAGGGATTTTCTATGATAGCTAAGCCTTTAACTAGTTTGATAAAGAAGGACACCAAGTACTCTTGGACCGAAGCTTGTGAAGATGGCTTCCAGACACTTAAGCTGAAGTTAACGACAGCTCCACTTTTGACTCTCCCAACTGAAGGAGGAAAGTTTAGTGTTTATTGTGATGCATCCAAAGTTGGACAGGGGTGTGTTTTGATGCAAGAAGGCAAGGTTATAGCGTATGCCTATAGGCAGCTAAAGAATTATGAACAGAACTACCCCACTCACGATTTGGAATTAGTCGCAGTTGTGTTTGCATTAAAGATTTGGAGACATTATCTGTATGGACAACAGTGTGAGGTATTTTCCGACCATAAAAGCCTGAAGTACCTCTTTACTCAAAAGGAATTAAACAGGAGACAGAGACGTTGGTTAGAATTTGTTAAAGACTATGACTTCGAAATTAAGTATCATCCAGGCAAGGCTAATGCTGTAGCCGATGCTTTAAGTAGAATGTCAACGACAATGCAACCCGCATTATCAACCATGTCTATACCTTTGAGGAAGGAAGTTCAGAGGTTCGAATTGAAAATAGTTCCCGAGTTGTCAGCTTTACTGGCTGATTTATTTATCCGACAAACTATTTTGGACAGGATCAAGGAGGCACAACAAAAGGATTCGAAGGAGAATAGTAGCATGATGAATAAGTTAAAGAACGTCTCCTCGGAGTTCAGTCTCTCTAGTGATGGCACTTTGAAATTTAAGAACCGATGGTACATTCCGAATGATAAGGAGTTGCGTGAGTTGATCTTGGGTGAAGCTCATTCTTCTTCTTTTTCTGTGCATCCTGGTAGCACCAAGATGTATCGGGATTTAAGGTTACATTATTGGTGGCCAAATATGAAGAGGGATGTTGCTATGTATGTGGAGTCATGTTTGATATGCCAACAGGTTAAGGCAGAACACCAACGCCCAGGAGGTACCCTTTAACCCCTACCAATCCCTGAATGGAAGTGGGAAAACATTGCTATGGATTTTGTAGTAGGTTTGCCAAAGACAACTAAAGGACATGATAGTATTTGGGTCGTGGTTGATAGAATGACAAAGTCGGCACACTTTATACCTGTAAGAATGACTTTCACAATGGACCAGCTTGCTGATCTGTATGTCCAAGAAATCATCAGATTGCATGGAGTTCCTTTATCTATTGTATCCGATCGTGATCCTAGATTCACCTCAAGGTTTTGGCAAAGCTTACAAGGCACATTAGGATAAAAATTATCTTTCAGCACTGCCTTCCACCCACAAACCGATGCACAATCTGAACGGACAATTCAAATACTTGAGGATATGTTGAGGGCATGTGTGCTTGAGTTCCAGACATCATGGAGTCGATACCTGCCATTGGTTGAATTCTCTTACAACAATAGTTACCAATCCACCATAGGTATGACACCTTATGAGGCACTGTATGGCAGGAAGTGCAGGTCACCTTTGTACTGGGATGAGGTCGGTGAAGCAAAACTCCTAGGTCCCGAGATTTTGCAACAGATGTCGGACAAGATTGCCACTATTAGGAAAAGAATGATAACTGCACAGAGCCGACAGAAGAGTTATGCAGACCAGAGGAGAAGAGACCTTGAGATTTCTGTTGGCGATGAAGTTTTCCTGAGGATTTCACCATTTAAAGGAGTTTTGAGATTTGGTAAGAAAGGAAAACTAAACCCACGGTTTATTGGACCATTCCTCATCTTAGAAAGGATTGGTAGTACGACATATAGATTGCAATTGCCTCCATCGCTGGAAAAGGTGCATAATGTTTTCCATGTGTCAATGTTAAGGAAATGCATACGGGATCCTACACATGTTGTTAAGCCAGTGGATGTCGAAATTGAACCATTGTTAATGTATGAAGAGAAGCCGGTGCAAATTTTGGAATCTGCAGTAAAAACTCTGAGGAATAAAGAAATTCCACTGGTGAAAGTTTTATGGATGAATCATGGTATCGAGGAAGCCACATGGGAAAGACAGTAGGACATGATGGACAGATATCCTAAACTTTTCGCTTGATCAATTTTCGGGGACGAAAATTTTGTTTAAGGAGGGGTGGATGTAACACCCGACAACTTCAACCAGGTGACTTCCTAAACTGTATTAACGGTCACGAATATTCAATCTTCACGGTTTAAGGTTTTATGCCAAGCTTAATTAATTACATGTGAATCTAAACTAGGTCGAGTGGCAAAGTTGTAATAATGGAGGATTGAGGCCAGTATTTAAAGAAAAAGGAAATGATTCAAACCTCATTTAAACCACTGTAGCCGACATCCCCAATTCCCGGCGATTTCTTCTCTCCCAAGCTCTCGCTCTCTGTCAGCTGGAAATCCCTCCTTCGACGATCGGTTTCCTTGCTGCTTCTCGGCTACTTTGTGCTCGAGGTACGAGTTTGACAATGTAGCTATCTTTCAGTCGTTAAGCTCTGTTTCAGCTATGTGTTGAGGTTCTGGATTCTTCAATGGCCGAGTATTAGTAAGGATATTTAAAATCTGAATGTAGTAATGTCATTCCGAATCGATTTTGGGACATTAAACAAACAACCCTGAGATATTGCTTATCGAATCTGTCTGTTCTGGGTTTTGGATTTCAAACTGCACAGAGAACTATACTAAGGTTTCGGGAGTGACTATAGCTATTAGATCCTAGGATGACTTGTGATTAGAACTAATAGGATTTTGTTTTAACTACTGCAATGTAAATGTTTTAGGTGAGGAAGTTGGAAGAGAAAGGAGTTCAAATTGCTAAGGAGACCAGGTAAGTGAATGTATAGGTTTCTCGGTCATTAGGACCCTACATCAAAGGATGCTAGGTAGAAACTCATACGATGATTAGCAGTTCCTTCATGTTACTGTCTAGCATTTATGTTGATGATTAGTTCAGTGGTAAAGTTTCATGTCGAATGGTACTCAGTTCTGTAGCTTGATGATTTAAGAATTTTCATGTCCATGCATCATGAATGTTTTATGCATATGAAAATGTTTTAAGAGCATGTCTTCGCATGAACAAGATAAGAATATAAAACTTATGAAACGTGAATTAAGAGAGGGTTGGGGGCGATTTGGCGTATGTCACTGTCCAAAAGAAGGACCATGATACGACTTGCAAGGGAACTATGTGCACTCTCACTGTCAAACCCCCTTTACCGGCACAAATCCCCTCTTAATCCACACAACTTAAACGAAGAATATGATCAATGACTATGAATGAAGAATATGATCAATGACTATGAATGATGAATATGATCAATGACTATGAATGATGAATATGATCAATGACTACGAATGATGAATATGATCAATGACTATAATTGATGAATATGATCCATGATTATGAATGATGATTACGAGCAAAGATATAAACAAGAAAAGACTCATGAGCATGTGATTTCCCAAATTATACATTCATGCATCCATGTTAGTGTTGCATTCCTTACTAAGCATTAGGCTTATAGTTAAACCCTATGATGTAGGTGAAGAGTTAGCAGGTGAGGATTTTCAGTCCAGAGATGATGTTTAAAGCTGGTTGCCGGAGGATGCTCAGTATGACAGTGCAAGGCTAGATAGGCGATTAAGTCCCCTAGTTATGCTCATAGTAAGTCAGAGAAGTTTATGATAAACAGATGACTAAGTAGAACAGAATTTCTTATAACAATGAGATTCAGATTTGAATGATTTGACTTCAGAGTCTGATAACGATTTTAAGGATTATTGAATGGGTTGTTTTGCTTAAGCCTTCCGCTATGCGTATTTTGGATGAGTTTATGATTCTTACTCCTTGAGGTTTGTAGTTACTAAGATAAGATTTGGGTGAGTTGTGGTATTTTCTATTGGATGAAGTTGTTAGATGATTATAGTGTTTTTCTGCTGTGTGATAGAAGCTGGATAAAGCAATCATCCGGCTGACGTCATCGGCAGATGTAGAGTGATTAAGCCATCGGATGATGAAAGTGCTATTTTGTCGTCTAGCAATCGGCAGATGTAGAGTGTTTAAGTCATCGGATGATGAAAGTGTTATTTTGTCGTCTAGTGATCGGCAGATGTAGAGTGTTTAAGCCATAGGATGATGAAAGTGCTATTTTTTCGTCTAGCGATCGACAGATGTAGAGTGTTTAAGCCATCGGATGATGAAAGTGCTATTTTGTCGTCTAGCGATCGGCAGATGTAGTGTGTTTAAGCTACCAGATGATGAGGATGTTATTTTTTCATTTAGTGACCGGATCATGTTTTAATTATTCACGTGAGAAGCACATGTTCATCGGATGATGTCCCCTTATTTCATCGGATAATGTAAGAAGTCTCTTTACCGGATGATACAAACATGGTTTTGTCGTCTAGTGACCGGTAGATGTGGTTTTATTCCTCAATCGGCAGGTGCAGTCTAAAGGTTTAAGTTTCCCTTCACCAGCCGATACACATTGCATTGCCCGCCGGCAGATGTGTAGAGTATTCCCTTACCGAATGATGCTTAGTGAATTACGTATGACATTTTGAGTTAAGTTATGTTTCAAAAAAAAAAATATATTACTAAAAATGAGTAGAGTGTGAGTAATAAGAATTAAATGATTAAGAAAGATATGGATTATGTGACGATCCCTTCGGGGCTGTTACATATTATATGTGCTCTTACTTAAAAGAAGAAATGAAATTTCTAAATTGGTTTTGCATGTGTATAGAGTCATTGACTTTTCGGATTCTCGATTCAAATTCGTTAATTAGAGTTACTACTTTTGAACATAATAGTTATTATGATTTTTTTCCCTACCAAGTAGAAATAATTTCCTATATGTTAGAAAAGAATTGTTTATCTAATGTAAGGTATATGCCACATAATATTCTATTTGCTTGGTTATTTAAGATTGGTTGGATGGTAGATTGCTTTAGTTGTCTACTTGAATGAAATATTAGATGTGTTGCTTATAATTCTACTTTGTTGATTTCTTTTAAAGATTATTTGAGAGAGGATCCATTTTATGTAGCATCTACTATTTTGTATGACTTGTTACATTCATTCTGGAAATATTATGATAGAATATCCATGAATTTACCTCTTATCTTGAAGGTAAAACATTTGTTCTTGTGGAAGCTAACCTTGTTAAATTTTGATCTTATTGATAATTCTCATTAGCATGTTTCTAGTTTTCCATTTAGAATTTAATATCTTAAGGAGGTTAAATTTGCATGAATTGGAGGCACCCCTCATCTCCAACATTATACTAATGGGGGAATTGCCAAGAGAAATACTCCACCAAGCTTGACCTAACCCATGGCTGAATTTCCTTGCTAATGTAATCATCTTTTTTGAAGGTCACAATGATGTAGTTTACCACCTAGTTATCACTTTTCCTTTTGATCCTGGAAAAGCTAAAAGGAGTATGAAGAAGCACCCTTTGGGATTTGAGGACAAATCCTCAAGAAGCCGGGGAGGATGATGTGCCCAAGGCCTCGTCACCAATCAAGGTAAGTGCGTTTATTAACAAGGACGAATTTATTAATGCATTTGCCTCTCATTTTGTAGGAATTAAATATGTAAAGGCTTGGATTGGAAGCATGAAGATAAAGAGGGAATTTGTCTTCTCTAATTCAACTCATTATAACCAAATATTATGTGTGTTCTATTTGTTACTTTTTGTGTGTTTTATTTGGTAAACAGTGACCTTATTGTAAGGAATTATTAAAGTATGCATTTAGACATTTAAGACTAGATGAATGTTAGGATAGTGAGGCAAAAGAGTTTGGATGAGCTTAAGGTATAAATCATGCAAGGAAATTGCATGAAAACATGCATGGCCTAGTTTGGGTGCCAACTTTAAGGGGGGGGGGGGGGGGACGTTTTCTTCTTTGGTAGATCCTTGTCATGGCTAATCTCAACCGTTGATTAAAGAAAGCACAACTCAATCTCGGCCATCCATTCCTAGCCACTTAGGTCTATATATTCAATGGTTATTGGTGCGTGTAAAGATTAATTTTGGTTGAATAGAAAATTAGTTTTGCTAAGGAGAAACCTGAAGCGGTTTGGAGCACCTTCAAGGTAAGCCTTGGTTGTTAACAACCAAGAGGAGTTGCGCCTCTTAGGCTGTCAAACCCGTGGTTGTTTGAGTAGTCCTCATTTCACTTTTCTCTCAACTCTTGAAGGATTGGCGACAAGAGAAAGTGGCCATTAACCTTTTTCTACTTGCTGTGAATCTTCCACGAAAGATTGTTTGTCGAAAGCCTCATTAGTTGCTTATCGGACAACATTTGAGTTTATCAACATAACTTTATTTTCACATAATATTTTGCTCTGAAATTTTAAGGAGTCCTGTTTCAACCATATATTAAGCTCCCCTTAAAATTTCGTTTGAATCGAACTTCATTTGCTTATCCATTTATTCATCTAAAGTTACTGTTTTCTGCTAATCCAAAATCCGAGTGAACCACTACTCTTTGTGGGTTGAATGCAGCCCTTGCTTTGGCTTGGAGCTCATCAAGCGGTCTAAAAGTCAAAAAAAAAATTTGAAAAAATTCTGAAAAGAAAGTGCAAAATTGAGCAGAATAGATCCCATAATAAGATATGCACATGTTTTATGGTCACGCTGCCATAATGCTATCAAAAAGGAAATCCGAGAATAAATTTTTCGTTCTGCTATTGGAGATATTTTTTGTGATTAGACCTATGAATTTTAAGGAAAAATAATTATAAATAAGGAGAGAGAGAGACTCGGGAGAATATTTTTGAAAAGGAGGAAATCTCCTTTTGATAGGGAAATCCTAGCCTGATTTACAAAAACTGAAGAGCAACTTGATAGTTACAAAACTCACATGAGCAATATGAATGCTTCCATCAAGTCTTTGGAAATTCAAAGCTAATGCCATAAACAATCCAAACAAGAGACTCTTTCTAAGCAACACTAAGAAAATTGACAAAGGAATGTAGTGTCATCTTGCAAAGAAAACTTCCTCAGAAGTTAAAGGACCTGGAAGTTTTACAATATCGGGCATCATTGGGAACTCATCATTCGATAAAGCTTAATGTGATTTGAGAGCATCGATCAATTTAACGCCACTATTTGCGTTCTCTCCATTTTAACGTTTTGGTGTTTTGTGTTGTGTTTTCTCTCGCACTGTAGGAAGGTCCTTGCGAACCATCTGCAGATCATGAAGACGGTTAGCACACTACTTGACAAAGTAGTATTCTTCCACTCTTGTTTTATTTGAATTTATTCATATTCATATATTTGGGACAATGTATCTGCTAATTTAGGGGGGTTGACTTTATAGGCTCATCACATGTCGTCAACATACATATGTTTGATTTTATATACTTATCGTTTGTTATTTATATGCTAAAAATGAAAAAGAAGTTTTAACCGCTAGTGCAATATTGTCTTTGGTTAGATAGAATAAGCCTGTGATAATACCTTGTATTAGATTATTTATTGGTCCAAATGACGATGAGATGATACATGCGTGTAGACTAAACCTATTTATTATTTATATCTTATTCATCATTCTGCAATTATAGCACATAGTCTGAAGCAGTTACACATTGAAAACTTAGCAATAAATTTATGTGAATAATAATTCTGACTCTCTTTAAAAAAAAAAGAATAAAAAAGGAGAGAGACTCAATAGTTTCCCACTCCATTTTCAAATTTGAATGAGCCCTTTGGATACTCAATGAGTGGAAATTGTATATAAAACTTCACTCATAATGAAAGAAGATGAAGCTTCTAATTCGACGTTAATTTTTCTTGCAAGACCATTTCTCAAAACATCTAAAACAAAAATTGATGTGCATGATGGTACACTTACTATTGAATTTGATGGAGATATAACTAACTTTAATATCTATGATCATAAAGTATCCCACTGATGTCAATTCTATTTTTGCTTTTGATATCACTGACTCTTTGGCACAGGAAGCTCATGACTTGATTCATGGAGATGGATTGAAGGTTTTACTCAACAAGAATTTCACTCTTAAAGAGCTTTCAAAATTGAGTAAACATCTTTGATAGATTCTGATTTGAAAGATACACTTCATGACTTAGAATCTCTCAAAACACTTAAACAGTATGCAGCTTTTATTGATTACCTCCTGACACAAAACTTCTTCCCTCTATTGTGCAGGCACCAAAGTTGGAAGTGAAACCATTACCAAGACACTTAAAATATCCATTTTTTGCGAAATGAGAAAACTCTTCTGATGATAATTTCTAACAAATTGAATACTTTAGAAGAAGAAAGGTAGATTCGAACCGTGCATGATAAACATACTGTCGATCGAATCATCAAGCTTGAATGGAGAACAATTTGAATGTATTTTTCACACAAATGGGGTTGATCCAACCTGAACCACCGCCGCCTTAGTCTCTCTTCTCCACATTGCTCATGGAATCTAGTGAAGTTTCTATTTTATTACATCTATTTTTGTGCTTAAATTACTTCTCCATGAGCATCTTCATTACATACATTGAGGACAATGCATCCATTAAGCGTGGGGGAGGGGACACCGTGAGCATGTTTTTATTGAATTGTTTATTTTTTCATTAAATTGAGTCTAAAATACAATAAGGTTCAAGTCTATTATTAGTTGAGTTTTTGCTGCTAGACAATGAGTAATACCCTTGTGATATACTTCAGCAAGTTGAAGCACACGAACTTTCGGCTACGGAAAAACAGCTTGACTGAGAAATACTCCACTTTTGCTAATGCTCAACTTTCTCAAGGGAACTCTAATGGTACTGAAGCTTTAGTGGGATCTTACTCTAGATATGATAGAAATGCTCTCCAAAACTCAGGTCTCAACTCGAAGGGAATTGAGTGGGATTGATGATGTGGTGCTAGTTGGTCCAGAAAGTGATAAGTTGCACTTCCTCAGCTCTTGGCTCTCTTTAAGGTTGAGCACTACAACTTGCTATGGAGAGAGTTTTATACACCCTTGCTGAATGTTCTACCTTAATGGAATAAAGTAGAGAATGAATGCAATAACGTGGAAACCACTACACTCACGAAAATGGAGTCCAACAACACACAATACCATATTGGATATAACTCACTGATAGATGGTGGACTTGATGTCGAGAAGCTTCAAGATTTTGGAAAAAAATGATTCTTCTATTTTCTATTCAACCAAGCTGCCTTCAGCTGCTAAAAAGAGTGGTTCAAATGTAGCACCCGGTTTCAATTAAACCGAATTTAACTTATCAATTAATGATGTGCATTTTCATGGAAGAATAGGGAGAATTATTGATTAGGTTAATGAGTGACTAAGCAAGGGCATTTATGTAAATTGGAAATTTAAAAGTGGATAACATATTTAAGGAACGAGGGATTTGGGTTTAATGCACAGTAGCCGCCACCATTTCACACTCTTCTCTTCGGGTTTTCAGCTCAAGCAGCCGAGCTCTCTAGGCGATTTTCCTCACCCTATTCTCCTTCAAACTAGGTAAGTTTTCCCTTCGTTTTCTTGAGATTTTAGTGGCTAGTTAGCAGAAAGAGTGCAATGTGTGTATTTTTGATAACGCTGTGAGTGAGTTGAGTTCGGGTTTAGTGTTGAGCCGAGAATGTACGATGACCAGAGCTTCCAAACTAGCTCCATAGGTTTCTCAATGATATATAGAGTAAGGTTGGTGATGATCTAATCGGTATTCTGCTTCTGACATTAGGTGAACAGGGCTTCCAGAGTAGTTGTAACCGAGCATTTCCAAGAGAGCCAAGTAAGTAAAGTATGCATGTGCCTTCGGGCTTACATCACAAAACAGTAGGGTTATGTATCTTGTGAATGATTTTGTATGTCATGCATCATGTTTTTAAAAGATTACGAAAATGAATTTCTATGTAAGAATAGTAAGGTATGAACTGAATGTGACAGACAAACTATTAAGGGAACTAATTCACCCCTTAACTTAAGTAGGGATTTATGACATTGGGAGAATTGATCCCACTCCCAAGGGAACCCAGGGATTAGATCAGCTATTAAGGGAATTCATTCGCCCCTTAATCGAGTAGAGTATGTATAACATTGGGAAAATTGATCCACTTCCCAAGGGAACCGAGGGATCAGATCAGCTTATGAATGAATGTGAATGCAACTGAGATGAGAAAGTAGAAATTGCATGTTTAGGAATTTATGTTTCAGCATTTCATTTCATTACTCCTTTACTTACTTAGCATTAGGCTAATAGATGAGTTTTGTGATGTAGGTGTTGAGGATATTGCAGGTGAATTTCCTAGATACTCAGATGAATAGATGTGGTTGGAGGAGTACACCCATGTTTCGGCCTGGTAAACTGATGAGGCGGATTAACTGATGTCTGTAGTTGGAATGGTTTAGTTGATAGTGTTCCAATCTGAGTATGTTAAGTTTTCATGACAGTAATGGTCTTTAATATGTTGAATACGTTTTGAGATTTTCTGATGATAGTATTCTGTGGGATTTTAAATGTTGGTTTTTGCTGGATTTGAACAATATAATGATTTGAATTATTTCTGAATGGTTTCAGAAAAGTGAGAAATCCCTTTCCATAGTTAGAGTAGTTATTCTGTTCTTCGTCGGTAGATGAAGTCTATCGGCAGATGTTGAGTCGTGTTGTTCTATCGAAAGATGTCTTCAGTAAAGCCATCAGATGATGTCTCAGTAAAGTCATCGGTACATGAGGTCCATTCTATGGGAAGATGTAGATTTTGCCCTACCGGTATGAGTGGGTATTATGCTTGTCGTTTAGTGATCGGTATATGCAATTTACCCTATCGGATGAAGGGAATGAGAGATTTTGTCGTTTTGCCATCGGTAGATGCGAGTCGCAAAACTTGTCGTTTTGCGATCGGTTGATGTTGGATAATTGACTTATCCAGCTGACGTCATCGGTAGATGTAATCTGCCGAGAGATGTCTTTGTTTCCAACTCTTCTGGTTGACGTCATCGGCAGGAGCTCTCTATTTTCTATTTTCTGCTTTTTTCGTTGACTTTATTCATCGGCAGATACGTTTGACTTCTGCGACTTCTCAAGTATTCCACGTTTTAAACTTTTATTTCCTATCTGCCGATTGTCTCTTAACATTCCAAGCAATGTTTCACAGTTTTGTTTAACCATATCGTTGGTCAAATGATTTTCCGCTGCAAGTTTTAAAATATTTGAAGTTTTAGAAAATATCAAATTATGACTTTCAAGCGAAGTTTCAAATTTGAACTAGAATTTTCGAGTCATGTGCAAGTCTTGTGTAACGAACCGGGTTTATTTAATCTGGGGCGTTACAGTATGGTATCAGAGACATTCAGTTAAACCGTTCAAAAGATTACTCATCAGTGCCAATCGTTGCATGGAAGTACTCCAACAACTTTAAGTGTTTATCCTAACTTTAGCCATTAGAAGTTTAAGGGTGTACTTAACCTTGTACAGGAATATAGCAAATGTCTAGACGACCAGGAAGACCAAGATTACCAAGAGAGGTACCAAGTCCGAGGCGGGAGGAGGACTCTAGATTAATTAGGCAGCTGACAGAATTGATGCGTCAGCAGACTGATATAGTGCGTCAACAGTCTGATCAATTAGGAGTGCTGTTGAGCCGGGAGACACAAGGAAGTGCCAACTCGGGTTCTAGCAGTGAACATTCTGGAGATAGATTCCGAAGACTGAGACCACCCACGTTTGATGGACAGTCATCTGATCCAGTTATTGCTGAAGGATGGCTTAGAAAAATCGAGAGTATGTTTAGGTGTGCCAATGTGGGAGAAGAAGACAAAGTCACGTTGGCCACGTTCCATTTGGCTGGTGAAGCTCAACTCTGGTGGGAAACAATAGAGACCACCACAGATGTTTTGGCGATGCCTTGGTCACAATTCAAGGACATCTTCTATGGGAAGTATTTTAAGAGCACAGTCCAAACCGCGAAGAAGTTAGAGTTTTTGAATTTGAAGCAGATAGGGTCGGTGGCAGAGTACAGTAGGCAATTTGAGTCCTTGTCCAGGTTTGCTGGACATTTTGCTCATAAGGACGAGGATAAGGTGTTTAAATTTGTGCGTGGACTGAAGCCGGAGATTTACCGAGGAGTCAAATTCTGTGGCATTAAAGGCTTGACATTTAGTGAAGTTGTGTCCACTGCTCTAGAAGTGGAAGAAGCTGAAAGGAAGTGTGCCGGACCAAGAGAGGTTTCGCAAAAGTTTATCCAGCCACACAATCAGAGGGGAGTGAAGAGGCCAAGTGAAGGCCAAAATAGCCAAGGATCTGGAAAGAAGGTACCGAATACCCAGAAGTTCCCTCAGTGCCCGAAATGTTCAAAGAATCACTTGGGGGAGTGTAGATTTGGATCGGGTAAGTGCTTCAACTGTGAAGAGGTTGGACACTTGTACAAGGACTGCCCAAAACGCCGGGTCATTCGATGTTTCCATTGCAACAAGGTTGGCCATGTCAACAGAGACTGCCCAGCTTTGAAGGGCGGCCCTGTCAAGATTAAGCCAAGAATATTCTCCATGATGGAGTCCTGTGATGAGGACCGGCCTGCTGTGGTGTCAGGTACAATACTGATCAACTCTATACCTGCTTCTACTTTGATAGATTCGGGTGCAACACATTCTTTTATAGCCTCTGCATTTGCTGATAAGTTAGACGTACGGTTTACTACTTTCGAACAAGTGTTCAAAGTTGCCCTACCCTCTGGTGAACGCATGCACTCTAACCAAATGATGCCTGATAGTGTTGTATTAGTAGGAAACAAGAACTTGCCTGCCGATCTCATCGTTATGGACATAATGGGATTTGATGTAATCCTGGGAATGGATTGGTTATTTAAGCATTATGCCACAATAGATTGTAGGACTGGAGTTGTTAGTTTTCAACCCCCTGGTGGTTTAAACCATACCTTCCAAGCTCTAAAGAAGAGTAAGGAAATGACTGTAATGACTTCTATCGATTGTAGACCCTCCTCATGCAGGGAGTATTTGTGCTTTTTGGCCAATGTTTTAGACACTTAACTAGTAGAAAAATCAAACCCCAAGAATGTTTTAGTTGTCCAAAACTTTCCAGAAGTATTCCTGGATGACCTTCCTGGCTTGCCACCAGATAGAGAAATTGAATTTGTTGTGGATTTCTACCCAGGCGCTGAGCCTGTATCTAAGAATCCATATAGATTAGCACCAACAGAACTTAAGGAATTGAAAAAACAGTTAGAGGATTTATTGGAGAAAGGGTTCATACGCCCTAGCTTTTCACCGTGGGGTGCACCTGTCCTCTTTGTCAAAAAGAAAGATAGATCAATGCGAATGTGCATTGATTATAGAGAATTAAATAAGTTAACTATCAAGAACAAGTACCCTTTGCCGAGGATTGATGACTTGTTTGACCAGCTTAAGGGTGTAAGAGTTTTCTCTAAGATTGACCTTAGATCTGGTTATTACCAGTTGAAGGTTAAATCAAAAGATATCCCAAAGACTGCCTTTCGCACAAGGTATGGACATTATGAGTTTTTGGTCATGTCTTTTGGTTTGACAAATGCACCAGCAGCCTTCATGGATCTTATGAATAGAGTGTTTCAAGAGTATTTGGACAAGTTTGTCATTGTATTCATAGATGACATTCTAATCTATTCTAGAACTAAGGATGAGCATGCAAGGCATTTGAGTATGGTGTTGGGAGTACTTAGGCAGCACCAATTTTATGCTAAGTTTTCCAAGTGTGAGTTTTGGTTGGACAGAGTTCACTTTCTTGGTCATGTGATCTCTGAAGATGGAATATCCGTTGATCCAGCTAAGGTCCAAGCAGTTAAGGAATGGCCCCAACCGAAGAGTGCTACAGACATTAGGAGTTTTCTTGGGTTAGCGGGATATTACAGGAAGTTCATTGAAGGATTTTCAAAGATTGCTACACCCCTTACTAGGTTAACAAGGAAGAATGTGAAGTATATGTGGACTGAAGAATGTGAACGTAGCTTTCAGACCTTGAAACAGAAACTGACCAATGCCCCAATCTTAACCCTTCCAGTTGAATATGGTAAATTTAGTATTTATTGTGATGCTTCCAAAATTGGACTAGGTTGTGTGTTGATGCAAGATGGAAAGGTTATAGTTTATGCTTCTAGGCAGTTAAAAGTACATGAAAAGAATTACCCCACACATGACTTAGAATTGGCTACTGTGGTCTTCGCATTAAAGATTTGGAGGCACTATCTGTATGGACAAACTTGTGAGATATTTTCGGATCATAAAAGTCTGAAATAAACTTTCACGTAAAAGGAACTGAATATGAGGCAACGTAGGTGGTCAGAGTTTGTCAAAGATTATGATTTTGAGATTAAGTACCACCCTGGCAAGGCGAATTTAGTGGCTGATGCTTTGAGTAGAGTGACCCCTTCAGTCTCTACATTGACTCTAGACATACCGATAGCTTTAGAGACAGAATTCCAAAGATTTAACCTGGAAGCTGTGTCTAGTATGACAGCTATGCTTTCGGCCATATCTTTAAGGCCTACCATTTTGGAGAGAATAAAGGAAGTTCAAATGAATGACACTGAACGCAATAAGTATAAGTTGTGCATGGATTCTACTGATAAGTCGGATTTCAACTGCTCAGTTGATGGAATTCTCAAGTTTCGGAACAGATGGTTTGTTCCGGCTGATACTAAACTTAGAAAGGGAATCCTGTCTGAGGCACATTCTTCTAGACTCTCTGTTCATCCCGGGAGTACGAAAATGTACAGAGATCTCAAGCAACATTTTTGGTGGCCAGGTATGAAAAGAAGTGTGGCGGAGTATGTGGAGTCCTGTCTGATCTGCCAGTAAGTCAAAGCTGAACATCAGAGGCCTGCTGGAACATTACAACCCTTACCAGTTCCCGAATGGAAATGGGAACAAATAACGATGGATTTTGTTATAGGATTACCTAGAACAACAAAGGGTCACGATGCAATTTGGGTAATAGTTGATCGTTTAACCAAATCTGCTCACTTTCTGCCAATGAAGATAACATACTCGATGGATCAACTGGCTGAGTTGTATGTGCACGAAGTTGTTAGACTGCATGGAGTTCCAAGCACCATAGTTTCAGACCGAGACACTAGATTTACTTCTAAGTTTTGGAAAAGTTTGCACAAGGCTATAGGAACACAGCTTAGTTTTAGCACAGCTTTCCACCCTCAAACAGATGGACAATCCGAAAGGACTATTCAAACATTAGAAGATATGCTCCGTGCTTGTGTCTTAGACTTTCAAGGTTCATGGAGCAAATACTTGTCCTTGATTGAATTTTCTTATAACAACAGTTTTCAGGCAACAATAGGAATGACACCTTATGAGGCATTGTATGGACGAAAGTGCAGATCTCCATTGTATTGGAATGAAGTTGGAGAAGCACAATTGATTGGTCCTGACATTGTACAGCAAACAGTGGAGAAAATTGCTCTTATCCGACAAAGAATCTTGACAGCTCAAAGCCGGCAGAAAAGCTATGCAGACAAAAGGCGAAGAGAACTGGAATTTGAAGAAGGTAATGAAGTTTTCCTTAAAGTGCCACCTTTCAAAGGAGTGGTGAGATTTGGAAAGAGAGGAAAGTTGAACCCAAGATTTATTGGACCATTCACTATCCTGAAGAGAGTTGGGAGAACAGCCTACCAGTTACAACTACCAACTTCTATGGGAGGGATACATGATGTGTTCCATGTTTCCATGTTGAAAAAGTGCATGAGGGATCCAAACCAAGTCATGGGACAGCAGGACTTTGAGATTCATCCTACCCTTGCCTATGAAGAAAAACCAGTAAAGATCTTAGATTATGCAGTGAAGGTATTGCGCAACAAGGAGGTTCCACTAGTAAAAGTCTTATAGCACAACCAGAACATAGAGGAGACCACTTGGGAGCGCCAGCAAGACATGATGGACCAACATCCAGAATTATTCAGGTACTGAATTTTGAGGACAAAATTCTTTTAAGGAGGGTAGATTGTAGCACTCGGTTTCAATTAAAATGTATTTAACTTATCAATTAATGATGTGCAATTTCATGGAAGAATAGGGAGAATTATTGATTAGGTTAATGAGTGACTAAGCAAGGGCATTTATGTAAATTGGAAATTTAAAAGTGGATAACATATTTAAGGAACGAGGGATTTGGGTTTAATGCACAGTAGCCGCCACCATTTCACACTCTTCTCTTCGGGTTTTCAGCTCAAGCAGCCGAGCTCTCTAGGCGATTTTCCTCACTCGATTCTCCTTCAAACTAGGTAAGTTTTCCCTTCATTTTCTTGAGATTTTAGTGGCTAGATAGTAGAAAGAGTGCAATGTGTGTATTTTTGATAATACTGTGAGTGAGTTGAGTTCGGGTTTAGTGTTGAGCCGAGAATGTACGATAACCAGAGCTTCCAAACTAGCTCCATAGGTTTCTAAATGATATATAGAGTAAGGTTGGTGATGATCTAATCGGTATTCTGCTTCTGACATTAGCTGAACAGGGCTTCCAGAGTAGTTGTAACCGAGCATTTCCAAGAGAGCCAAGTAAGTAAAGTATGCATGTGCCTTCGGGCCTACATCACAAAACAGTAGGGTTATGTATCTTGTGAATGATTTTGTATGTCATGCATCATGTTTTTAAAAGATTACGAAAATGAATTTCCATATAAGAATAGTAAGGTATGAACTGAATGTGACAGACAAACTATTAAGGGAACTAATCCACTCCTTAACTTAAGTAGGGATTTATGACATTGGGAGAATTGATCCCACTCCCAAGGGAACCCAGGGATCAGATCAGCTATTAAGGGAATTCATCCGCCCCTTAATCGAGTAGAGGATGTATAACATTGAAAAAATTGATCCACTTCCCAAGGGAACCGAGGGATCAGATCAACTTAGGAATGAATGTGAATGCAACTGAGATGAGAAAGTAGAAATTGCATGTTTAGGAATTTATGTTTTAGCATTTCATTTCATTACTGCTTTACTTACTTAGCATTAGGCTAATAGATGAGTTTTGTGATGTAAGTGTTGAGGATATTGCAGGTGAATTTCCTGGATACTCAGATGAATAGATGTGGTTGGAGGAGTACACCCATGTTTCGGCCTGGTAAACTGATGAGGCGGATTAACTGATGTCTGTAGTTGGAATGGTTTAGTTGACAGTGTTCCAATCTGAGTATGTTAAGTTTTCATGACAGTAATGGTCTTTAATATTTTGAATACGTTTTGAGATTTTCTGATGATAGTATTCTGTGGGATTTTAAATGTTGGTTTTTGCTGGATTTAAACAATATAATGATTTGAATTATTTCTGAATGGTTTCAGAAAAGTGAGAAATCCCTTTCCATAGTTAGAGTAGTTATTCTGTTCTTCGTCGGTAGATGAAGTCTATCGGCAGATGTTGAGTCGTGTTGTTCTATCGGAAGATGTCTTCAGTAAAGCCATCGGATGATGTCTCAGTAAAGTCATCGGTACATGAGGTCTATTCTATCGGAAGATGTAGATTTTGCCCTACCGGTATGAGTGGGTATTATGCTTGTCGTTTAGTGATCGGTATATGCAATTTACCCTATCAGATGAAGGGAGTGAGAGATTTTGTCGTTTTGCCATCGGTAGATGCGAGTCGCAAAACTTGTCATTTTGCGATCGGTTGATGTTGGATAATTGACTTATCCGGCTGACGTCATCGGTAGATGTAATCTGCCGAGAGATGTCTTTGTTTCCAACTCTTCTGGTTGACGTCATCGGCAGGAGCCCTCTATTTTCTGTTTTCTGCTTTTTCCGTTGACTTTATTCATCGGCAGATGCATTTGACTTCTGCAACTTCTCAAGTATTCCACGTTTTAAACTTTTATTTCCTATCTGCCGATTGTCTCTTAACATTCCAAGCAATGTTTCACAGTTTTGTTTAACCATACCGTTGGTCAAATGATTTTTCGCTGCAAGTTTTAAAATATTTGAAGTTTTAGAAAATATCAAATTACGACTTTCAAGCAAAGTTTCAAATTTGAACTAGAATTTCCGAGTCATGTGCAAGTATTATGTAACGAACCGGGTTTATTTAATCTGAGGCGTTACACTTTCCTTTACAAAATTAGGGTTCAAAAGTGCAGCTACTAAAAGGGATCAAGGGAGGTGTGTTCAGCTAGTACACCTAGCCGAGTACATGAATGCATTGCCAATTTTGGCAAACACACCATTCTCTCCAAATATCACTTTCAAGTTGTCCCCTTTTCCACAAAACACAATTAAAAGAAACCCTTAATGTTAAGTGTGTTCAGCCATCAACAATAAAATAAAGAAACTATTAAGAGATAAGTTATATGATCAGTTTCTTCAAATTGTCTTAAGGAAGACACTGGCTACTTCTTCAAGTTTGGTTTGGGCTTGAGAATGCTCCCATGTCAACGAGTACAAAGGTCTCTCCTTGTCTTGTGTGTTCGGCTCACCTATAACATGAGCACACAAATTAGATAAACTCTTGTGATGGGGCCACGACCTCGACATGAAGCTGGGCTCAATGCAATGTGCAAGCTAAAAGAAAGATAAATGTGAAATGGGCACAAAGTAGTGGTGAAAAACATAGACAGAATAGAGGAGTGCGGAAAATCAAAAAATGGCGAAAAAAGAATGAGAAGAGGAGGTGGGCAAACCTGTAGTGTCTACAGACAGCACCGAGGGATTGAAAAGAGAGCACTGTGTAGTGGATGGACATTGAAGGAACCAAATGTTGGTCCGAGAAGGATGACAAGCTCCTTTCAGGTAAATGACACTTCAACGAATGGAAGGTGCTCCAGCAACTGGGCACTGCCCTGTGCACGTTTCTCATCCTCAGAAGAGGCCGGTGAGATTAAAGGTAGAAGACCAAGACAACTTGATGTTTGGGTGAAGAATTCATTTGTTGCCAACGAAGGAATTCACAACTTACGAGATGGTTTTTAAAACCACCTTCTTCTCAGTTCCAACTCATGGAAAGGAGGAGGAAAAGATGGGCTGACAGCAACTCCAAGGAACCAAAACTTGGAGAGGCAATGCGGTGAATCCATTGGTGCTACGCACCTCCTATGGATGAACACCAATTCACGGAGAAGCTCTGATGAAGAAGAAAATTGTCTTAATTTCCAAATATTCAATTTACTAGCTAAATGTTTACAATGGATCGGCTCGTCCTTAAATAGAGGAAGGAAGGAGCTCGGAGGAACAAGGAAGAAAAACAACCAAAAAAAATTTAGTCGTTGGAAAGTAGTCATTGGGTCTTCGCGTGTGTGCCATTGTCTGTCTACTTGGCGTTGCGCACTATCCTGCTTGGCGTCACGCCAGTCATCGCTCTGTCACGCGTGCCTTCGCTGTGGAGTCTTCCTTACATTCTATGCCTTCATCTTGCACGTGCGCAATCGCTCATCTATGCGCGTGTCCCTGCTTTCTGGCTGTGCCTTCCTGCCCTGCGTGCTGTTGCATCCTTATGCGCGTGTTGCCTTCATCTTGTGCGGGTGCTGTTATTGCATCTTGCTGTGTACGCCAACTATTTGATGAAATGTCAAATCCACCAACTTTGATTCGTAGCCAACCTATATGCAACTAATTCTACTTGCATGCTAAACAAATATAAGGCTAAAGTTTGCTAAAACAATTTTAAGAAAATGGATAAAGTTTTGCCAACAAAATAAAGGAAATTGAAATACATGAATTTGTCTAAGGGAAGAAAAATTCTCTCTTTATTTTAGATGATGGGTTGTCACCTACAAACTAGTAAATAAATTAGGCCATAAATGGGTTAAAGACATACCTCAACTTGGGCTTGAGTCTCAGACCCCGCGGCACATCATCTTGGCTCATGATCGAGTGGTTACCCCCCTTGGCACATCATCCCCCTCAAGTGGTTGAGAATTTGTCCTCAAATCCAAAGGGGTGTCATCTTTTTCCTCTTCTTCCTTTCCAAAATAGGGAGATAGGTCTTGAGCGTTGAAGGTAGCCGAAACTCCATAGTCACCCAGCAATTCAAGTTTGTAGGCATTGTTATTGATCCTCTCCAAAATCTTGAATGGGCCATTGACTCTAGGGAGGAGTTCGGATTTTCTTTGCTTGGAAAACCTCTCCTTTAGATGAAGCCAAACTAGATCCCCCTCCTTGAAGATGATCTCTTTCCTTCCTCAGTTGGCCGGTTTGGCATAACTCTCGTTCTTCTTTTGAATCATTCTCCTAACCTTATCATGCATGGCCTGACTTGTTCGGCTTTGCTAGCTCCACTAGGATTCGTCACATCTTTAGTAGGTAACAGAATAAGATCAAATGGTGTGAGTGATTAAAATTGTACACCACCTCAAAAGGAGTCATTTGGGTCGAATTGTCCACACTCCCATTATGAGCAAACTCAATGTAAGGGAATTGAATGTCCCAATCGGAGAGCCGCTTGCCTACTATGCTCCTTAATAAAGTTCCCAAGGTTTTATTCACCACTTCAGTTTGGCCATCGGTTTGGGGGTGAAATGCGGTGCTAAATAGCAATTTAGTGCCTAACTTCCTCCAAAGTGTTTTCCAAAACGAGTTCAAAAACTTAGTATCTCTATTCGAGACGATGGATTTGGGAATTGCATGCATGTAGACCACTTCTTTGAAGAATAACTCTGCAATGTGGAGAGAATCATCCGCCTTGGAACAAGCTATAAAATGAGTCATCTTTGAGAATCAATCCACTACTACCAAGATTAAGTCCTTGGTTCTAGACGTGCGAGGTAGGCCCAAAATAAAATCCATACTCACTTCCAACCAATGGTGGCTAGGAATTGGTAGGGGTAAGTAGAGTTCTTGGGGTAGAACTCGACTTTTGGTCTTCTTGCAGACTATACACTTTTCTAGCACTTTGTGCACATCTCTAAGTAAATGGGGCCAATAAAAGTCATCCTTTATCATCTCCATGTTTTTTTTTCCCAAAATGGCTAGCTAAATCTCCTCTATGGCTTCTTTGATCGACGATTCACGGATGCCACCACTTAGAATGCACAACTTTCCTCCTTTGAAGAGATAACCATTCATTATACAATAACCTCCTTCGGCCTTTTGTTTACACTTCTCATACAATGGACCAAAGTCTTGGTCTTCATCACAGGCTTCCTTGATCCATTCAAACCCAAAGAATTTAGTACTCAGCTCGGTCAATAGGACGTACCTTCTAGAAAAAGCGTCGGCTACTATATTAGCTTCCTTTTTTGTACTTGATGATGTAGGGGTACCGCTCAAAGAACTCCACCCATTTATCATGTCTCCATTTAACTTTACTTGACTCTTGATATGTTTGAGGGCTTGATGATCGGTGTGAATAATGAACTCCTTAGGGAGTAAATGTGTTGCCAAACTTTGATAGCTTTAATAACGACTAAGAATTTCTTATCATAAGTTGAGTAGTTGAGAGCGGCTTGTAATGCTCCCAAACCCACCCCGGCTCGGTGCGCTACTTTGCTCACCATTATCACTTTTAAAATAAAATTTAAAATAATTTTTTATAAAATTTCGACTTGATTTTTGGGTTTTTCGAACCCTAGAAAATGTGCGTAAAATACATGCAAAATGTATCAGAAAGGGTTGGGTTAAAACATATTTGAAATGGATAAAACTTTAAAAAAATTCAAAGTGGACCACAAGGGGCACCGTGCGCGCTCTGGGTGCACGCGTTGCCCAGGCAGCGCGCGCCATGCGCGCACAACTGCGCGCCCAGGTGCCGACCGATCGGCGCTAGGTTGCTTGATCTTATCACCACCATTGTGCTGATCAATCGGCGCTGGACGCTGCACGCGCCACGACTGGCCAGCAAACTCCTCCTGCGCGCCACCCTCGACCACTAGCGCACCTCCACACCCTTTTTCCACCTTTTTCCTATTTTCTTCAACTTTCACCCAACCAAAACACCTAATGTAACATCTTTTAGATTTACCCTTGTACTATTCCTAAATATCATGTGAAATTAAAACTTTCATCTTTCATTTCATTTTTCTTTTCTTTCATTTATCAATTCATTTCCCATTTCATTCATTCATCAATTGTGAGAGAATAGACTCAGTCATTCCATCCACATCTATCCACATATAAAGACTATATACCTTATCTAGTAGAAGATATAATTCTTGTACTAAAGTGTAACTTAATTTGCATTCTATGAAAAATAGTGAAACCTGGTTTCAGTCAACGCCTATAACCTAGCTTAACATTTAATTCCTCTCGGGTTTCATCAATTTGAACAGTGGTCGGGATAAATAACACTTAACTTCTCTTGGGTTTCTTCAATTTGAACAGTGGGGGTCGACGTGGCCTCTGTAAGGAGATCGGTCGATGTTCATAAAACAGACGGAGAATTAATTTCACTCAAGTTGCAACTCATTCGTCCACATAATCGGACGACGTCCATACTCTGGACGATGTCACCACTTTGGACAATGTCACCACTCTGGACGATGTCACCACTTTGGACAATGTCACCACTCTGGACGATGTCACCACTCTGGACGATGTCACCACTTTGGACAATGTCACCACTCTGGACGATGTCACCACTCTGGACGATGTCACCACTTTGGACAATGTCACCACTCTGGACGATGTCACCACTTTGGACAATGTCACCACTCTGGACGATGTCACCACTTTGGACAATGTCACCACTCTGGACGATGTCACCACTTTGGACAATGTCACCACTCTGGACGATGTCACCACTTTGGACAATGTCACCACTCTGGACGATGTCACCACTCTGGACGATGTCACCACTTTGGACAATGTCACCACTCTGGACGATGTCACCACTTTGGACAATGTCACCACTCTGGACGATGTCACCACTTTGGACAATGTCACCACTCTGGACGATGTCACCACTTTGGACAATGTCACCACTCTGGACGATGTCACCACTTTGGACAATGTCACCACTCTGGACGATGTCACCACTCTGGACGATGTCACCACTTTGGACAATGTCACCACTCTGGACGATGTCACCACTTTGGACAATGTCACCACTCTGGACGATGTCACCACTTTGGACAATGTCACCACTCTGGACGATGTCACCACTTTGGACAATGTCACCACTCTGGACGATGTCACCACTTTGGACAATGTCACCACTCTGGACGATGTCACCACTCTGGACGATGTCACCACTCTGGACGATGTCACCACTTTGGACAATGTCACCACTCTGGACGATGTCACCACTCTGGACGATGTCACCACTCTGGACGATGTCACCACTTTGGACAATGTCACCACTCTGGACGATGTCACCACTTTGGACAATGTCACCACTCTGGACGATGTCACCACTTTGGACAATGTCACCACTCTGGACGATGTCACCACTTTGGACAATGTCACCACTCTTAAGACACACCCTTTTTCCACCTTTTTCCTATTTTCTTCAACTTTCACCCAACCAAAACACCTAATGTAACATCTTTTAGATTTACCCATTGCTACTTCCTAAATATCATGTGAAATTAAAACTTTCATCTTTCATTCATTTTCCTTTCTTTCATTTATCAATTCATTCCCATTTCATTCATTCATCAATTGTGAGAGAATAGACTCAGTATTCCATCCACATCTATCCACATATAAAGACTATATACTTATCTAGTAGAAGATATAATCTTGTACTAAAGTGTAACTTAATTTGCATTCTATGAAAAATAGTGAAACCTGGTTTCAGTCAACGGTCACACTTTGGACAATGTCACCACTCTGGACGACATCCATACTTTGGACGATATCCATACTTTGGACGATGTCACCACTCTGGACGACATCCATATTTTGGACTATGTCACCACTCTGGACGACATCCATACTTTGGACTGTCACGACCCGAAACCCAATGGGCCGCGACTTACATATTCGTGTTCGTGTTCTTATTCTTGACCTGTATATATATTTTTCTAAAAAAAACATAGCGTAGAGGAAGAACGGTTTGAGAGAAAACTTACTAGAACATTTGTAAACTCCATTTGAGACTCCTCGAAATTCATTAGGAACAGTTAAATCAAGAATAAAATTGGAGAGAAAATTTAGAAAGGAGTGACTCGGTATTAAAGGAAAAGAGACGAGGCTGATTTGGGAATCATGAAGGGCCGATCGTTTGCCCTTCCTAGTATTTACTCAGCCGATCGATCGGCAAAAACAACCGATCGATCAGCCTCTTCCCTGGTTAAATTAAAACCGCCAGACAAAGCTGCCGATCGATCGCAGCCTCTGCCGATCGATTGCAGCCTCTTCCGATTGATCGACATCTTCTCTAGTTCCGAAACAATTTCCAGAATCACCATGCCGATCGATCGCCCCTTGACGAGATCGATCGGCTCCTTCTCTGGCCGAAACATACCTTACCCTAAAACAAAACTTCACCCACACCAAAACATCATACAACAAACTCACCCCAATTACTCTTAAATTCATCGATCAAAACTCAATTTAAATCATTCAACGAGCACTTTAAATCTCTATTCCATTCATCAAAAGAAATCATGGGAAACAAAACGAGTAAACCGTAGCGGAAGTCAAAGCGATGAAAATCCCTTAGTCGTAAAATCCTCTTCAAAACAAGAAAAGACGCCAATCATTTCAAAACTAGTCATCACACGAAAGTCCTACGAAATTCTTTTACTTAGACTCCTATAATGTAAACTTTTACCAATCTTGCTAGGACCACCAACCACGAGTCAATCGCCGCCCTGCAACAAAACACCACCATGAGTACCATCCAGCAACCTTCTTAGACGTTATCACTTGGATTGAGATCCTCACCTTCCAATTTGTCACCTACATTATAAGGTTCAAACTATAAGTCTAATAATACTTAGTAAGGAGTGCAAGATACATATATAGATGCTCATGATTACATGCTTCATATAAACGTGTTCGTGGTCACATTCTTATTCATCATTTACTTGGCATGAATTAAGGGAGAACACGGGGAGAAAGGGCAAAGGAATCATAATCGTGGTCCAAACGGACAGTAGCAGTAACGACTAGTCCGGCCCCCACCAGCGGGAGGATCCACGAACTAATCGCATAGTATCAACCCAGCCCCCACCAGCAAGAGGATCTGTGAGCTTTCCTGCCAGTCCGGCCCCCACCAGCAGGAGGATCTGTGAGCCTTCCTGCCAGTCTGGCCCCCACCAGCGGGAGGATCCGCGAACCGTACAAAAATTTTGAGAACATAATAGTGGCCAAATCACCCCGTTCCACACTTAATCATGCTTACATATACATTTCATATTCTCATCTTAATCAAATAAAACGTGCACATGATGCATGGACATGAATTCACATAGGAATGACGTACTATAAGAACGAGCAATACATCATGTATCGAACATCACTCAACTCGAATCCATCATAACATAGCACACGACAAGTCATAATCATCAAACAATCATCCAAACAAACCTTCCTAGTATCCTCGTGACGTAGGGCCCTAGCGGCCTGAAAAATCCTAACACACTCACTTACCTGGGTCCTTTAGCATCGTCGTGCCGTCACTTTAAGCTCTTTTAACCTATGACATTTCATATTCCGATGTTAAAAATCAATCCTAAATAATTTAAACTCAAAACTAGCAAAGTCCTAGCTGAGGAAACTTCCTAGAAATTCAACTAATCTCATTCGGGCATTTTATCGAACATTTGGTTTGCATAAACAAAACTAATCTAATATTAATAACACTTACTCCTCCCAACCGCCACAAATTCAATAACTCCATTAATAATTTATCCTAACTACTCCAATAGCAATTAATGTATCATCAACGAGTATAAACACGCAACACTATCAATTTTCGACAAAACCAATAACCCCCAACAACTTCTAATAGAAATCATAATAAATAACAATCCCTAAAAACGAAACTAAACCTATCCAAAGATTAGAAATCTTACCTAGAGCTTTGAACATTGAAGAAAACGAAAGAAGAATCGGCTAGGAGGTGGATTGGAGGAAGGAAGAATCGTGGGAGAGGAGAAGGGAGAGCAAGCCACCAGGGAGAGAGAGAGATCGTGAGAAAATGAGAGATAACTTGAAGGTTTTAGGTTTTAATTAATATTTTGCTAGCAAATTACCATAACGCCCTTCCTATTATTCTTTTACATAATTCCATTTAATAATCTATGATTTGGTTTAGTCCAAAATATTATTAACCCACTAAAATTCTAATAAATCCTTGTGGTTCCAATAAAACTTCCTATTCGCGAAACGGGCCTAAATTAATATTTTACGGATCGAAACACTATACGGCGAAGAACCGAAGGTCTAGAGACAAATCTCGTAACCCAAAAATCTGGGTGTTACATGGACGATATTCATACTTTGGACGATGTCACCACTCTAGACGACATCTCAACCGAATTACTTACTTTCAGGGGTCGACTTATCAACCCCATTTTTCAGAGAACTTAACACTCTCTGGACTTTATTCCTTCTAATCGGTCGACGTTCCTTTACCAAAAACTTAACAGATTTTCAGAGAGCTTAACTTCCTCTCTGGAATTTCACTCCTTCATTTCGGTTGACATCCTATACTCATAAAAACAGACACAATTCATCAATGACTATAAGTGTACGACAAAAACTAATAAAAATCATCAAATGGAAATTCATCTCCAATGACTATCCAGAAAGCCTTTTTAAACATCAGCATACATGCAATATACGTGAATTAAACAGTACCAAGCATCCTAAAATAAACGTCTATACATTTTTCCTAACCAAACACCCTCAGCGCGAACACATCCCAAAATACTTAACCTACTGCTCCCACGGGTCAAGTTCGCATTGATTGCACGGGACATCCTCTATCAAACTGCAGGCTCGTCAGGTGGAGGGACATCGTAATCACCTCGCTCAAAATCACCTACACCATAGAAACAAATTGTGAGCTAAAGACTCAGTAAGTCTACGTGAATGCAAGTGAATGATATGCATATGCGGTTCGTAAAATATGCTTCCTACCTTTTCGCTATTCATTTCATTTCATATATGTCACTGGGACTTCACTCTCGGTAGATAAAAGTGGCACATCCGGCGATTGGATAGCCCCTTTCATCTACCCGGAGGGAAAACATACTTCACTTGTAGGACTGCCATGTTTGAATCACCTTCCCCGACGTGACCATCATTTCATACATTTTACCTTTTCATTATCCTTTCCTTTTCATGAAAACGTGCATGGAAATTTCCGATTCGTGCTTTTTAGAAACAATGATGCATGAACATGTACAATACCGTAAATACAATCAAAGCATAAATAATGATGATCATAAACATTGCACAACTTAAATTAATGCTAACTACCCGACCTATTACCCAACACATCAAGTATCTCCAAATTCCTCAATCAACATAATCTTATGATGTAGGCCAAATCGGTCAAAGTAAGTCACGAGAACTTACCTCGCGTCCTTTGCACACCAAGCTCCTCGTTTCGAGCTTTGTCACCTAGAACATTTCATAACGTTCTTTGTTAAAATCAAGCCTAAACATTTAAACTTTGTAAAATTACGAAACTCCTAACTAAAGAAAATTTCCTAAAACTTTAATTAACCTCTCTCGGACATTTCATCGAGCAATTTACGCTCACATATTCTATACCTCCATTAATGGAGATTTTCTTAAGCTCCAAACCCGATTTTTCAATCAAACGACAAATACACCAATTTTTCCATCCAATAACGTTCAATAATCGTAAATACAACCATAACTAACCATTATTAACAAAACCCGACGATTTTTACGAAACCCTAATGGTTTATCAACCTAGAGATTGAGAATTTAGGCCGGGAAACACTAGAGTCTTACCTAGGATCGTGATTGGAGAGGAAAACGTGAAGGAACTTGTTGATCGGAGTGGAGGAATCAATCGACGTTGAAGGAATTGTCGTGGAGGAAGAAAATCGCCAGAGAGGGAGAGGGAGTGAAAAATAACATGAAGTGTGGGAGGAAGAGGGATTTTGGCATTTTAATTAAACTTGGCTTGACAAATTACAAGTTTGCCCTTTGGTTAAATCTTCCGTTTAACTCATTGTTCGACCATCGGTTCATTTTCTCCAAATTTTCTTATTTCCCCTAAAATCCATATTCATTATTAGGAGTCTATTAAAACTCTCGATTCGCAAAACGGGGATATTTCAATTATTTACAATTGCGCGCACAATTCAAAAACCCGTAAAATCGGGTGTTACACCTAAAAATTACCCAAGACTTTTCTCGACATTTCCCACTTCTCTACATGTGAAAATCCCAGAAACCCGACCATAAAACGTCAGCGAGAATGTGAAAATATGTGAAAACAAACTTCATTTATTTTATGAAAAACCAAGCAGCATAACGGCTGAATTTTCTAAAACCAAAATCTTAAAACAAATGCTTATACACAAACTACTAAAACAACATCCAAAAGAGTTATAAAAACATCATCATTTATACAACCAAAATCCCAACAAAAGTACCCATTACCACAGCTCCCAGCAACTCTATGGTCAAGACGTCCCGACAAATACCCGCACCGACATGCTATGTACGTCGCCGACTGCATCCTTACCCTGGCATCTCTCTACTAGCACACTGATAACTCTAAATTTTGAGTTATTTTATACTATTTTTAGGTAATTTAACTTGTATAATTTGAGTGAATTCAAGAAGAAATTGGTAGAATTTATTACAATTGCTACATAATGCTGCAGAAACAATGCCTTGATTTAATTTATTATATTTCATGCATATTATCTATTAAAACTAGATCTTTCTCAATAATTCAAAGTTTATATTTTCTTATTTGAATGCGAAATTAATAGCGGGAAGATCAATTCAAATGCTGAAGAAGTATGAAGAAGAAAAAGCAAATCACAGAGATGATGATAACCAAAAACAAAAGAATCTAATCAATGAACCGTGGCTGGAGATAATGGAAAGACAGGAGGCCCATCGGATGACAAAAAAATGGTAGATAAAATCGGATTATAAAATTGGTAGACAGAATTGGATGACAGAGAAAGATGACAAAACAATCGGGTGACAGAACGGAAGATAAAGCTTTCACACAAGCAATCGGATGACAGAAAATGGATGACAAATGAAAACGGATGACAAATGACAATCGAATGATAGAGCAGCAATCGGATGGCAGTCGACAAGTAGATAGAATCGGATGACAGAAAACGGATGACAGAGAACGGTAGACAAAGTTTTCACATAAACAAACGGATGACAAACAAACGGAAGACAAAGCTTTCACACAAAAAGTGGATGACAGAAAACGGTAGACAATAGCAATGGACGACTTAGAATAATCGACGACAAAAGAGAGCAAATCAAGAAGATTTTATCATAATGATAAACTGTTGATCAAAGAAATCAGAGGATTATAAGGAGAAAAGAAAGGAACAGACTGGAGCGAAGCGGATCTTGCTGCTGAATTTAAGGAAGGAAGAAGAACAAATAAAAGGGAGAAAAATTAGAGAGAAAAAAGAGAGCTCTGGATCTGCAGCAAGGGAACTGACGACAACTTTTAGCTTTCTTCTTCGTCTCTTATACTGTGGATGTTTTTATGAATATTATTATTTCTAGTTTTACCATTATAATTTTAGGCTAAACTTTCTTATCTTGGTTAGACAAGATAGTAGTACTCTTTACATGTTTTTATTCTGATCTATGAATGCTACGTATTTTTCACTGAACGATTGCTCATGATTTTTATTGCATAATACGAATTGTGCCGATAGGCAAATTTGTTTTCACATATTCCTATTGTATCGATAGGTAAATAGGAATTGAAGATGCATGAGTAATTGAATAAATTAAAATTGTTGCAAAGCAGCTAACATTAATTTATTTTGCGTTAAGAATAGGTTTACACGAAAATTAAGGTTAAGTTTTGGTCTTAAAAGAAAATTCTGAAACGAATTTATCTAGGCAATTCGACGAAACCCTAGAAGTATTATGAATTCTTGCTGTTCTGTGACTAATGTTGTAGCATTGTTGTAGCATCATGAGTAAATTACATGTAAAGAGGAAATCAACCCTAACCAAGACTTTTCCCATAATTACCTTTTTAAATCATTTCCATTTTAGTCTTAATTAATTTCGAGTAATTTTAGTTCATCATTCAATACTTTTATCTATTTTCAATATTCTCATTTTTAATTTTATAGAAATTTATAACAAGATTAATTTGATTAAAAATATCCTCGTGGGATCAACTTTTACTTACTTTATTACTTCGTTAGCGACATGTGCACTTGCGTTAGGGTGTAAAAGATCACTAACACTCACCTGCTATCTCGTTGTCACCTACACCATAGAACACAAAACGTAAGCCTAATGCTTAGCAAGTAGGAGATAATGAAGATAAAAACACAATGCACGCTCAACCCCTAACACATGCAGTTTTTACTCGCTGTGTTGTTCTCGTTTTATTTTCGTTTCATTAATCTTTCACTTTACGGTGTGGATCAAGTAGACACATATCCGAGCCCTGCTTATTGGACGGCCACACCTTGACCCAACAGAGCAAGATTGTAGGCACACATACGGGCCCCGCCCATTGGACTGCCATACACGATCCACTCCCACGTCGATCATAGAACCTCGTTCATAATCATGACAACTTACATACTTTCAGCGTACATCTCTTGTAGAGATCCTCGTAAGTGCTACCCTAGCACCCTAACGCGATTAGGCGACTCCACTTGAGACACCATTGCATTTATTCTTATCTTATTACATTTCATGCTCACATTTCAAAACCGTGGTCACAACTCATTTTTCGTAGTTCGAAAACAATGATGCATGTCACACAATGCTAAACACAAAACAAAACAAACAACCAACAATTAATCCTACCGTTCCATGGTGTAAGCCCGAAGGCAAAAGACATGCACTCCACCACTTACCTGGATTCCCGCAACGCACTTACTCACTTCAGTTATGCCAAAAACTCAACTCGTTATCCTAGCATATTAAGGGGAAAAACACTTAGAAACCATTACGATAAATCTAAGGGATGCCTAAACTAAATTTAATAACAATTTAAACCGACTCTAAAGTCTAAAACCCGAAATTCCCACATTTTTAGTGTCCAAAATTCAATCGGCCATAACTTACTCGTTTTTCATCGAATTTCAACAATCCACCTCATTCCGTAAACCTCTACATGTCTACTTTCCACTTAATCAAACCAATTTAGCAACTAAACAACATGGCCAATCGAAATCACACAAAACAGAATCGGCGACCTAACATACCAAACCCGATTTTTCACTAATTTCAACCAATTCTCTTATCTAACTACCTAAACAACCTAAACCAATCTATCTAAGGTTTAAATTACCAAATTTAGCAAGAAAACCAGCAAGAGAAATGGAGAATTCGTAGCTCTCCCATTAGGGTTTCCAAACCCCAGCAAAACTCCACAAAAGCTCAACCAAAACACCAAAAACTACCAAAGAATTGCATCCAACTAAAAACCCATCAAAAAATTAACCTTAATCCTTGCAAAAGCTTGAAGAAATAGAGGTGGAGAGACCCTACAATGGAGGTTGAAGAATCGTGGAAGAGAGGAAGGAGAAGACCACTCTTTTTCCTTTTTAACCTTCAATCTTCACAATTTAAAAACTTTAACTTTTCTCTTTTGAAAGCTAACCACCAACTTTTCTTATTCTGCAAAATAACCTCTCCCTTCCCTCACCTCATGTTCCAACGTGAAGACTTCTCCATTCATACACTTCACTACTTATTTTTCATTTCATTAATTGTATTTCAACAACAATAGCACTAATTCCTTCCAACTCTAGAATTTTTCTCTACAACTTTCACTTTTTAACTAATTGCAAAGCAAAACTTTAGGATATATATTAAACACCCTAATCGTCTAATCTAAGGGCTACGTACGTTATAGAAATATTTCGGGTGTTATACGGCTCCTTTGAGTTTCTTGCTAAAATATGCAAGAGGTTTTCCTTCTTGCATAAGTAATGCCCCAATCCCTACTCCGGACGCATCACACTCCACTTCAAAAACCCTATTAAAATTGGTTAACATGAGAATATGAGCGTGGCAAAGCTTCTCTTTAATCAACTAGAAACTTTTTTGCCAAGCTTAAGTCCAATGAAATTCTTTACCCTTCTTTGTACAATCGGTTATTGGAGTCATAATTGAACTAAAGTCCTTGATGACCTTCTATAAAATGAGGCTAGACCATGAAAGCTCCTCACCTCTAAAATTCCCTTTGGTACCGGCCATCCCTTAATGACTTCAATTTTTGATTCATCTACTTCCATGCCCTCTTTTGTGATAATGAATCTGAGGAAGTGAACTCTCTCTTAGACAAAAGAGCACTTTTTAAGGTTCCCATGGAATTTAGCATTTCTAAGAGTTTCAAAAAGGACTCTAAGATGGTCCAAATGCGAGACCAGGTTCAAACTATATACCAAGATATCATCAAAATAAACCACTATAAACTTTCTCAAGAATTCCTTAAGGACAAAATGCATAAGTGTTATAAAAGTACTAGAGGCATTCGAGAGGCCAAAAGGCATTACTAATCATTCAAATAGTTCATACTTGGTCTTGAAAGTTGTCTTCCATTCGCCTTCTTCTTTCATTCGTATTTGGTGAGAGTCACTCTTTAGATCTATTTTGGAAAAGAATGAAGCACCACTAAGCTCATCTAACATGTCCTTGAGCCTAGGAATAGAATACCTATACTTGATCGTAATTTGGTTGATGGCTCGGCTATCCACACACATCCTTATAGTACCATTTTTCTTTGGCACCAAAAAGTGTGGGTACAGCACATGGACTCATTGATTCTCGAATGTAACCTTTTTCACGCAATTCTTTCACTTGTTTTTTTAACTCCATTGCCTCTTCTGGATTCATCCTATAGGAAGAAAAATTCGAGTGCACAACACCTGGTTTTAAATCGATTTGATGCTCAGCACCCCGAAGAGGTGGCAGTCCTTGTGGAAGTTCCTCCGAGAATATATCTTGAAATTGATCCAATAATGTAATGCCCCCAAACCCACCCCGGTTCGGTGCGCTACTTGGCTCACACTTACTACATTTAAAACGACGTTTAAAATAAAATCTGATAAAATTTAGACTCGATTTTTGGGTTTTTCGAACCCTAAAAATGGTTGAAAAACGTGCATAAAATACGTGCAAAACGTGTCAAAAAAGGTCGGGTTAAAATATTTTTGAAAAACTAAAAATTTGAAAAAAAAAATCGGGTTGACACATTTTGGGCGGACGTGCACTGCTTGCGCGCGTCGCCCAGGCAGCACGCTTGCATCACGCGCGCAGCAGCGCACCATTCCCGCGATCGATCGACACACAACACCGATCTATCGGCTAGGCCTCTGGTTTGGCCGATCGATCGACGCCCAGAGAGCCGATCGATAGGGACTGGCGCAGCGTGCGCCCCTACAGCTCGCACCGTGCGCCTGCAGTGCGCGCCCCGCTAGGCGCCTGCGCACCCTCTTGCGTGCCACCGCCGACCACCGCGCACCTCCTTCTTCTTTTCCTCATTTTTCTTCCAATTTTTACAAACAAAACACTTAAAACTCACCCAAAACTTTTCCCAACATTTCCTACTTCCCGACACGTGAAAATCCCAGAAAACACAACTCTTAAACCTTAGCGAAAACGTGAAAACAAGTGAAAACTAACACCGTTTACTATACGAAAAATTGATTAGCATAACGTTTAATTTTTATAATCCCCAAAACATCAAAACAAATATTTATACAATAACTTCCAAAAACATCAACCAAAAGAGTTATAAAATTCTCATCATTTCCATAAACAGAACTATAAACTAAACTACCCAAAATACAAATCCCACACATATCCCGAAGACCATGGTCGAGACGCCCCGAAAAATACCTGCACTGGCATGCCTCCTGCGTCACTGATTGCTCCCTAGTCCTGGGCTCCCTCAACTAGCGCACCTGCTACAACGTTGCCACCTATGCCACAGAACACAAAACGTAAGCCTAATACTTAGCAAGTAGGGAATAATGCATGTACAAACTTAATGCACACTCAACTCCTAACACATGCAGTTTCTAACTCTCGGTTGTGTTCATTCCATTCACATTTCATTAATCTTTCACTTACACGTGTGAGTCAAGCGGATACCTATCCTATAGGATGGTCACGCCTTGACCCAGTAGAGCTAGATCGGAGGTACACATCGTGTTCACACACGGAACGACCATACATAATCTTCTCCCATCATTGATCGAGGAATGCTCTAGTGCTTTCTCATAGCACGTTAACACCGAGGCAGTCTCACTCACGACATCTTACGTATTTTCAACCGTGTATCTCTTGTAGAAACCTCCCGAATTGTCATCTTTCAAGCACTATTTCACGACGAGGCGACTCCACAAGAGACCACCGTGCATTTTTTGTAGGAACCTCCCGAATTGCCATCTTTCAGGCACTATTTCACGACGAGGCAACTCCACAAAAGACCACATTGCTTTATGTATCTTCTTATCTTTTTACGTTCCAAACTCACACTTCAAACCATGCTAAAACTCGTATTTTCGTATTTTGAAAACAATGATGCATGTCACACAATGCTCAACATAAAATAAAACACAACAACCAAACAAACAAACAAACCCCTACCGTTCCATGGTGTAGGCCCGAAGGCAAAAGACATACACTCCTCTACTTACCTGGATACACCACACGTCTCGTAGTCGCTCACTCTGAGTATACAAATTATTCGTTTGTTAACCTAGCTTATAAAGGGAAAAATGTAACTTAGCAACACTCTAAAAATTATAAAGAATTACTTAAACTAAAACCAACCACTTTGAAGTTTAAAATCCTCAAACTCCATTTTTCCCACCTTTTCCACCATCCAACTTCAATTGGCCATAACTTCTTCGTTTTTCAACATATTTAAATGTGCCACCCCATTCCGTAAACCTCTACACGTCTATTATCCATTGAAATCATCAAATTTAACAACCAAATACTATGGCCAATTCGAAACCCTAAAAACAGAATCGGTGCACATTGTTTCAAAAATCGGTTTTTCACAAACTCACACCCAATCTCTAATCTATCCCTAAAAACAACCTAAACTAACATATCTAAGGTTTACACCACTAAATTTAGGAAGAAAACTAGCCAAGAAATCAAAATTTCGGAGCTTCCCTTTAGGGTTTCCCAAACCCTAACCAAATCCCACAAAAACCCCTCAAAAACACTAAAAACCATAAAAGAGATGTATCCAACTAAAAACCCAATAAAAACTAACCTTAAAACCCTTCAAAAATTGAAGAAGAGAAGGTGGAAGATGTCTTCAATGGTGGCTGGTTTCGTGGAAAGAAAAGAGAAAGAAAAATGATTTTTGCTTTTAACCACTTAAACATTCAAATTTATAACAAACACTTTTCTTACCTTTTAATTTCTTCCACCAAATTTCACTAAATTAAAAATTAACCTCACCTTTTTCTTTTCCTACATAAACCAACGTGGAGGCTCACTCCTTTCAATCCCTAACCTTTATTTCATCCCATTGGTCCATAATTTTTGTTGACTTTTCAAACTTTTTAGTCTTATGACTTTTCAACACTCGTCTCTTCCTTTCCTTCATTCCAACGTTGAAGCTTCTATTTCCTTCCCCTTTTGTTCACTTTTAATTACCTCTAAGTCAATTCAACTCAACCCCAAATTTCTAACCACTTAAATCTAGGGTTTCCTTTTAACTTCCTCTTCCAATTCCACTTCTATCTCAAAAGCTTAAGAGATCTCTAGGACTAATATTAATTCTCATAACATACCCTAAACTAGGGCTACGCACACTATAGAAAATTTTTAGGAGTTACAAATAATGCTCGAACCTCTATAGGAATTTCTCCTAATTCTTCTATTCTCTCTCAAAACATTAGTAAGATTATAGGTCCGCCATGTAAAAGAGACTTCCCTAATTCATTTTTGGATGTGAAAATGGTGGACTTGGTCTTTCCCTCCCTTCACAATTCTTCATCAAGTGCTACTTGTTCCGATTTTAGTGTGGCCAATTTGATCATTTTTACTCCAAACTTAAAAGAGTAAAAGTTGGAATATCAATCATGAGTCACCTTCCTATCATATTGCCACAGCCTCCCTAATAGAAGGTGGCTAGCACTCATTGGTACTACATCACAATGGGCGTTATCCTTGTATCCACTAATGGAAAACTCTATGCTCATTTGCTTGAAGACTTTGATGTCTTCCCGATCATTCAACCATCTCAATTTGTAAGGGCTTAGATATAGAGTGGTTTCCAACCCTAACTTATCCACGAGGTCACGAGAGGCAACGTTGGTACAACTTCCTCCATCAATAATTAGAGAACAAACTTTCTCCTTGATCAAGCAGTGGCTATGGAAGATATTCCCCCTTTGGCATTCGTCATTGTTGGTTTGAGTCGCTAGGACTCTCTAGATAACCATTAGTAGTGGTCCCTCCTAAGCATAGAAAACTTATTCTCAAGCCTCATCATCTTTACTAGAATCCTCTACTATCTCATCTTTACTAGCCACTTCATTGGTGCCCTATCTAAGGACCATTACCCACTTGTTTGGACATTAGAAAATAATATGCCCCAATCCTAGGCATTTGAAACACTTAATCTCCCTTGTCCTTGGCCGAGTGGTATCTACTACCACATTTTTGTCTTCTATTCCTTTGCTAGGTCAACTCTTTGTATTGGAACCATTTTCATCTGCTTTGGATGGAGGCTTGAAAGTGTTGGTATTCTTTGGAAAAAATCGATTACTAGCTCCTTTCCTTTTTCTTTTGATTTGTCTCTCAATCTTCATGACAAGTTTAATGACAACATCCATTGAGTCAAACGTTTGTAGCTCAACAATGTCTCTAATCTCTCTATGCAAACATCTTATGAATCTTGCAATAACTTGTTCTTTTGATTCCTCCAATCCACTCCTAATCTTGAGTGTCTTAAACTCGGTTAGGTATTCTTTCACGGATAAAGTGACTTGTTTCAAATTTTGTATTTGCAAAAATAACTATTGTTTGTAGTGACTTAGCATAAATCTCTTTCTCATCAAGGCCTTCATAACTCTCCAAGTCACAATGTCCGAATCATTCTCACGACTTCTTTGAACTCTTAAATTATCACACCATAAACTAGCATAACATGTAAGCTCCAAAGAGACTAATTGTATTTTTACCCTATTTGAATAATCATATTAATCAAATACTTTCTCTACCTTTTTCACCCAATCTAGAAATATGTCACCATTACAAGATCTGTTAAAGGAAGGAATGAATACCTTAGCGTACTTCATTTTGCTACTAGGATTGTATCTTACATGCGGACTATCATGAACTTCATCCTCAAAATCCTCCTCTTCAAAGATTGCACGACGATTATTCCTCCTTCTTGGGTTCTCGGTTCTCTTTTGAGGGGCCCTCATATGTGAGTTCCTTGATTCTAACACAAATTGGTAAAGAGTATCAAACTTTTTGTTTAGTTCATCAAGTTGTCCTTGAAAACTAGACTCACCCTCTTTTGGGTAGGCGCTCCAGTAGCTTGAGAGGCATTGTCACAATTTTAAGGATTGTTTGATACACTTCTTGTCACCATCTTAAAGAACACAAACTAACAAGAAAACAGGGGCAATGGGAGAAGATGGCTCTGATACCAAATGATATACTTCAACAAGTTACAGCACAAACTCTCGGCTACGGAAAAACAGCTTGACCGAGAAATACCCCACTTTTGCGAATGCACAACTTTCTCAAAGGAACTCCAATGATGCTGAAACTTTAGTTGGATCTTACTCTAGATGTTATGGAAATGCTCTCTAAAACTCAGGGCTCAACTCAAAGGAAATGGAGTGAGATGGATGATATGGTGCTAATTGGTCCAGAAAGTGATAAGTTGAACTTCCTCGGCTCTAGGTTCTCCTTGAGGGTGAGCACTCCAACTTGCTATGGAGAGAGCTTTATACACCCTTTCTGAATGTTCTACCTTAATTGAAGGAGGTAGAAAAGAGATGCAATAACGTGGAAACCACTACACTCACGAAAATAAAGTCCAACAACACACAATAACAATCGGATATATCTCACTGATGGATTGTGGACTTGATGCCGAGAAGCTTCAAGATTTTGGGAAGAAGATGATTCTTCAGTTTTCTATTCAACCAAGCTGCCTTCAGCAGCTTAAAAGAGTAGTTTAAATACCACTTTCCTTTACAAAATTAGGGTTCCAAAGAGCAACTACTAAGAGGGATCAAGGGAGGTGTGTTCGGCTAGTACACCTAGCCAAGTAAATGAATGCATGGCCAATTTTAGCAAACACATCATTCTCTCCAAATGTCACTTTCAAGTGGTCCCTTTTTTCACAAAACACAATTAAAAGAAACCCCTAATGCTAAGAGTGTTCAGCCATCAATAATAAAATAAAGAAACTATTAAGAGATAAGCTATATGATCGATTTCTTCAAATTGTCTTAAGGAAGACACTGGCTCTTTCTTCAAGTTTGGTTTGGGCTCGAGGATGGTCTCATGTCAACAAGTGCAAAGGCCTCTCCTTGTCTTGTGTGCTCGGCTCTAGCTCTATTTGGACATCAGTTGCATCACCTATAACATGAGCACACAAATTGGATAAACTCTTGGCTCGTGATCGAGTGGTTGCCCACCTTGGCACATCACCTTGTTAATTGATTGAATGACTAGATGGTGTAGTATCTAACATAATTAACCCATCGTGCAAGTGTTTTCCTTGAGACTATGAGCATGCATTATACTTGCTCTATAATTTTTATTCTTTAGTTATTATCATGCATAGTTTGATTGTTTCTAGAACTTGCATTGTCATGCATGTTGAGACGACATCATTAAATTGGAATGTATTGAGATGAAAAATTTTGCCTTACTTTTAAAAGTCTACCTTGGTAATTGTCCACTAGAAGCCAATTTTGAGCCTTAGTCTTTTTATTTGGAAATTAGCCACATTGAACAACTTTGTGTTGATTTCCTCTATTTACACCTAGATGAAAGAGTTGTTGAACTTACTTGCATGCAATTCAAGATTTTTGTCTTACTTGCATGAAATTCAAGATCTTTGCTTAAAAACAAAAGAGGTTGAAAAAAATTAAAATTGAAATGCCTCAGTGTGACCCCAATGTTTTTTTTTCCTTTGTCTTCGTAAATCATCAAAATTTAGTTGAGAACAACCTTTGGAATACAAAAAAAAAATAGGAAAATTGTGACATTGGAGCTAAAATTTCATCAAGACGATTTGGATCCATAATTTTTCTTGTAGTTTTATGAATTTGAGTTCATGTGAGTAGTTTGTATAATTCTTTTATCAAAAGCTAAAATTTTGATTCTCATCTTACCCATACCCAACATTACAACCTATTTAAAGACCTTTCTATCTTTGCATCCAATTTTTTAATCATTGGTGTAGATGTGTGCAAGCTTATGATAAACATCTTTCTATTTGTTGACTAGAGGGAAAATTTATACTTGAAACACTATGACCATAATGAGTCAATCCATGGTGAGTCTATTAGATTCTAATACATTTGGACTTTGAAAGATTGACAGGGAGATTGGTCATTTGTGTTAGTTTGCAATGACTTATTCTATGAATAACTATTCTCTTTTTTGCATTTTTCACTTGAAATTTTGGGACCTAATGATTCAAGTGTGGGGAAATTTGATAAAGCACAAAATCTCATTCATTTCATTTGGTTTTCGTCCTATTTTTGTCGTTTGAAATATTTGAAATCTTAGATTTTGATTGAGTTTCATGTTTTGCAAATTATGATGAACGTTTAGATCAATTATTAACCAATTTAGAGGTCTAAAAATCAAAAGAAAAAAAATTGAAGAAATTTTAAAAAAAGAAAGTGTGAAATTGAGTAGAAGAGGTCTAATAATAAGATTTGTCCATGCTTTATGGTCACATTGCCAGAATGCTATCAAAAAGCAAATTCGAAATAAATATTTTATTCTGCTCTGGGAGATTTTTTGTGGCTAGACCTACGAATTTTAATGGAGAATAAGTATAGATAAGGAAAGAGAAAGACTCAAGAAAATATTTTTGAAAAGGAAGAACTCTCCTTTTGATAGGGAAATTCTGGTAAAGGGAGAAGAGGGAGATTTAGAAGGGGAGATTTTAAATTCAGAAAATTCTTAGAGAATGACTACTCCTCCTCCTCTTCTTCTTCTTCTCTTTAGGTTTTCTCTACTCGTTAACAGATTACTAAATTTTTCTAGTCAAGGGATTCATTGAAGTTTTGATTCACCAAAGAACTGTGATATCTAAAGTTTTTATTACACTTTTTCTTATTGAATATTTATTTATCTTCTTTGCTCATTATTATTTTGTGGATTCTTTGAACCAACCATTCTTCAATTTTTCAATTTAATAAACAGTCAATTAGAACGTTTAAATCTATAATTGTTTAAAGGTTCTAATACATGTGGTGAATAACATAGGTTATTAAGGTATATGATCTTGTCTAAATTATCTGCTCTTGTTGAGATGGTTGGCTAGAATTTGGTCTCTCTAATTCTTAATGCTATTTATAAATAAATCTTAAGGGCGTCTCTTTAAGGTTGTTTGTCAATGAGAGAGTTAATCATAGAGCGTCTCTTGGTTATCGAGAAACTAAGAAGTGATTAGGTTATTAAAGCATCTCGGTAACTATAACAAATTTATTCAAGAAGATTATAAATCAATTCATGTTTCGATCATCAGTTCCCCGAATCAAAAACTGAAATTGCCCTTGACTAGATAATCATTCTCCATTGAAATCTCATTTATTGTTTATTGCTTATTTTCAATTCTTAAGACTCAAAATCCCTATTTTCTCTACATTATAACTTTTATAGAAGTAAATATATTTATTATCCCATGTGGATTCGACCTTGCTTACCAATCTAAAAATTCATATTTTTTAGCAATATTTATTTTTTTGGTGTTTTCGTCACGCAAAAAATCTCCTTATCATGCAACACACACACCCACTTCGAGTTGGACTGGTTGGTCCAAGCTACATACACACTTCAAATTTATTGCATAAAGAATGGATACAATAATGAGTTGATACTAAAACAAGAATCACGTTTATAGCCATTTGATTCAAGCCTTGAACTAGCAAGGTCTAAGATGATGACCTTTATATGCATAACACCTCGCTTCAGGTAGAATGATATTGTTCTATTTGAGCATAAATCTGCACAATTTATTTTTGGCTTTTGCCCCAAAAAACTTTAATCTAGTAGAGAAGGAACCTTACTTATGAATCATTTTTATATACCTTGTGTAAGATTCTCTAGGTCTTGAAGGAGCCTTCAAAATGACTTGATCTTAAGCAATTCTCTCCATTAAAGGAAGGAGTGTCACAATTTATTAGAGGCCAACCAAGAAAATGAGTCCTATGTATTACTTAAATCCTATTTACTAAATCACATTAGAAGACACAACAAGTTTGGTGACTTGGAAGACCACTCTTTGGCTATAAGTGACTTTTGAAGTTCAACTCTTTAAAAAATTGTAACAACCCGGTGACAAGCCAAATATAAAATGTAAAATCCGTCAATTTTAAATAAATAAAAGGGAAATTATCGATTTGAACCCTGTACTATACACGTTTTTTCAATTCGGCCCCTGTACTAAAAAAACCGGCAAACCGAACCCTGTACTTTGATTCTGTTATCAGTTTTGACCTTCTATCAACAATTTCATAAAACCCTCATTAAAAAAACTACCAAACGATCTTATATTCAGTTGTAATTTTTACCACATGTTCATTAATTAATGAGAAGATAATCTAGGAATTTTCGTGATTTTTTAAAATATCTACGATTTATTATAATTTTATTTTAGTATTGTTTAAAAATATTATAATAAATCATACAAGTTTTACAAAATTACAAAAATATTTCTATTATCTACCCATAATATGGTGAACATTTAGAAAAAGTTTCAAATAAACTTAATATCGTTTGGTATTTGTTTAAATTAATCTCAGTTTCTTCTTTATTTTATAAATTAATTTTTAAACAAATACCAAACAATATTTGATTTATTTGAAAACTTTTCCACATGTTCAACCTATCATGGGTAGATAATAGAAAAAGTTTCGGGATTTTCTAAAATTTGTATGATTTATTATAATATTTTTATAAAATAGTAAAATAAAGTTTCAATAAATCGTATATGTGTTAAAAAATCACGAAAATTTTCATATTATCTTTTCATTAAGTAGTGAACATGTGGTAAAAATTTTAAGTGAATCTAAGATCGTTTGTTAGTTTTTTCAATGAGAGTTTAATGAAATTATTGATAGAAGGTCAAAACTGATAACAGAATCAAAGTACAGGGTTCGGTTTGCCGGTTTTTTTAGTACAGGGGCTGAATTGAAAAAACGTGTATAGTACAGGGTTCAAATCGATAATTACCCTAAATAAAATCTTGAACAAATTTTTTCTCGTTTTTGAGATCAAATTATGTCATAGTTGACTCTAATTTTCATAAATCTTCACCGTATAGAAGCGTGTAATATTCGGTCAAGTAGTCAACCCGATAGACAGTTGGAGTTACTGTATCATTGGAAATCAAAAATATTGTTAGGTAAGTTAAAGTAACCTTAGATGAATTAGTGGATAACATTTAAATTTCAACGAATCAGGATTTAATAATTTCTTTAATATATATAGTGCAACATTTTATGCGTTAAATACAAGAATAAAAATATAGTAAAATTTTTTATCTAAGGAAAGGGTTTTCCTTTCCTTCAGCACCGAGCACATTGAGATAAAAGTTCGTGCACGAGACAAATTTTGTTGTTAAATCGAGTTTTCTTTGATCCAATGTTCAAGTTTCTCAAATGTTGTTTTAGGTAAGGTTGAATCTAATCTATGTTTCTGTTATTTCTCATTTGTTTTTTCTTTGGTCATTCTTGATTTATTTTGGTCGATTTGTAGTTTATGCAAGGTTTGAACAGATTGGAAGCAAAAATCATTAAGGGCTGATTTTCGTGAGATTTGTGCCTCTCTTCATTGTTTCGATGCATTTTTTGTAGATTGCAATAAAGGTTCGATCGAGTAGAGTCGTACCAGAGCAATGTTTGTCCCTTTTGGTCGATTGCAGTTAGGACTGGTCGATCAACTTGCAAGTCAGATTGACTACTCGAAGGTTTTGGCTAACCAAACCTTGTTATTGGCTGGTCAACCACATGGCATCAGTGGTCGATCACGTGATGTCATATAGTCTAGTCGACCATTGGAATGGTTTAGTCAACCACAATCTTTTCTGGTCGATTGCAATCATGTACGATCAACCACCAAAGGGGTTTGGTCGACTTCACAAAAAGTTTTTTTTAACAAAAGTTTGCTGAAGGTTTATCGTCGCTCATCGTGTTGTGTAAGTTGGTTCTCTATTCTCGATGTAGAACCCATCCATTATCTCTAAAGTTTTAAAAGGGAAGTTGAATGTTGGTATTGTTTTGGGTTCTAACGACTTCGCTGATTTCAAGCTGATTCCCAAGCATCTCATTCCTAGTAGTTAGAAGGTTTATTGCCATCAAGGTAGAAGTTTCTTTTACTATATTTGTGCATGGATCATTGTTTTCAGGACACTTGATAAATCACACAAAAAAAACATGCCCAGTTTCGTAGATTGTTAGTTTTTATATTATATAAACATTAGTTTTACATGTTTACATTCAGCTTATATGGTATTTTGTATTATAATCCAGACAGAGTATCTGGCGGTATTGGACCCATGATCTAGGTAATTTGTTTGATACATATATTTTACTGTGTGAAAGTATTTGTTTGTTATGCCTGATATATTAATGGCCAGCTCACAATGTTGTGTCTCTGAGTGAAAACTCGTCCCACAAATGGCTTGTGGGGCTTGTTTTTAACAAGATAAAAGATTTTGAGTTAAATTCATGTGTGCATACTTTTCACACGCTCATGTTTTTTCATTGACAGAATGATAAAACTCGTTTTGTCATGCATCATGTATAGTTTTAGAATCCTGATAAGCCACGAGGGTCATTGACATGCTCCTAAGCCAAGGCATTGCCTTCGACCGAACTTTTTGCTAACAAGTTTGTTCTTTTTGTGGGAGAATACCACTTTGAAGACTTGAAGTGGAAGCCAAACATCATAGACTTGGGAAAGCCTCTCCATGCACTAATTTAGGAGCAAGCTCTTGGCCAACCGAAAATATGAAGGAGGAATTTTTGTTCCTTAAGACAAATGGTGTAACCGAACACCTTTGAATTTCTCTTCCATACTCTTTAGTTTATTTTGTATGTTTGCATGGCTGAACACGTTATGGTAGGATTAGAGCTGCATTTAGGAGGGAAAAGAGCTGCATTGAATGAATGCAAGTACAAGAGATCGTGGGAGAGAGAAGGTTAGCGTGCGGCCAATGAGGTGGCCAAACACCCTGCTCCTTGTAGACCCTTATTCCTTCATTCTTGCTTGTTGGACCCTAAATATAATTGGGGAAGGTATTTAACTTCTCTTTAGCTGCTGTAGCAGCCATCTTGGTTGAAGTAAAAAGCTGAAGTTTAATCTTCCAATCGGTTCCCCAAAATCCTTGCCGTCGGTGAGTAAAATCTGAGCAACTAGGTGCATATTGTTTCCAAGTTTGTGAGTACACTTGGAAACTCTCATTGACACTCTTTTTTCTGCCTTCTTGGAATGTGAAATCCCTAGCAAAAGAGTGGGAACTCTCTTCCTTGATCTGGAGTGCTTCTTCCCTCCGAAGATCCAACAAAATTTGAGAGGTCCAAGTTTCTTCACCTTCCCAGACCAGCCACCTTTCCATTTCCATATCTTTTTTTCCACTTCAAATCAACCCCTGAAATTTTTAATAACTCGTGTTAAAATTTCACGTTGTTTGGAGCCACACAGCAGAAGTTATGTAGTTTTGAATTTCACCTTCGTTCGGCCACTCAAACAGATTTACAGATTTTATTGAGCAGATCCAATTGCTCAGCAAATATCTCTATAACCGCTAAATATTTTCTCTTGAAATTTTAAGGGTGTTCCACGGACATATAAGGTAAGTTCCAGTTCAAATTTCATAACATTTGGACTTGATTTGCTATATATTCTGTCTGTTGGAATATGGGGATCCTCGGTTGTTTGTCAATTGGAAACCGAGGGGAACTAGTAGTTGTGCTATCACACAAGTTGCCAATAGGTGTTTAAGCACATCAGATCCGTACTGAGTGTAGTCTCTCACCCACTAAAACAACCTATTTTTTCTAGATGTCGTGGTGGTTAGGACTAGCCAACCACTTCGATGGAGTTTGTTTTACCCTTGTTTTTCTCTCTTTCTGAGTGCTTTATTTCCTCTGATGAGGAATTGTTTGATTTTCTCCATTTTAATTTCAAGTCTATATAACTTATATTCTATGTTAGATTCTTTCTTTTTCTTACACTACGTTTCCAATTGGATTTATATTTATTGCACTACCTTTATTCATTGTGATGACTATGTGAACCTCAACTGATCTAATGTGGGCTATGACTTTCAATTTGATTTTAAGTTTTTAGTTGTGAACATGATCCATGGCTGGGGCTGGGTGATCAATTACACTTCAAGGATCGCGTAGTTTAACCTATCATGGGATGTGACATGAAACACCAGGTTCAATCAACAATTCTTCAAAAAGAACAAGACGGCCTAATCAATGGTGTCGATCTAGCATTAAAAATCAAATCTATTAAGCTATAGTCCATAAATGACTTGAAGTTCACATGGTGACCAAAAGAGTATAAAATCATAAATTACATGAAACAGAGAGTAGTGCAAGTATGTAAGACGCGCAACCCGAGTATAATTATACATAACAAAATTTAAAAGAAGGGGAAACACAAGTAGTCCTCACTAAAAAAACAAAACACTCTGAATAAGAAATAAAGGTAAACTCCAATGCCAGATGTCTATGCCAGAACCTGAATTCCACGATTCTCTTAAAAAAAAATTGAAGTCATTTCAGTTGTGCTAACTAACTTAATAGGAATTATATCACTATACCCAATACATGAAAAAATAGTTTTATTTTATCAATAGAAACATGAGTTAGAAAATGCCTGTATGCATGGATTTTATTATTCAAAACTTCTGGATTTTATTTGAAAACCTCTATTTTGAAAAAACTAGCTCTATGAACCATCGGTAGGACAAATATTGTAGCGTATACATAAATTTTTCCACTATTATGTTCTTTAGAAGACAATTTAAGTGAATTTAAGGTCAACTCATGCACCTTTTGACATCGATAGCTAAAAATGTATAAGAAAGAGAAGCAACTATGTAAAGACATGTAGTGTCATAACAAACACTTGGCTAGAATTAGAGATTTTAACCTAGGGACGTGATATCATAAGTTACCTCACACATTCTTGCTCTATTGATGGTGCACGACATAAAAGCTACCCTAATTGTATATCCAATGCATCCATAAGCTATGTCTAGTAAATCAATGAGATACCATGCATGTTGAAAGTAAATGTCCAAAACTAGTATACATATACATAAAAATTAACATGTTGAGAGATTGAACATATCAGAATTTACTATGTGATCTATTACAAAAAAATTGTCAAAAATCGTGATGCATGTATGAATATAGTAAAAGAAACACATATCTCGATGACTGTGAGTCTTCTTACCACTAGGAACAATATGTTCAAAGTCGGGAAACTCCTTAGAACCTATATCAAAACTAATATGAAAAGCCATTCTAAAACACTATGGATAAACTCCTTAGACTCGGAGGTGGGCCTAGACAAAGCCGGGTTGAGCGACCCGATCATTAGAGAGAACCCAACTGCCTAACCCAAGGCTAGATTTGACAGCGCAAGACTTTGAACAAAATGAGCACTCACCCTTGAAAAATGGGCTGAAATTTGTATAAAGATCACATAAAAATAAGATAGTTTAAAAACTTAAATGTTCCAATAAAATACTATGCAAAAATAAAGTACAAAACACCTAATAATTTATATTATTCACGCAAAAGAAATAATACAACCAAAAAGTTTCCCACTAGGACAAATAACACTTAAGAAACAAACAAAAGGATGAGGACGAAGAATAGGATCCACTCCTCAACGAGAATCAACAACATCAGCCTCCACGGTCCTAACCTAGGAGATGGAGGAGGTTTTTGGGGTGAATGACTAATTTAGTAGGGAATCCTATACTATACACAAATGCATATGTAAAATTGGTTTTATCATTTTCTTTCAAACTATGAAACAGTTATAAAAATGCAATGCATGAGTTTACATTGAAAAATGTTTCCTTTCATTTCAAAACAGGCTCCAAACTTAGTCAGATATTATTTATGAGTATAATCAATATAAATTTTAGAAAAATTTTCATTTCTCTTGATAGTTCACTAAATAAAATATAATTTTTTATAAACTAACTAGTACTAGTGGTAGAGTTATTGATACAGACTTTTCTTCTAATATTGTAAAAACTCGTATTTTCAAAATTTATAAAATTCCACGTGTTGGATTTTTGTATTGACTGACAATGTGTTATGGGTTGACTTGTTTTGTCTTTTATAGCCATGTTTGATTTTTTGGCAATTTTGGGTAAAATGGGTAATTTGGAAACTTAACGTGTGGTTAATTTGAAGGAAATTGATTGGGTGATTGAAATATTGAGGGATTTTTGTTTAATATAATGTAGGGTTATTATATGAAATAAATTAATGAAATTTAGGGTCAAAGTATAAATAAGGGAAGTTTAATAAAACAGTTGGAAAACCTTTTTTCTTCCCATTTTGGACACTACTGCTGTAACACCCGAGCCAACGGCCAGGTGATTTTCTTAACTGTATTAACGGTCATAAATATTTAATCTTTACAGTTTAGGACTTATACCAAGAATAATTAATTACATGTGGATCTAAACTAGGTTGAGTGGCAAAGTTGTAATAATGGAGGATTGAGGTCAGTATTTAAAGGAAAAGATTTAAACCTCATTTAAACCACTGTAGCCGACACCACCCTTTCCGGCGATTTCTTCTCTCGCAAGTCCTTACTCTCTACTATCAGCAAACTCTCCTCGACGGCCGGTTTACTCTGCCACCACTTGACTACTCTGCGCCTGAGGTATGTATTTGACAATGTGGCTATTTGTTAGTTTATTAACTCTGTTTTCAGCTATGTATTGAAGTTTTGGATTCTTCAATGGCCGAGTATTGATAGGAACATTTTGAAACCCAAGATTGGTAATGTCATTCCGAATAGATTCTGGACATTTAAAACAACCAACCCTGAGTTATTATTTCTCGAATCCGTCTGTCTTGGTTTTGAGATTTCAGGTTACATCGAGTATTAGACTAAGGATTCGGGAATGACTCTTAGTTATTAGACCCTAGGATGACTTGTGAGTAGAACTGTTAGGATTTTGTTTTAACTACTGCAATGTAAATGTTTTAGGTGAAGAAGTTTGAAGAGAAAGAAGTTCAAAGTGCTAAGGAGACCAGGTAAGTGAATGTATTAAGATTTCCGGCTAATAGAGCCCTACATCGTGGGAGTACTAGGTTGAGATGTCAAATGTTTACCTTATAATTATGAGCTTGTCTGCACTTGAAGGATTTATGTATGTTGCGAGTTACACCATGTGATGACCTTTTAGTGAATGTGAAGTTGTCTGCTCTGGTATGATCCTTGTCATAGTTGATGAGTTAAAAGCTCTCATGTTCATGCATCATGAATGTTTCTCAAGCATAAGAAAATGTTTTAACGCATGTTTTCCATGAACAAGATATGTATGTATATATGTATATGTATAAGATTTATACAACGTGGATTAAGTGAGGGTTGGGGGCGGTTCGGCGTATGTCACAGTCCAAAGAAGGACATATGAATACGACCCGCAGTAGGGAACAAGATCAAACTCACTGTCGAACCCCCTTTACCGGCACAAATCCTCTCTTGGTCCACACAACCTAAACAAAGAATATGAACAAAGACTGTGAATGATGAATATGATCAAAGACTATGAATGATGAATATGATCAAAGACTATGAATGATGAATATGATCAATGATTATGAATGATGAATATGATCCATGACTATGAATGATGATTACGAGCAAAGACATGAACAAGAGAAGACTTATGAGCATGTGATTTTCCCAAATTATGTATTCATACATCCATGTTAGTGTTGCATTCCTTACTAAGCATTAGGCTTATAGTTTAAATCTTATGATGTAGGTGACGAGATTTCAGGTGAGGAACTCAAGGTCAATGAAGATGTCTAAGCTTGGTTGCTGGAGGATGCCCAGCGTGACAATGAAGACTGGATAGGCGACTAAACTCCCTGGTTATGTTCATAGTAAGTTAGAAAAGTTTACCACGAACAGATGACTAAATAGAACAGAATTCGTATAACAATGAGATATGGATTTGAAGAGCTTGTCTTTAGAGTCTGAATACAGTTTTAAGGATTAATGAATGGTTTGTTTCGTTTGAGTCTTCCGCTATGCGTATTTTAGATGAGTTTATGATTTTTACTCTTTGGGGTTTGTGGTTACTAAGTTACGGGTCGGGTGAGTTGTGATATGTTCTATCGAATGAGGATGTTTGATAATTATTGTGTTTCACTGCCGTATGATAGAAGCTGGGTGAGGCAATCATCCGGCTGACATCATTGGCGGATGTCAATAGATGAGAGTTAAACGATCCAGTCTTCCGGATGACGTCACCGGAAGATGTAATATGACGTGACCGGAAGACGTAATATGTTTCCTCGCCGGATGATATAAACATGGTTTTGTCGTCTAGTGACCGGATGATGTAAGTGATAACTTGTCGTCTAGTGACCGGATGATGTAAGTGATGATTTGTCGTTTAGTGATCGGATGATATAGAGCTTGTAAGCTATCGGAAGATGTCTTAGATGAACACGTGAATATCACATGTCTATCGGTAGATGTTTTAATTGGTCACACGAGATGCACGTGATCGTCGGTCGATGCGAGTAGTCGCATCTGCCGATAGGTGTTTAAATAAGTCATGTGGGGTGCACGTGCCATCCGGGAGACGCAACGTTTATCGGTTGATGCATGCAGACCCATGCAACTTGTACGTTGATTGGAAGCATGTACGAGAGATTAACTTTCCATCCGTTAAGTTGAAGTCTTTAAGCTTGTTAGGTATACTGTTATTAAAGGAAAAAAAAAAAAAGGAGAAAATAGTTCAAACATGAGTTAAAGTTTTATGTAAAGTCAAGAATTTTGTGGTGATCCTCCCCGGGTCGTTACAACTGCGGAGAAGAAGAAAAAGAGAGGGAGAGAGTGTCATTAGAATCGCCAACTTTTGAGGGCAAACAGACGTTGCCAGAGCCTCCATCTCTAACATTTGTGAAGATGATTCGTGGGTAAGCATCCTGACCTCTCTATTTTTGGGTTAGAAGTTAGGGTTTTTAATTTAGAGTCAGATTTGATCAAAAGAGCTCAAATCACTTGGTATTTTTATGGATATACGGGTATATTTGGAGTTTGTGTAGGTTTAACTGTCATTTGGAAGCAAGAAACAATAGGGAAGGGTAAGTTCCATGAACTCCCATTTGCTGAGTTGGCCAACAATCAACACTTCAAGAGGAAGTGTCGATGTAGCGACCCTAACACTGTACCCTTATTTTTCCGTATTATTTTTTTTTATCCATGTAAACTTTGAGCGGAATTTAAATCGTAGACTAAATTGTTGAATTCGTTCGAAAATTATTCTTAAAACAACTTAAACAATTAAAATAAAACTTAAAACAATTATTTAAAACAATTAAAATCATTTAAAATAATAGAAAACACACAGTAGCTTTCGGGGACAAAAGGGACAATTGTCCCGTGAAAATCAGGGGCGATCGATTGCCTGGTGGAAAAACATCAGTGGCGATCGATCGCCACACTCTCTGGATTTTTTCCAGAGAGTGGCAACCATTTGGCGATCGATCACCTCTCTAGGCGATCGATAGCCAAACTCCCTGGAAAATTTTTCCAGGGAGTTCGCCTCCCTTTCTTTCTTTCCTTTCCCCTACATACAACATACACTTCATTTCTTTTATTCTATACAACTTCAATATCTCATACACCCTAACATTCTTCACTATTTCATAACACCAACTATATCTACATCCCGAACATACACTTCAACATAAAATTAACCATTACTCGTACCCCCTCCATAATCTCACTCAAAACTGACTCAAGACGTATTTAACGCGAAATACATTTTTACGAAAATGAACTGTGTGGATCCGTTTAAAAACTAAGCGTTTCCTCCTATTAAAAATCACCAAACAGTTCCATAAAACTTAGATAAAAGCCTTAACAAAACGTTTTATAAAACAGTTTACCCAAAACATCTATACGGCGTCTTATCAGTTATTCAGATCTCAAACATCCTAATATGTTCAATCTATACAATATTCCTACGTTTCTATCAATTAAAATCTCCAAAACATTTACCTACATCCCCACGGGTCAAAATGCGCACCGACTGCCAAGCACACTCCCACGGGCCATCATTCGCCAACCGGTTCATACGTCATGCAGAAGAACTTCTTTCTCACCTGTTTCAAAATCATCTACACCATAGAAAATAGTCCGTAAGCTAAAGGCTCAGTAAATCTACATGAATGACAATGCATGCGATGCGTATGTAGTTCATAAAACCGTGACATTCTTTTATCCTTTTTGTTTACCTTTTCGTTTACCTTCTCGCTTTCCTTTTCGTTTACCTTTTCATTTTCCTTTTCGTTTTCCTTTTCGTTTACCTTTTCGTTTTCCTTTTCGTTTACCTTTTCGTTTTCCTTTTCGTTTTCCTTTTCGTTTACATTTTCGTTTTCCTTTTCGTTTTCCTTTTCGTTTACCCTTTTCGTTTTCCTTTTCGTTTACCTTTTCGTTTACCCTTTTCGTTTATCATGAAAATATGCATGGAAATACCTTTTTGTACCTTTTCCAGAAACCATCATGCATGAATATGTACGATGCCGTAATTAAAACCGAAGCATAAACAAGCAACAACTTAAACATTCAACAACTTAACTAAAACTAACTACCCAACCTATTACCCAACACATTCTACATCTCCAAGATCCTCAATCAACATTAAGTCTTATGGTGTAGCCCAAATCGGCCAAAAGAGTCACGAAGACTTATCTCGAGTCCGTTGCAATGCTAGCTCCGTCCACGAGCGTGGTTCACCTAAGGCAATTCACAACAGTCGTCGTTAAAACGAGATTAAACCGTTTAACGTCCAAATTTAACGAAACCTTAAGTAAGTAAATTCTCCTAAAATTCTAACTTAGCTCAATGAGGCATTTTACCGAGCAACTCACGCTCGTAAATTTCTAAACTCCATTGACGGAGATTCTCAAGCTCCAAATATCCAGTTTTCAACCTAAACACCGTATACACTCTAGATTTCGTCCAATAACGTTTAATACGTTCAATATACTCACAAATACGGTAATCCTATCGATTCCTAGCTTTAGACCACATTTTTCACAAAACTCTAAACGGAACCCTAACCGTTAAACTTCTTGAAAACTGAAATATAATATTTTAAAGCCATTGATTCATACCTAGGGTTGTGAGAGGAGTAGAAATCACGAAGAACGGAAGACAAACGAAGGAGAAATCGATTGCTGGAACGTGGAACGCCGAGAGGAGGAGAGGGAGAAGTCGCCTGGGGAAAAGCGCAGAGAGAATCGCGAATGAGGGAGAAGAGAAAAGAGAAAAGTGTGTTTTTATTAAATTTGGGTTGTCAAATTACTATAATGCCCTTTGCACTTATATTCTATTTGTCTTGTCCTTTGTTTCGTTAATTAACCGATGATTCGGTTTCTCCAAATTTTCTTACTTCGCAAATAACTTCAACTTATTACCAGGGTTCCATTAAAACTGTCCGTTCGCAATTCGGACCATGTTTACTATTTTTACCAAAGTATCTTTTATATTACGTTAAATGTAATTCTCGTAAAATTAGCGTTAAACTCCTAAAATTCTCATTAATTATTAGGATCGTAATAACGCTTTCTTTTTGCAAAATGGACTTGATTTGACATATATTCAAAAATGCCATCAATATTAAAATATTAATATCCCGTAAAGCCGGGTATTACAGTAGACCAGTCGTGCATTCCAGTGAGGACCCAAAGGTTTAAGGGGTTGATACTCCGAGGGGAGTGTCGACTGCGGAGCAAGTGTTGACTGATTCAAAACCCGTGAGTTTGAAGTGTTGACTGAATGGATAAAGTGTCAACCGCACAATTTTTTTATTGGAAAGTTATCGATGCTTCAGGTGAAGGTGTAGACCATAGGCCAAACCCGAGGGTTATCAAGTGTCGACCATGGATTTAAAAGTGTCGACCACACAACCTTTATTTTTGAAAAAAATTAATGTTTCTTGATTTAGTTCCAAGTCCAGGAATATGATCCATCCATGTGTCTTTTCTTAAAGTTGATTGAAATTTTCATAACTCTGGTTTTCTTCAGACTCGGATGAATTTTCTGATTTCGAGCCAGTACCAGAGGTTATCGCTCCTGTATAGAAGATGAGTAGTCATCGTCGAGGTGGGGATTTTATGCTTTCTACATTACATAACATATTTTTTGAAAACCTTATTTTGGTGGGCTGCCACTTATAAAAGTATGACAGAGAATGGTTGTCAGCACGTTGGTTTTATACTATATGTATGTATGATTTTCTCACATTTATTTTCAGCATACATGATATGGTTTTGCTATGATCTGTTGAGATAATGAACATTCTTCATACTTTGATGATTTTGGTGCCACAATATCACGAAACCATCCTGTTACACCCTCTGTTGCATGAAGATGGTATTGTTTGCACAGACAAAAAATGGTAGTAAGGCGGTGATGATGCGCTCCTAGGGTTTCTAATCCTCAAACCTGATCAAGGTGTTGATTGTTCGAGTTGGTGTCGTTGTTGACAGTTGATCACCGGCCACTCGAGTGATGAATTGGATCTTTAAATCGCTGTCACAATTTCCTTTGGTCTCATGAGACATAGTTGGGTCTTCGAATCCCTATCTTTTTGTGATAGTTTGTAGAATGAGTCCTTTTGTGACTCTCTTTTTTCACTGAGGACGTTTTCTATGGAAAAAGGTGAGATTTATTTTCGCTAAATAGTCATTTATGTACGTGACATGTTTTATAAATACTTCACTGAGGGTTGTGGAGCTAGTTTTGATAAAAAAAAGGATAGAGGTTTTCTTAAAAGTTTTGTAAATTCATGCATAGTTTTGAAATGAGAACACGTTCTAAAATGAAGATGAAAACCTATTTTTAAAATAAGATGCATTAAGTATAACATTTCTACTAAGTTTGTCATTCACCCCAACGACCTCCTATCAATCCAGGTAAAGAGAAGAGCGGCTAGCTTCAGTGGAGATTCAAAAAAAGCTACTAGTTGTTTATTTTCTATTAGATATTAATCATTTTAATGGTAAGGTTTTAGTTTTTAATTGAATATGTTACCAAATTGTTAGATTGGAACCTTTTACTTTATTTATTTTATTGCCCTATTTGGTTGTGATTTCATTATATGGGCTTGACTTGTAATTACTTTAAGAACTTCTACTGCAAACCGGTTGGGTAATCGGGCCTGTCTTTGTGTTGTGACTGAAATTTTTGGTATTAGAACCAAGTTTTCACATAAATTATAAGAGTGATTTCCCTCAAAGTTTGATTGTTTAATATTTTGACCAAAAGTATACCATGTGTGGAATTTCTAAGTCTTGATGTTGGTTTTCTTTCAAATAAGAAGGCATTCGAGAAGGAATCCCTGTAACCCTACCTAAAATAGCACCATTGATGCTATCCAACCATGATGGAAGCGCTGCGAAACCTTTCGAGTGGTAGTATGGCATAGAACCTCAGTATGACTCGGATGCAGTACTTCTGTGAATTCGATAGGCTGAATCTGCTCTTGTTTCAGGGTGGAGTGAAAAGAATCTTTGAGACCTTGCAAGTTTCAGGCGTGTATCAGGTAGGCATTGCTGCCCACTATTTGAAGAAGTTGGCACTGGGTTGGAGGAATACAATGCGAGCAAACTTTGATGTTTAGGCTATGGAGTGGAAGGATTTTTTTAGGTTTTTCAAAGTCAGTACAGTAGTCGTAGCCATTAGGATGCTATGATGAGAGTGGTCAACAATCTTGCACATGGAGGTATGACGATGATTGAGTACTACGGCCGATTTTTGGAGTTGTTGCCATATTATGATGGAATGCCTGACAGGCACAAGTTGTGAAGTTTTAGCAGGGCTTGAAGCTGAAGCTTTAGCAAAGTGTAGGTGTTTTTCAGTTTGGTTTCTACTCGAGGTGATTGAGGCTGCTCAGAGGATGAAGATAGTTTTTTATACAAATTATGGAAGTTATCAAGAGAAGACTGCAAAGAGAGAGGAAAGGAAGGTGACGAAGAACAATTAAGAAAAGTTTCAGAGACATGGATATAGTTGGGTTGTACCCCGGGCTAGAAGTGTGTCGTCTGAAAACAGTTGCTTTACTCCCTATACTTGTTACACTTGTGGACAGCCTGGTAGATAAGAAGAATTATCCACAAAACCAGCAATAGTAGCAGCCACCTATCAGAATTTCTCTATTTCTCAGAGTAGTGTTGCTAGAGCCATTCCTGGAGGTGGGCGTGGAGCTAGAGTGATGTGACCCGGGATTCGTGACCCAATCTCAAGTTGAGGTACATCTTTTATCCATCTTTATGGCCTAATTTGTTTGCTAATTTTGTAGGTGACAATCCATTAGTTTAAAGGAGGAATTTGTCTTCCCTTAGACAAATTCATGTACTTAAACTTTCTTTTGTTCAAGTTTAGGAAACTTAATCTTTGTGATTTTTGGCAAACTTTAGCCTTGCTTTTCTTTAGTTTTGGATGTTTGTAATAGTCCTTAAGAAGGATAGGATGGACCCAAGGCTTGGAGCAAAAGAAGACATTGAAGATCAAGTTGGAATCTCTTTAGGGCATTTTGTCGAACAACTGGTGTGCATCAGCAAACAGAAAGCACAGCGTGCGCACTAGACAAGGAAACGCGCGCACGGGATGAGCGCATAGCAGCAAGGCAACGCGCGCACCTAATAGTGCCAGCGTGTGTGCCAGCTGGCCAGCGCTCGCACTGACGAGCAGCGCGCGCACCCAGGGGCCACCAGCACCCATTTTCTGGTTCACCAGACCCGGTTCGGTTCACAGCTCGGTTCAGCATCCAACAGCTATTAACAGGCACATTTTTTCAGACACTCGCTCCTCCTTCAGCTTTCTTCCTCCTCTCTTCCCGATTGTTCTCCCTCTGCATTTAAGCTTCATTCTAAACTTGTAAATGTTTAGCTAATTGATCAATATTTGGAAATTGCAGAAGAGTTTCTTCTTCGTTCGGAGTGTTCTCCATGGGAGAGAGTGAGAGAGTTTTCTATCGGTGGTTCATCGGTGCATAGCACCAGGATGAAGCCACTCGTTGTAACCCGAGCCCATGGTTGCTAGGGGTGCTCTTAGTTCGTCTTCGCTCCTCGCTGTCAATGGGTGGAAGTTGAAGATGGGGGAAACCATTTAGCCGAGCGTTGTGAACACTAGTGGTGTTCTTTTTGCCAGAAGCATAATCTTGCCTCTGGGATAGCCTCGTCGGCTCCTTCCTTTTCACCCTACATCGTCGGCCTCTTCTGAGGTTGCTGAAGCAATGCCCACCTCCTTCAGCGTTTGGTATCCATTTCACTTCCCTTCGTTGTTTTTCCATTTTACTCTCCATTTTTGGCATTGTTTTTGTGCATTTATTTTTCCTCTGTGTTTAGCTTCTACAAATGTGAATCGAGTGTCATGGTTGGCACCCCGGTTCCCATCATAGAGGTCAGCCAATCCAGCAATATCAGCCTCCTAGTTTTAATTTCCAAAGGTCGATGGGTTATCAGCAGAGTTATGATTCCAATTAGTATCCCCCATAAAAGTTAGGAGAGTTTGGGAGATAGTCTGTTCACAGCAGTGGAATTGATCCCAGTTCTATCAAAGGTGGTCGTGGGGTGGACCACAAAGGGAAAGTAAAAACATCGGGTCAAGCCCATGCAGTTGCTGGAGATGAGGGATTCTACGACCAGCTAGATCAGGGATTCGTCGACGGTATTATACTTTTATCTCACTTTTTGCTCGAGTGTAGTAAGATACTGGGTCAACACACTCATCTATCTCCTCTATGTTTGTGTTGGTTTTGGGGTTGACCATGGAGAATATGAAGTCCATGTTAGTGCTCAGCACTCCATTGGATGTTTGTGATGGAGTGTGTTCCATATGTCGATCAGTTTGTGTTGTCATTGACGACCGTAAGTTTTCAACAAACATAGTTGTGTTACTAATGAGTCAGTTTGATGTGATTTTGAGAATAGTTTGGCTGAGAAGGTATAAAGCGACAGTGGAGTGTTATTTCAAAAAAGTCACTCTTATTTTGAAAGATGAAAAGGTTGTTGTGTATTGCAATAGTTTGAGTGCATTAACGACAAATCCAATTTAGGGGACTTGTTTGGGTGGCCGTTGAAAGTTAAAATAGTACAAAAACCTATGGTCGATTGATGTGGATGGCGAAACCACTAGACATGATGTAGATATCTAGGTTGTGAAAGAGTTTCCATATGTATTTTCTGATGAGTTGTGAGGGTTGCGCCAAACCGAGAGATTGAAATATGTATTGATTTTGTTCCTGATGTTACTCCAGTTTCGATACTTGCTTACAGGATGGAACCAGCTTAGTTAGTTGAGTTGAGAACTTAGTTGGATGAGCTGTTCAAGCTGAGGTTTTATTCGTGAGAGTACGTCACTGTGGGGGGCTCTAGTTTTATTCGTAAAGAAGCTAACGGTCCTTTGTGATTTTGTATAAATTATTAAAAGTTGAATCGGGTGACCGTAAAGAACAAGTATCTGTTGCCACGGATTAATGACTTGTTTGACAAGCCTTGTGGGTCTCGATATTTCTCAAAGGTAGATTTGATGAAAATTCGGGAAGAGGATATCCTGAAGAAAACTCTTAGATCGAGGTATTGGTACTTCGAGTTCAATGTCTTACCTTTCGATTTGACTAATGCCATTGCAATTTTTATGGATCTTATGAACCGAGTTTTTAGATCGTTCTTAAATTAGTTTGTCGTCGTATTTTATACCAACCAATTAAAACTTTAATAAAAGATTGTTCAATCATGGATAAAGATTCATTAAAGGAAGATGATGCTTTTGAAAATGAAAAATAAGTAATTTTGAGTCAAATATTACAAATAGAAGCTAAAAAGATGTTTGAAGTGCAACTTGCAAGTTAAACAAGTGAAAACCATGAAGAAAGGCACGTAGCAGCTCACTTGGCGCAATAGGTGCGAAGAGACATAGCAGCGCGTAGGGCGCGATATCGCATGCGCTGCACTAGCAGTGCGGCCACCCAACGCAAAAGTTTTCAAATTTCAAATTTTTTCAAATTTTTGATTTTTAGGCTTTCCATATCTTGTATTTTGACAGTTATTCGGGTTTACCATATTTTTAGAGATATTTTAGACTATTTACTATTATTTTTAAGGTTTACTTGTATTCTATTTAAACAAAATATTTGAAACCCTTTTGGAACAATTACGATGAAAAATATTAGATTAAAGCTTATGATTTTTTAGTAATTCTTTTTAGAATTTTCTCTTTAATTCTTTGAGAAGAACTAGATCTTCTTCAAGCAAAAAATTGGAAAAATCGCTTGATAGCTTTGGTTTTTACTAACAAGTTTGGTCTGGGTCAAACTCCTTATTTGATATTTTTGTTAACTTACAATATGTTTAAGTCTAACTATGTTTTTTATGATTGTGATTAACGTGAAATATTTAAATTGATGATGGTAAGAAATGAATGATACTAATTGATCATTGTAAGAAATGAATGATCTTAATTGCAGTTAATTTGGAATGCCCTTTTACAAAGGGTATTATGTTTTCTAACGTTTTTGATTAAGTGTTGTTAGTTGAGACTGGTGCATGCATAATGTTAACCAGACATATAAGTCGTCTGCCAAAAGGAACATCGATAGCTGTCAAAGCAGATTTGAAAGTCATCCGACAGATATATCAACCGAACAAAGCAAAGTCGACCGATGGCAGAACCAATTGAATATCGACCGATACACTAAAGCCAGAAGTCGTCCGTGGGAATTATGTCGACCGAATTTTCAAGTCTACCGAAATCAATGACGACCAAAATCAAGAATGATTCTGCAACAATAAAGTCGACCGGATTTTGAAGTCTACCAAAATCAATGTCGACCAAACAAAGATTTCGTCCAGTAGGATAACATCATCTGAATCAAGAAGTTTTCTGCCAAAAGTAATATAGACCGCCAACCACAACGGCTAGTTGTCTACGTACAGATTCTTCGACAGTCATATTTTTAGTATGGAATCAAGGAGTCTTCCGAATGTGAAGCAGATTACAGACAGCAGTATTAATAGACGATTGAAGCTTGGGAGAACAATTTTTTGACAACTTGAACAATTCTCTCTCAACTCTCACGAGCTTAAGTTTGTAATACTCTTCGACTCTCTACACCTCTCTACATCTAAACTTGAGATTTTGTTTTCTGAGAGAGTGTAGTTTTGTGCTCTACAATTTTCAACCTTGTAAAAAGTTGAAGGCAGTGGATTGACGCCCGTGAAGTTCAATCAAAAGTTGTAAGGCAATAGATCGACGCCCGTGAAGTTCGATCAAGAAATCTTATTGAGGAGAAGAAAAGGATCTTCAAGGGGAAAACCATGAAGCATGGACGTAGGCAAGGTTGGCCGAACCACGTAAAAATATCGGTGTCAATCTCTTTCTCTTACTCTTATTTTTAAGTGTTTGTTATTAATTGCACACAAAGAGAAAAGATAAGATAAAACTAATTTGCATTGTTAAAAATGATTAGGTTAAGAAATTTCTAATTCACCCCCCTAGACAATCACGATCCTACAATTAGTATCAGAGCATAGGTTGAATATTGTCATTTTTGTGAGTTAGAAAAATATTGTAATACATTTACAATGGCATTCAACACAAACACTTCATACGTAGAGGGACAATCCACTTCTATGCTACCTTTTTTTTATGGTAATGACTATGTATATTGGAAAGCTAGATGAGAATTTTTATTCAAGCAATGGACTATGAATTATTGAGTGTTATTGAAAATGGTCCATTTAAAGCTATGAAAACCGAAAATTGTATAAGTATTCCAAAGCTGGTAAATGAATTAGTTGATTCGAATAAACGTAATCTAAGTTTAAATGCCAAAGCAATAAACACCTTGTATTGTGCCTTAAATTGAGATGAATTTATAGGGTACAAGGATGTGATAGTGCATATGAGACATGAAGATTACTTGAAATAACTCATGAAGGAACTAATCAAGTTAAAGAGAGTAAAATGAGTATGTTAGTTCATGAGTACGAATTATTCTCTATGGAAAATGATGAAACCATTAACTCTATGTTTACACGATTTACTAATATTACTAATGGTTTGAAAGTGCTTGGTAAAACTTATGCCAATGAAGAATTGGCAAGAAAAATTCTTAGATGTCTATCAAGAGCATGGCAACCTAAGGTGACAGCCATTCAAGAAGCAAGGGATCTCAAGGTCCTCAAGCTTAAAGAACTCATTAGCTCTCTCATGACACATGAGATCACCATGAGAGCCAATGAGAAGGAGGATCTCAAAGACAAGGAGATCACCAAAAGAAAAGACATCGCACTCAAAGCCTCCTCTAGCAAACAAGACGAATCCGAGCAAGAAGAGGACGATGAGGAGATAGCATTCATCACAAGGAGGTTTAGCAAATTCCTTCAACAAAAAAGAATGCAAGGGAAGGGATTTTCAAAGGGAGACAAGCCTCAAAAAGAAAAGGAAATTACTTGTTTTGAATGTGAGAAGTCGGGACACATCAAAGCGGAGTGTCCTCAATCAAAGAAGATTTTGAAGAAATTCAAGAAGAGAGCTATGAAGGTTACATGGGACAATAGCGAAAGTGACACCTCCTCTGAAGATAAGGAAGTAGCCAATCTATGTTTCATGGCCCATGAAGATGAGATTAGTTACTCTTCTAGTGATGAAGATGAGGATGGTGAGCTAATTGATGCATTTAATGATTTAGTAAAGCAATTTTGCATGTTAAAGACTAAATACAATATATTAAGAAAGGAAAATGCAAGTTTAATTGAAAAGCATGTTAAGGAGACTAACTTGCATGAAAAGAAAATTAGTGAACTTAAGAGTAGAAATGAGAAGTTGAATGACTTTGTTCTTAAGTTTACTAATGGGAGCAAGAATTTGAATATGTTGCTAGGAAACCAAAGAGTGACATTTGACAAGGCAGGGTTAGGTTATGAAAAATCTAATAAAAAGAAAGTTTATAAGAATTTTTTTATTATATCATCTACCTGTCATACTTGTAATGAAGAAGAACATAAATCCTATGAATGTCTATTAAAATTATGAAAGATTAAATCTGGCTGTGGATTACAATGGGTTCCTAAGGGAACTAAACCTAACACTAGGACCCAAAAGATTTGGGTAGCTAAGAAGACCACTTGATTATTATTTTTGTAACGACCCTTACCCGTACCCTAGTTTTCCCGTACAAATTTTTCATTTTCATTTAATGCGTATAAACTGTAAATCTGACTTTTGTGCGGAAATATAACCTTTGAAATCGGAATTGAAATCGTTAACGGCGTTGGAAATTTTCTTTGAAAACTATCTAAAATAAACTTAAAAACATTAACTAAACTTTTAATTATTAAAAGAAAACAATAAAATAAAAATCTCCCTTTTTTTTATATATAAGTATGTTCTGCTGTTTTTGGCAGAACAGGTGGCGATTGCTCATGGCGAGCAATCGCCAATAGGCGATAAATCAATCGCCTAGCGATCGCCAATGGCGATCGCCAGGCATGAAGAGGCGATGGCTCGCCCCTCTGTGGCGAGCAATCGCCACACTCTCTGGAAATTTTCCAGAGAGCGCCCATCAGCCATCACTTCCTTTCCCCCTTCCTTCGTTTCCCCAACGCCTGCACTTCACCCTCAACGATCACAACTCAACACACACACAACACAAACACTCCTCCCCTTTCTCCTTCCTTCATCACACATCAATACATTTCACAAACACACTTTTACACAGATACATCGCACATACTATCACTCACCCATTTCCCGACTCAAATATAACCAATTTCGTAGAAACGAACCGTGTGGTTCCGTTTAAAAGTTTAACATATCCTCCTGTTTTTGAAATCAATAAAACCTTACAAAACACATTCAATTTCCAAAAATACTTTCTATTACCTATCCAGATCCCAACATCCTATAATGTTCTAACAATTTCTATCCAAAATAATCCAAATACCTATGTACGTCCCCACGGGTCAAAATCACGCTCCGACTGCCAGCGCACTCCCACGGGCCATCCTTCTTCAACTGATCATTCCTCGGGTGGAGGGATCTCGTAGTCACCTGTATCGGGATCACCTACACCATACAGACACCTATGAGATAAAAATCTCAGCAAGTCTCGTAAATGCAAATGCATGCTGTGCGTATGAGTTTCAGAAATCATTTTGGGTGATGTGGTATTGTGACAGACCCCTTTCTCGGCCTTCACAGTAGATCAATAGCACCCTTTCAGGCCACATCACGATGTGGTATTGTGACAGACCCCTTTTGGCCTTCACAATATATCAATAGCCCCCTTTCGGGCCACATCACATTACATGAAAACAAAGTGCATTTTGATTTGGGCGATGTGTTATTGTGATAGACCCCTTTCTCGGCCTTCACAATAGATCAATAGCCCCCTTTCAGGCCACATCACGATGTGGTATTGTGACAGACCCCTTTTGGCCTTCACAATAGATCGATAGCCCCCTTTCAGGCCACATCACTTTGCATGTTAACATAGTGCGGAAATTCATTTTCTATGCATAATTTAAAACCGTGATGCGTGAGCAATTCATATTATAAATAAACAACCACATGTGTACCATCAAGACGATAAATCATAACTTATAAAAGCAACCTATCCTAGCTACCCAACCAAATCGTTTAAACAAAACGTCACCAAAATTCTTCAAGACGACATTGACGTACGGTGTAGGCCAATCGGCCAGAGAAGATCACGAGAACTTACCTCGCGTCCGTTGCACACCGAGCTCCGTCTACGAGCGTGGTTCACCTAGGGCAAAGCACAAAATTTGTCATTTAAATCAATTCTAAACTATCGAGTTTAGAAAATTACAAACTCCTAGCTAAAGAAAATCTCCTAAACTCTATTCTAGCTCAAAACATGAACCAATTTTGAAAAAATTATAACTTCATCTACAAATGTTGAAACGGCTTGATTCCAAAGGCCACGGCTTTCTTAGAGTATCTAATTTAACCCACAAAAACAGTTTTGCGACATAAAATCAGAAGGATGGTCAAAATGCCTCGGAACAGTGGCCTGCCGAAATTTCACTTTACTATTTTACTCAAACTTTGAAAATTCATAACTTCTCCAATTCTTATCCGATTTCAATGATTCAACATGTTTTGGAAACCTTATTATGTCTATTTTAACATGGAATCAACCCTTTATCCAGAATAAAACAGAATCGTGACCGAAAGACCAAAAACTGAACTGACCGCGGAAATTCTCAAGTTTTTACACAACAACTTCAAAAATTCATACCTAAATCAATTCTTAACGAAATCGAGTGATTCAAGTTGCTATGGACTCCTTAGAATGTCTAATTTCTAATGGTGAAACTAATTTATCAAAAGCCATACACATATGCTGGCAGAAAAACTAAAACCGAAACTGCTCTGTTTTTAAATCATTACTTTTTGTCCAACTTCGAAAATTCACCATAAATCGTACACATATCCGAATTCAATAATTCAAAATGTTATAGAATCCTTACAATGTCTAGTTTAATATGGTAGAGTCTATTTGTCAAATATCTAACTCAGTTAGCGCCAGAAAATCAAAAGCTGATCTGGCTGCTGAAATTTTCCAGTTTTTGCATAATAACTTCAAAAATCCATAACTTAATCAATTCTTCATGAAATCAAGTGGTTCAATTGCTATGGACTCCTCTAAGAGTCCCCTATCCACTGATACAAGCCATTTAACAATTTAGGATCAAGAGCTAGGTGAGATCTCAAGAAAACCGAAAGTGTTTTGTTTTTGTACATTTTTCAAACCCATTTCTAATTCTTTCTTCTATTATGCATCATCTTCCATTACAATCTAAACATAATCCTTAGAACGCCATTTAAACATATTTAACTCAACAAACGATCCATTTTCAGAGGAGAAATCGTAGGTTAGGGTTTTTGGAGAAAACCCAATCTCTAAACCTCCACAAAACCCTAGTTTCTCACTCATAAACACTAAAATCAACTATCATTAAACCAAAAATCCAACTTGCCTTTAATCTTCAACAAAGGAGGGAGCTTGGCGTGGAATCGTCGGCTGGAAAGGGAGGGGTTGCAGAGGAAAAATCGTGGATTGCATAAGGAGGAAGGAGGGTTGATGTGCCCCATAGGCCCATTACACGGTCTCAAACCCAAGGTCATAATTTATCTAATTTATGCACTTACACTCTTGTCTCTTTTGCAGGTAATGGATTGTGTGGAGGCTTGGAGAAAACCTTGGGAGACTTGAAGTGGGAATCCAAAGCTACGGATGTGGACCAACCAACACACTTAATCACTTGGAAATTCAAGCAAGGAGACCAATTTGCTCACATGGGAATTTGTCTTCCCGAGCCTTAATTGTAACCTTTTATTTCAAACTTATTTTGAGGCAAACATTGACCTTCTTGTTAAACTTTATTATAAGCATGCATATTAGGCATTTAGGGTTAGATGAATGATAAGTTAGATGATGGAATGGAAGTGGTTCAAAGCAAGTGCATGGAGTGCATGGAAGAGGAGGAATGGGCCTTAAAGAAAAGATATCCATTTTGGCCCAACCTTGAGTGGAGGGGACCACTACCCTTTATCCAAACCACAGGCTTTTCTTAGAGGTTCTCCAATCAACACAAGGCCAAGGATTGATGACATGGTTATCACACAACCATTGGATCAAGAAAACCAAACTCATCTCGGCCATCCAAGCTATCTTCAAGATCCAACGGTTACACCATTTTGAAGACCACTTTTTGAATCACATTCAAGCCATCCATAGGTCTAAAAAAGCATGGTAATTGGTGATTGTAAGTTTTTTTGGACTGATTTTAAGGAGCATGCACGGATTTCCCTTCCATGGTTGAAGGAGTTTGAAGAAACCAACAGTTGGGCTGCCACTTGGAGGATTCTTAGAGGTTCTCCAATCAACACAAGGCCAGGATTGATGACATGGTTATCACACAACATTGGATCAAGAAAACCAAACTCATCTCGGCCATCAAGCTATCTTCAAGATCCAACGGTTACACATTTTGAAGACACTTTTTGAATCACATTCAAGCCATCCATAGTCTCAAAAAAGCTAAAAAGCATGGTAATTGGTGATTGTAAGTTTTTTGGACTGATTTTAAGGAGCATGCACGGATTTCCCTTCCATGGTTGAAGGAGTTTGAAGAAACCAACAAGGTTTGCTCGGTTTGCACAAAACCGAGGGGTTGCGCCCCCACCACTCCCTTCTTGCTTGGTAGCTTGCAAGGGTTATATAGCCATCTTCTTCTCCATCTCCTTGGGAGTGGAAAACAGCAAGAAGTGGCCCCAAACCGTGTTCAAGAGTCGAGTTGTCTTCCTTGGAAGCAACTATTGCCAAAGGCTTCAAAATATTACATATTGGCCGATTTCTTGAAGTTTTGCATATCTTTTCCATCTCAATGAATCAGGACCACGCCTTCTACAATCACACACCTCACTCACTCCACTAACATCATATAAAGTTTCGTTTTCATCTAAGCACATTTGGTCATTCAAGTTCATCTTGATATTTGTGTTCTTCTCGGCCATTTCTTGCCAATCCGAGGAGCTAACGATCCCCTCTAAGCTCTAAACGTTTTCTTGCAGGTTAGGGCTATATCAAGTGGTATCAGAGCATGGCTAGCTCCATTTCTTGCCAATCCGAGGAGCTAACGATCCCCTCTAAGTTGGTTTGGTTCCCCAAACCCATTTGGTTGTCCAAAACCGATTGCACAAAACTGGGTTACTTGATTCATCTTTTGCGGTTTTGTATGTGTGTTTAGTTTTCTTGTTTTTTTTTTGCTTTGTTTTCACTAAATACCACCCCTATCTTCTTTTAATTGAAGTTAACAGACTTGAGCATGGGTTTCTAGCTTATTTTCTTCACCATTTTCGTGCTGCAAATAGCTTCCACTTTTGGTTAAACAATTGCTAACTACTTCTAGTACTTGCTGTTTTTATTTCCCTTTTTGTATTGCCACTTGTTCTGCTGTTTTATCCATTTTCCAGCCATCAAAAGAGCATGTTCCTTTCATAAGTTTTAAAGTATAAACTCTGAATATTGTGATTGGTTTGCTGTTTGAGTTGGTTGCTCATGATTGGTGCTTATTTTGTAGCTAATGGACATGACCGATTGATGAACTAGTTGAACACCCGATTTGTCTAAAATTTGGCCTCTATTTGTATTGCTTTTTGAGTATGCTTTATTTACGTTATTCTCTTGCTAATGAATTTTAACTTATTGATATTTGATCTGTTTAAGATGGCATGAAAATTTGGGGAATTAAGCTTGCTAAAATCGAGAGTAAAAGTAAGCACAAAAGTGGTTTGTTGTAGTTTTGTTAGCCGATTAGCATGACACTTAAATTCAACTTTGCGTTGAGCTAAATCAAACCTTCTTTTATTAAATGCTGCTGTTATTCCTTGCTAAGTATGAGTAAAAATTTTGGTAAAAGATGTATGCAAATTGGTTATGGACTTGTCACAAAACCGAGGCCTAAAATGCATCAAAATTTATTCTAGTGACTACCGATTATTGTTTTATTTTCGTGTTTTGTAACCTGTTTTCTGTATAAGTCCGAGCATATAAATCATCTAGGCTTGAGTTAACTTACCCTTCAGCTAAAGCATGTGCTCATTGTGGAGTGTTTGGCATTAAAATTCAAATTATATGCTGTTTTTGGCAAAAACAAGACACACTTTTGAAAAAACAGTTTTGTGTGTGCACAAATTTGGTAAGGTTGATGTTGATTGTTGGGACCACAATGCACTTTGCTGAAAATGAATGTTGACCACGAATTTATGCTGAATATTACCTTTCAAATTAGTGGTTTGTTGCAAAAATATTGTTTAATACTTGAATGAAAACCAAAGCATGAAATTTGGCTTAAGTCTCAAAATCTTGCATAAAAATTACCTAAACCGAGAACCAAATTGAGTTGTGATTTTTACTTTTCTTAGTTAACTTAATTTGCATGTCCCCTAGAGTGTAAAGGAATAAATCCCTTTCCTTTTACTCCTTAGTAGTTATTTTATTTTTGGCCCTATTATTCAAAAAAAAAAAAAAGAGAAGTGAACTTAATTGAAAGCTTAGGTAAATACTTTAGTGAGGACAATTTTTCCTAATCTCCTAGGAACTATGGTTCAACAAAACTAAAATTTTCCTAATATTTAGTAATGAAGACTAGAAGTGGAATTCACATAGGCCCAACCCAAGATATGGCCCAAGATCCAAACATACCCACTAGTGGCAAAGACATTCCCCAAGAAGAGACTCATACCCAACAAGAGGGAGAGTCTAGCATGCAAGGACAACTTAATGGACTAAGTGGAATTGTTGGAGCCTTAAGTAAACAACTCTATGAAATGAACTTAAAATTTGAACAAGTGATGAATGGTCGTAAACCAAGCTATCATGGAGAATCCTCCCATGACACCACACCTAGGAGAAGAAATGACAACCTTAGGACTCGATTTAGAGACCAAGAACCTTTAGGTGGTGATGACGAGGTAGATTACCGAAGTGGTAGACGCCCTAATTTTGACCATGATGAGGACGATGAGTGGACCTTAGACGAGGAGGAAAATTTCCGACCCCCTAACCCTAGACGCCATGATGAGTTTAGGAGAGACCGACGACGAGACCAAGATGACCTTCGAAACGTAAAATTACAAATCCCATCCTTTAATGGAACTTGTGATGGAACAACCTTTATCGAATGGTTAGAAAAGGTGGAAAGGATATTTGATTGTTATGATTACTCCGACAAGGTCAACATCCAACGAGTTTCCGTAGAACTTACCGGCTATGCCTTACTTTGGTGGTCTAACATTAGATCACAAAGAGCACGGACTGGATTTGATCCTATTAATACTTGGAGGAAGATGAAATCTATTATGTCTAAGAGGTTCATACCTAGTCATTATAAGCAAGAGTTGATCATGAAGATACATAGCCTCAAGCAAGGAAGTCTATCCGTTGAAGAGTACCTCACGGAGTTCGAAACCCTAAAAATTTGAGGAGAACTAGAAGAGCCTGATGACCAAGCCATAGCTAGGTTTATCCATGGACTAAATTATGATATTGCTGATGCTGTAGAGTTACACCCATTGGAGAGCATGGATTCGGGGATCCAATTGGCCTTAAAAATTGAGCGACAACTTAAAAGAAAGAGAAAAGCCACCCAATCCTACAAGCCTAGTCAATTTCCCAAGTACACTCCCAAACCCCTTGAAGTTAACAAGCCCTCACCCAAGGCTAACTGGAAAAAGCCTTTCCAAAGACAATGGCCACCCAAGGATTCAAGTAATAAAGCTATAATTCCCAAAGGCTCTGAAGCCAAGACCACGAGAGATAATCCCATTGGACAAAGAGCACGTGACCTCAAGTGCTACAAGTGTCAAGGCCTAGGGCATTTCATGGCCCAATGCCCGAACCGACGTGTTATGATTATTGAGGAGGACACTGGTGAACTTGTAAGTGAGGATGAGCTCCAAGAGAAAGTGGTAGAAGTTGAAGGAGATGAGGACGAGAATGAATCTGAGGAAGAAGTTATTCACGCACAAGACGGACCTTTACTTATGGTGAGAAGACGAGTTCTCATAACAAAGAATTCTGGAGAGGATTGTCAGCGTGAGAACATTTTTCATAGTAAATGTCTCATCAAGGATAAGCTTTGTTCGTTAATCATTGATGGAGGAAGTTGTGCGAACGTAGCCTCCAAGGATTTGGTGACCAAGTTAGAACTCAATACTAGCAGCCACCCCCACCCGTACAAGCTTAAGTGGTTGGATGATAGAGACGACGTCAAAGTTACGAAGCAAGTGAGGATTGAGTTTGCTTTAGGTAAATATAAAGATTCGGTCCTTTGCGATGTAGTGCCTATGAGCGCAAGCCATTTACTCTTAGGCCGCCCCTGGCAATTTGATCGAAGAGTGAACCATGATGGGTATTCCAACTGTTATTCACTAAAGTTTGAAGGCAAAAATCTTAAGTTGGCACCCATGACCCCTGAGCAGATAGCTAAGGATGATGTTATCAAGAGAGAAGAGAAGAATAAAGCTAGTCTCTTCATGACTAAAACTGAATTAGAAGCATCGGTACTTAGGGGAGACCCTTTGATCATGATACTTTTCCGTGACCGAGTGATGGAGTTAGGAGTTATTCCCCCTCAAGTTATGGACCTTTTGCATAAGTTTCAAGACGTATTCCCTGAAGATCTCCCAAAAGGATTGCCACCTCTTCGTGGCATTAAACATCAAATCGATCTCCAACCCGGGGCTGTTTTACCAAATCGTCCAGCTTACCGAATGAACCCCGAGGAGACGAAGAAATTGCAAGACCAAGTACAAGAACTATTTGACAAGGGATATATAAGAGAATCCATGAGCCCTTGTGCAGTTCCTTCCCTTTTAGTCCCTAAGAAAGACGGCACCATGAGGATGTGTGTCGATAGCCGAGCCGTGAACCAAATCACTGTCAAATACCGATTCCCTATTCCTAGGCTCGAGGACATGTTAGATGAGCTCAGTGGAGCTTCGATCTTTTCTAAAGTTGACTTCAAGAGTGGTTATCACCAGATACGTATGAAGGAAGGTGATGAGTGGAAGACAGCCTTCAAGACGAAGTATGGGCTGTTTGAATGGATGGTGATGCCCTTTGGTCTTTCTAATGCCCCGAGCACATTTATAAGACTCATGCACCATGTGCTTAAGGAATATCTTGGTAAATTCATTGTGGTTTACTTCGATGATATTTTGGTGTACAGTATTGACCTTCCTCAACATCTTAACCACTTGAGTACCCTCTTCCAAACCCTAAGGAAAACCAAGTTGTTTGGAAACTTGAGCAAGTGTTCCTTTGCGCAAGAAAAGGTCTATTTTCTGGGATTTGTGATTTCCAAAGATGGAATGGAAGCTGACGTGGATAAGATCAAGGCCATTAAGGATTGGCCCATACCAAACTCCATAACTGAAGTACGTAGCTTCCATGGATTAGCCTCATTTTATCGGAGGTTTATCAAAGATTTTAGTTCAATAGCTGCCCCACTTACGGATTGCACCAAGAAAGGGAAAGAGTTTACTTGGACCCCTTCTTGCCAAAAGAGCTTTGAACTTATCAAGCAAAGTTTATGTCATTCTCCCGTACTTGCTCTTCCTGACTTCAACAAAGTTTTTGAAGTTAAAAGTGATGCATCAGGAGCTGGCATTGGAGCAGTACTCATGCAAGACCACCAACCCATCGAATTCTTTAGCGAAAAGATGAAAGGAGCTGTGCTGAATTATTCCACCTATGATAAGGAATTCTATGCCGTTATACGAGCATTAGAGCACTGGCAGCATTACCTCTTTTCGAAAGAATTTGTAATAAATACTGACCATCAAGCTTTACGACACATTAAGAGTCAACATAAGTTGAACAAGCGGCATGTGAAATGGGTAGAATTTTTGGAAAGATTCCCATACACATTGAAATATCTTAAGGGCGAGAACAATGTAGTTGCCGATGCCCTTTCGAGGAAGCGCATTCTTCTTACTGAATTGGGGACTAAATTTTTTGGATTTGAATGGATTAAGCATAACTATGAATCTGACCTCGACTTTGGTTTTATTTACGCCAAGTGCAAGGAAAAGGCCGAAGGAGATTACCGGCTTATGGATGACTATTTATTGAAAGCAGGAAAATTGTGCGTTCCCCACGGAAGTTTAAGACGATGTATTGTTAAAGAAGCCCATTGTGGAGGATTAGCAAGTCATTTTGGGGAAAAAAGGACCCTTGAAATGCTTAAGGAACATTTCTATTGGCCACATATGAAGAGAGATGTGCATCGCTTAGTGGAAGCATGCATCATTTGCAAAAAAGCCAAAAGTAAGGTTCTACCACATGGCTTGTATATGCCTTTACCCATTCCCTCGCACCCTTGGATTGACGTTAGTATGGATTTTGTGTTGGGATTGCCACGAACTGCTCGTAATAAGGATTCGATCATGGTAGTTGTAGATCGTTTCTCAAAGATGGCACATTTCATTCCTTGTGCAAAAATCGATGACGCCTTTACAATAGCAGAATTATTTTTTGGAGAGATTGTTCGCCTACACGGGATACCACATTCCATAGTGTCGGACCGGGACACTAAGTTTTTGAGCTCCTTCTGGAAGACGTTGTGGAAGAAGTTGGGGACTAAGTTGTGTTTTAGCACATCTTTCCATCCTCAAACTGATGGACAAACGGAAGTTGTTAATAGGACCTTAGGCACCCTCTTACGATCTATTGTAGGTAAGAAACTATCCAGTTGGGACGTAGTCCTCCCCGGATTAGAATTTGCTTACAATCGCACCCTTCCTTCTACTGAGCAAACGCCCTTTGAGGTTGCCTATGAGTTTAATCCATGTACACCGTTGGACCTTGTTCCCTTACCATTTAATGAACTGGCCAATCCATCAGGAGTGAGCAAGGCAGAACAGATCAAGAAATTACACGAAAGTGTGCGTCGAGCCATCGAAAAGAGAAATGTGAGCGTGGCTAAGCGAGTAAACAAAGGTCGAAAAGAAGTTGTCTTTAAAGAAGGAGATTTGGTTTGGTTGCACTTACGCAAAGAGAGATTCCCCGACAAAAGGAAATCTAAGCTACTCCCGAGAGCGGATGGACCATTCAAGGTGTTGGAGCGAATAAATAACAACGCTTATAAGATTGAGTTGCCGGGTGACTATGGAGTATCAGCCACTTTCAACGTCATGGACCTATCACCCTATAAAAGTGATGTAGAAAACTCCGAGGGGCCCGAACTAAAGGATTTGAGGTCAAATCCTCAACAACTTGGGGAGGATGATGTGCCCCATAGGCCCATTACACGGTCTCAAACCCAAGGTCATAATTTATCTAATTTATGCACTTACACTCTTGTCTCTTTTGCAGGTAATGGATTGTGTGGAGGCTTGGAGAACACCTTGGGAGACTTGAAGTGGGAATCCAAAGCTACGGATGTGGACCAACCAACACACTTAATCACTTGGAAATTCAAGCAAGGAGACCAATTTGCTCACATGGGAATTTGTCTTCCCGAGCCTTAATTGTAACCTTTTATTTCAAACTTATTTTGAGGCAAACATTGGCCTTCTTGTTAAACTTTATTATAAGCATGCATATTAGGCATTTAGGGTTAGATGAATGATAAGTTAGATGATGGAATGGAAGTGGTTCAAAGCAAGTGCATGGAGTGCATGGGAGAGGAGGAATGGGCCTTAAGGAAAAGATATCCATTTTGGCCCAACCTTGAGTGGAGGGGACCACTACCCTTTATCCAAACCATGGGCTGCCACTTGAGGGATTCTTAGAGGTTCTCCAATCAACACAAGGCCAAGGATTGATGACATGGTTATCACACAACCATTGGATCAAGAAAACCAAACTCATCTCAGCCATCCAAGCTATCTTCAAGATCCAACGGTTACACCATTTTGAAGACCACTTTTTGAATCACATTCAAGCCATCCATAGGTCTATAAAAGCATGGTAATTTGTGATTGTAAGTTTTTTGGACTGATTTTAAGGAGCATGCACGGATTTCCCTTCCATGGTTGAAGGAGTTTGAAGAAACCAACAAGGTTTGCTCGGTTTGCACAAAACCGAGGGGTTGCGCCCCCACCACTCCCTTCTTGCTTGGTAGCTTGCAAGGGTTATATAGCCATCTTCTTCTCCATCTCCTTGGGAGTGGAAAACAGCAAGAAGTGGCCCCAAACCGTGTTCAAGAGTCGAGTTGTCTTCCTTGGAAGCAACTATTGCCAAAGGCTTCAAAATATTACCTATCGGCCGATTTCTTGAAGTTTTGCATATCTTTTCCATCTCAATGAATCAGGACCACGCCTTCCACTATCACACACCTCAATCACTCCACTAACATCATATAAAGTTTCGTTTTCATCTAAGCACATTTGGTCATTCAAGTTCATCTTGAAATTTGTGTTCTTCTCGGCCATTTCTTGCCAATCCGAGGAGCTAACGATCCCCTCTAAGCTCTAAACGTTTTCTTGCAGGTTAGGGCTATATCAAGTGGTATCAGAGCATGGCTAGCTCCTTTAGGGTGCTGGAAACCAAGTTGGTTTGGTTCCCCAAACCCATTTGGTTGTCCAAAACCGATTGCACAAAACTGGGTTACTTGATTCATCTTTTGCGGTTTTGTATGTGTGTTTAGTTTTCTTGTTTTTTTTTTTTGCTTTGTTTTCACTAAATACCACCCCTATCTTCTTTTAATCGAAGTTAACAGACTTGAGCATGGGTTTCTAGCTTATTTTCTTCACCATTTTCGTGCTGCAAATAGCTTCCACTTTTGGTTAAACAATTACTAACTACTTCTAGTACTTGCTGTTTTTATTTCCCTTTTTGTATTGCCACTTGTTCTGCTGTTTTATCCATTTTCCAGCCATCAAAAGAGCATGTTCCTTTCATAAGTTTTAAAGTATAAACTCTGAATATTGTGATTGGTTTGCTGTTTGAGTTGGTTGCTCATGATTGGTGCTTATTTTGTAGCTAATGGACATGACCGATTGATGAACTAGTTGAACACCCGATTTGTCCAAAATTTGGCCTCTATTTGTATTGCTTTTTGAGTATGCTTTATTTACGTTATTCTCTTGCTAATGAATGTTAACTTATTGATATTTGATCTGTTTAAGATGGCATGAAAATTTGGGGAATTAAGCTTGCTAAAATCGAGAGTAAAAGTAAGCACAAAAGTGGTTTGTTATAGTATTGTTAGACGATTAGCATGACACTTAAATTCAACTTTGCATTGAGCTAAATCAAACCTTCTTTTATTAAATGCTGCTGTTATTCCTTGTTAAGTATGAGTAAAAAGTTTGGTAAAAGATGTATGCAAATTGGTTATGGACTTGTCACAAAACCGAGGCCTAAAATGCATCAAAATTTATTCTAGTGACTACCGATTATTGTTTTATTTTCGTGTTTTGTAACCTGTTTTTCTGTATAAGTCCGAGCATATAAATCATCTAGGCTTGAGTTAACTTACCCTTCAGCTAAAGCATGTGCTCATTGTGGAGTGTTTGGCATTAAAATTCAAATTATATGATGTTTTTGGCAAAAACAAGACACACTTTTGAAAAAACAGTTTTGTGTGTGCACAAATTTGGTAAGGTTGATGTTGATTGTTGGGACCACAATGCACTTTGCTGAAAATGAATGTTGACCACGAATTTATGCTGAATATTACCTTTCAAATTAGTGGTTTGTTGCTAAAATATTGTTTAATACTTGAATGAAAACCAAAGCATGAAATTTGGCTTAAGTCTCAAAATCTTGCATAAAAATTACCTAAACTGAGAACCAAATTGAGTTGTGATTTTTACTTTTCTTAGTTAACTTAATTTGCATGTCCCCTAGAGTTTAAAGGAATAAATCCCTTTCCTTTTACTCCTTAGTAGTTATTTTATTTTTGGCCCTATTATTCAAAAAAAAAAAAAAAAAAAAAAGAGAAGTGAACTTAATTGAAAGCTTAGGTGAATACTTTAGTGAGGACAATTTTTCCTAATCTCCTAGGAACTATGGTTCAACAAAACTAAACATCGCATTCCCTTCTAAGTTACCTCTACAAGCTTCCATGCTCGGTTCTTAACTGAAATTCCCATATTACCTACATTACACTCATTTGTCCAACTTAAATCTTTATTGACTCTATGTACTATCAAGTTCTTAGGTTTTGCCATTGGTTCGCTTCAATTATTAATTCTAACCTTAAGTCATTTATGCATTCATTGGCATTGACTTGTCAAACATAAGTCAAACCTTTGAGACTCTTCCAACTTAGGCTCGATTCTAAGTGTACTTAAATGTCTCCTGAGTAATTCCCCGTTCTCCTTATTCAATAAGTCGTGAATTTCACAAATCACCCGACTTTAAAACACTATACTAGACTTCCAATCTTAACCCTTTGTTTAATCCAACGACCTCCTGCACTTATTCCCAATATCTCACTAGGATCCCTTCGAAGTTACCAAATGGTTTACCCCCTTTCGTTCCTCATAGCCAGGGTTCTAAATATTCTACTTTATTCCTTTGCAACGACTTATCCAACGATTTTCTTGTTAGCAAACTTGTTGCAGATAAGTTTACATCCTTAATCCACATCTCCTCAATTCCTAAAATCTTACCCGTTTGTTTAATCCAACGACCTCCTGCACTTATTCCCAATATCTCACTAGGATCCCTTCGAAGTTACCAAATGGTTTACCCCTTTTCGTTCCTCATAGCCAGGGTTCTAAATATTCTACTTTATTCCTTTGCAACGACTTATCCAACGATTTTCTTGTTAGCAAACTTGTTGCAGATAAGTTTACATCCTTAATCCACATCTCCTCAATTCCTAAAATCTTACCCCTTTGTTTAATCCAACGACCTCCTGCACTTATTCCCAATATCTCACTAGGATCCCTTCGAAGTTACCAAATGGTTTACCCCCTTTCGTTCCTCATAGCCAGGGTTCTAAATATTCTACTTTATTCCCTTGCAACGACTTATCCAACGATTTTCTTGTTAGCAAACTTGTTGCAGATAAGTTTACATCCTTAATCCACATCTCCTCAATTCCTAAAATCTTACCCCTTTGTTTTCTAATAGTTTAGAACATCTCTTTATTTTCTTCATCGATATTGGTCAGTAAGAACACCCCTACAAAGTCACCCAGATCTTATGTCCACGACTTGTATTGGTCCACTACGTCCTCCAAAACCACAACCATAATAGCTTCCCCCTGGACGATTTAGGGTATCCCTCAATAAGTTTATACCTAAGCTTTCATCCTTCTCTTTGGTTAGTCTTATCCTAGAATCTCCAAGGGTTTGTCAACTAGATAAAGTCTCTATCTATTTAAAGGTCAATTCTCATATCTAGTGGTAACCAAACTTGAAGTGCACAATTTTTTTTTTTTTTTTTTTTTTTTTTTTTGTGGTTAAGTCGAGCTAATCCTATTACTGCATAGCTCTCCTTTTTATAAGGTCTATGTCGTCCTGTATTTAGTCTACCCGTCTTCTCGTCGAAGTTCACCTAGTAATCCTTTTTACCCAACTCCTACTATCCCTTTTTTTTTCCTCTATTTTCCAACCTACTTTGATCTATCGCACAATTATTACAGTGAAACCCTTATTCTATACTACATCTTCACTCTAATGTTTTAACCTCATTAACTATTGAGATAAAACTCCTATTTTCCAACCTACTTTGATCTATCGCACAATTATTACAGTGAAACCCTTATTCTATACTACATCTTCATTCTAATGTTTTAACCTCATTAACTATTGAGATAAAACTCTACCTGAAACAGCTGGAGGTTTGGCAGTTTCCTCTTACCCAGTCAGGGCAAGCATATTTGATGTAGCATTTTTTTGGTCTCTACCCGTTTGGTCCCTGCCCGACTTCGGGCAATTCTGGACATAGTGGTCATTCACACCACACCGAAAGCACTTATCTGTGCCCAATCTACAATAACCATAGTGCTCCTTCTGGCATTCGGGACACAGAGGTTTTCGAGAAGTTCCTTGTGCCTGTTTCCCATTACCCAGACTATTCTCTTTCTCGTATGTCCTTTTCAGCACCTCTTTGTTGCCTTTCCTCTACTGAGTGCGGTTGAAATCCTATGATGAACCTATCCGTACCATAGTTACTGGGGGCAATCACCACTCGGGTTCCAGGGCCCACCCGGTTTATCAATGTCTCGAGTTGGCGAGATAGCCTACTTATATATTGTGCTTGCCGGTCTAATTGTTGAGCTTGTTGGGCAATGATATCCCTCAATAAATCTATAGTGTCATCTCGTTCGTCTCTATCATTTTCTCTATGCACCATTTTGTTAACCTAAACAAGTTATAGACAATAACTATAAGAAACAAAAAACTAGAAGAATTTAAAAACGTACTTACAGTTGAGGAAAGATGTCCGTGTAGTGGCTGAGCAGTCGTGCAGTCTACAGAACCGTTTTTAAAACCCGGGGGCTCTGATACCATAACTGTAACGACCCTTACCCGTACCCTAGTTTTTCTGTACAAATTTTTCATTTTCATTTAATGCGTATAAACTGTAAATCTGACTTTTGTGCGGAAATATAACCTTTGAAATAGGAATTGAAATCGTTAACGGCGTTGGAAATTTTCTTTGAAAACTATCTAAAATAAACTTAAAAACATTAACTAAACTTTTAATTATTAAAAGAAAACAATAAAATAAAAATCTCCCTTTTTTTTTATATATAAGTATGTTCTGCCGTTTTTGGCAGAACAGGTGGCGATTGCTCATGGCGAGCAATCGCCAATAGGCGATAAATCAATCGCCTAGCGATCGCCAAGCGGCGATGGCTCGCCCCTCTGTGGCGACCAATCGCCACACTCTCTGGAAATTTCCAGAGAGCGCCCATCAGCCATCACTTCCTTTCCCCCTTCCTTCGTTTCCCAAACGCCTGTAGGTTAGGTACAAACAAGTGCTATAGATGTGGAGAGGTGGGCCACTATGCCCTGAATTGCTCGAGGATGACTACTAACCAGAAGAAAGTTACCCCGCAAATATTTGCTTTCATCGAGCCCAGTGATGTTGATGACGAGGCTCAGCCTTCCGTTATTGCAGGTACTATCTTGATCACAGGTGTAGCGGTATTTTCATTGATAGACACGGGGCTACACACTCCTTTATTTCAACTGCTTATGTGTCTAGATTAAAGTTAGTGCTTGAGTTAGCGGAGTGTGAGTATAGAGTAATGCTGCCTTTGGGTGAGCATATGCAGTCATATCGTATTTTCCAAGTCAATTTCGTCTTAGTGGGGAATAATACCCTCTATGCCCGTCTGATAGTTATGGGTATAGAGCAGTATGATCTTATTTTGGGGATGGACTGGCTGTCTCGCCACTTTGCCATTATTGACTACAGGTCTAGGATGGTAATTTTTGTCCCCCGAACAGAGAAAAGTTTACCTTCCAAGCAATGAATAGGACAAGTGGGCTGCTACTTCCTATTTGATGATGTCAGAGAGCAGTTTAAAGATAAATGCTCAGTTTACTTGGCCGTAGTTGTTGATACTCGGTTGTTAAATAGAGTAAAGCCAAGTGACTTTCCAGTAGTTAAAGAATTTGCAGAGATCTTTCGTGATGATCTTCCGGGGTTACCGCCAGACAGAGAGATCGAGTTCGTGATCGATGTATATCCAGGTTCAGGACCTGTTTCCAAGAATCCATACAGATTGGCGCCTGCCAAACTCAAAGAGTTAAAGTCTCAGCTATAAGAATTTTTGGATAAAGGATTCATCCGACCTAGCTTTTCTCCATGGGGAGCGCCAGTTCTGTTCGTTAAGAAGAATGACGGAACTCTTAGGATGTGTATTGATTATAAAGAGTTGAACAAGTTGATGGTGAAAAATAAATACCCGTTACCCCGAATAGATGACTTATTTGACCAACTGCAGGGTGCCCAAGTGTTTTCGAGAATTGACCTATGCTCGAGTTATTACCAGTTGAGAGTTAGAAGAGAAGATGTTCAGAAGACGGCGTTTAGAACAAGGTACGGCATTATGAGTTTTTAGTAATGTCTTTTGGACTTACCAATGCCCCTGCGGCTTTCATGGACCTAATGAATCGTGTCTTTAAGTATTTGGACAAGTTTTTCGTCGTTTTTATTGATGACATCTTGATCTATTCTAAAACGAAGGAGGAACACGACGAGCAACTACGGATTGTCTTAAGGATTTTAAAACAACATCAGCTTTACCCGAAGTTCTCCAAGTGTGACTTTTGGCTGAGATTTATGTGGATCCGACTAAAATTGATGTGACGACCCGTCTTTCAACGCACTGATAAGGGACCACCCATTCTCCGCGAATCCTGGGGCTGACCTGGGCCGGAGGGTTTCTCCGTTGAAGGAGGGGCCGTTACAAACCCACATCACTTGGGGAAGTACATGGAAATGAAACATATGTAAAGAGATCCCTCCCAACATAGCAAGACGCATTTTGGAGCTCAATTGACGACGGATCCCATAAGAACTCCGAAGTTAAGAGGGCTTCGGCGAGAGTAATTCCAGGTTGGGTGACCTTCCGGGAAGTGCTCTCGCCAAACAAAGCCGTGAGGGGAGGATATTGGGCTGCGGCTCAATCCCCAGAGCGGACAATATCTTGCTGGGAACAGGGGTCGTTACAAATGGTATTAGAGCCTGTACCCAATCGGAAATGTGGCCAACGAGGACGTTGGGCCCTCGAGGGGGTGATTGTGACGACCCGTCTTTCAACGCACCGGACAATATCTTGCTGGGAACAGGGGTCGTTACAAATGGTATTAGAGCCTGTACCCAATCGGAAATGTGGCCAACGAGGACGTTGGGCCCTCGAGGGGGGTGATTGTGACGACCCGTCTTTCAACGCACTGATAAGGGACCACCCATTCTCCGCGAATCCTGGGGCTGACCTGGGCCGGAGGTGGGTAAACCTCCGCGGATCCTGGGGCTGACCTGGGCCGGAGGGTTTCTCCGTTGAAGGAGGGGCTGTTACGAACCCACATCGCTTGGGGAAGTACATGGAAATGAAACATATGTAAAGAGATCCCTCCCAACATAGCAAGACGCGTTTTGGAGCTCAATTGACGACGGGTCCCATAAGAACTCCGAAGTTAAGAGGGCTTCGGCGAGAGTAATTCCAGGTTGGGTGACCTTCGGGGAAGTGCTCTCGCCAAACAAAGCCGTGAGGGGAGGATATTGGGCTGCGGCCCAATCCCCAGAGCGGACAATATCTTGCTGGGAACAGGGGTCGTTACAATTGAGGTTGTCAAGGATTGGCCGCAGCCTAAGAATGTACGGGAGGTACGAGGGTTTCTTGGATTGGTCGAGTATTACCAAAAATTCATTGAGGGATTTTTGAAGATTGTTGTCCCTCTTTCACGCTTGACCTGGAAGAATGAGAAATTTGTATGGTCGGCTGCATGCAACAAAAGCTTTCAGGAGCTGAAACAAAAGTTGACAACTACTCCAGTCTTAACACTGCCAGTCAAAAGCGTTAAGTTTAGCATATACTGCGATGCGTCCAAGGTTGGACTTGGGTGCATACTTATGCAGGAAGGAAGAGTTATCGCGTACGCTTCTCGGCAACTGAAACCGTATGAACAAAACTATCTGATGCACGATCTAGAACTAGCAGCTGTCGTCTTTGCGTTGAAGATTTGGAGACAATATTTGTACCGACAACAATGTGAACTGTATTCAAACCTTAGGAGTTTAAAGTATTTGTTTATGCAAAAAGAATTGAACATGCGGCAAAGAAGGTGGTTGGAGTTTGTCAAAGACTATGACTTCGAGATTAAATACCACCTAGGAAAGGCGAATAAAGTTGCCGATGCCTTAAGCAGAGTGCCTTCTACGAGTCAGTCTTTGCTTGCAGCAATGTCGGTGATGTTAAAGTCTGAGATTGAGAAGTTTGATGTGGAGATTGTAGCTAAGTTGTCCACTATGCTCACAAACATTTCTCTTAGGCCGACGATGTTGGACAAGATACGAGAAACTCAACGAAGAGACTTGGAGTGTGAGAAATACAGGTTGAGCATGACATCCGAGGACTCGTCTGATTTCAATCTGTCAGATGGTGGTGTATTGAAGTTCAGGCATAGGTGGTATGTGCCTAATGATGAGAAATCAAACAAAGAGATTTTGACTGTAGCAAACTATTCGGCATACTTTGTGCACCCGGGAAGTACCAAAATGTACCGGGACTTAATGCAGCACTTCTGGTGGCTGAATATGAAGAGAGAGGTAGGCAAATACGTAGAAACCTATGTGGTTTGCCAACAAGTTAAGGCAGAGCACCAAAGGCCGGTAGGGACCTTACAGCCACTGCCAATCTCGGAGTGGAAATAGAAGCAGATATCTATGGATTTTATTGTTGGACTCCCAAGAACGACTAAAGGATACAACGGGATCTGGGTAATAGTGGACCGTTTGACAAAGTCGGCCCACTTCCTACAAGTTAAAATGACTTATTCTATGGATCAGCTTGCCGAGCTCTATGTGCAAGAGATCGTTAAACTACACGGGGTGCCCGTTTCAATAGTAGATTCACCTCTAAATTTAGGAAGAGTCTACATAATGCTATGGGGACTCAGCTAAATTTCAGCACGGCGTTTCATCCTCAGACCGACGGTCAAACAGAAAGGACGAATCAAATTCTGGAGGATATGCTTAGAGCGTGTGTGTTGGAGTTTCAAGGCTCGTGGAGCAGGTATTTTCCACTAATAGAATTCTCATACAACAATAGCTTTCAAGCTACTATTGGCATGGCTCCGTATAAAGCGCTATATGGGTGAAAATGTAGGTCTCCGCTGTATTAGGATGAAGTTGGCGAGGCTAGTATAATTGGCTCCGGTATTCTACAACAAACGGTAGAGAAGATCGCCGTTATCAGACAACGTATTGAGATAGCGCAGAGCCGACATAAAAGCTATGCTGATAATAGACGAAGGGAGCTAGAGTTCAATGAAGGCGACGAAGTGTACTTAAAGATTTCCCCATTCAAAGGCGTGATGAGATTCGAGAGAAAAGGAAAGTTAAGTTCTTGTTACGTGGGGCCCTTCCCTATTATGAAAAGGATCAGGAAGATGACGTACCAATTACAGCTTCCGACATCGATGGAGGGGATCCATAATGTATTCCACGTATCTATGCTTAGAAAGTGCGTGCGTGATCCGTCTCACATCGTAGAAGCAAGAGAGATTGAGGTACAACTGACACTGACTTACGTGGAGAAGCCAGTACAGATTTTGGAGTCCTCTATCAAGGTGTTACGTAACAAGGAGATTCCGCTAGTTAAAGTTTTGTGGCGGAACCATGACGTAGAGGAAGCCACCTGGGAGAGACAGCAGGATATGATGTCTAAATACCCAGAACAATTTGTGTAATCAAATTTTGAGAACAAAATTTTAATTAAGGTGGATGGAATGTAACACCCGGTTTTACGAGGTTTTAGAATTTTGCTATATATGGGTATTTTTGTAAATATAGTAAACTAAGTCCGTTTTGTGAATGGAAAGTTTTATTAGAGCCCTAGTAATAAATGAGAATTCTTAGGGAGATAAGAAAAAGTTAGAGAAACCGAATTGTTAGTCAATTAACGAAATAAGGAGAGGATTAATGGAGAATCAAATGGAGGGGCAAAAATGGTCATTTGACAAGTCAATTTTAGTTAAAATACCACAAATCCCTCCCCCTTCAACACTTACACGAATTTCCTTCCCTCCTAAGCTCTCTGGCGATTTCTTTACTTCATAAACGACAGTTTCCCTCACGCCGGTTCTCCTTCACACCGATCATCAATTTTCTTCATGCTTTCTTCCTCAACCGCGATCCTAGGTAAGGTTCTAACGTTTTGGAAGTTAGTATCCCGGTTTTAAGGCTGTTAATCAGTTAGGGTTTCCCTAGGGTTTCGTTGGAAATTGCTGAGTGAAGTTAGAAATTGTTAGTTATTGAATTGTCGGAGGATAATGGAGATATTTATGATTAGGAAGGATAGTTAAGTAGAGTTAATGGAGCTCGATTGAATAAGCTCGGTTTTAATGTTGTGTGTTACGAATTGGCCTAGGTGAACAAAGCTCACGGATAGTGCTCGGGGTGCTGAGGACCCGAGATAAGTTCTTGTGACTTACTGTGGCCGATTGACCTACACCATATGTCGATTTTGTTGATTGAGGAAAATTGGAGCAACGTATGTTTATAAGTTATTGGATAGGTAGCCTAGGTTTAGTTGTTTTTACAGGTTAGGTTTGTATCATTTTGATGGTACTTGTGCTCTTGTGTTTATGTTATGCATTTAATTGCTCATGCATCATCGTATTACAAATGACATGAAAAATGGACTTATGCATCGATTTCATGAAAAAGGAAATGTAAAGAATGCAAGTAAAGTATCATGTAAACAACTCTATGCATGATGGTTATCGAGGTGAGGTTCAGACCTGGCATTCCGTGGTAAGCGGGTTTTCCTTCCTTCAGATGGTGCGGGTTGTCTAATCGCTTGACGTGCCTTACCCATCTGCCGAGTGATATGCTTCGGTAACCAAAGAATGTCACATATTGAAATTGAAATGAATGAACAGCCTTTATAAAAACTGCATATACATGTTCATGCATAGACAATTATGTAGAATTGCCTGAGATTTATCTCATAGGTGTCTTTATGGTGTATGTAATATTGAAGCAGGTGAGAATGACATTCCTCTGCAAGATGAATAAGCTAGTTGAAGAGGAATGCCTGTGGTAGTGTGCTGTGCAGTCAGTGCAAATTCTGATCCGTGGGAACAAAGGACTAAGTATTTTGAGATTTTGGGGTTTATATTGGGCTGAAGGGTGATGAAATAGCTAGAAAAGAAAATGTATAGTTGATTCATTTTAGGGTGCTTGGTACTAGATAACTTGAATTATAGATGTGTATTTTGGTGATTGAAGAAAGTGTGAGGTAGTGGCGTTTTAACATGATGGATCGTGTTTTGGTATAATTAATGGAGGAAGAAAAAGAAGGAGTAGGGAAGTAGCACTCTGAAAATAAAAAATCCAGAGAGCTAGCCGACTGATCGCCAGGGGAGGCGATCGATCGGCAGAAGTCTAGGGTGACACTGCCTAAGTTTTGTTAAGTGTTTTAGTAACGGAGAAAGTCGTCCAAAGTCTGTGAACGAGAAAGTCGTGCAAGGACTGTGGACGAGAAATTCGTCCAAAGTCTGTGGACGAGACAGTGGTCCAAAGTCTGTGGACGAGACAGTTGTCCAAAGTCTGTGGATGAGAAAGTAGTCCAAAGTCTGTGGACGAGAAAGTCGTCCAAAGTCTATGGACGAGACAGTCGTCCAAAGTCCGTGGATGAATAAAGTCTATGGATGAATAAAGTCTATGGACGAATAAAGTCCGTAGACAAATAAAGTCTATGGACGAATAAAGTCCGTGGAGGAATAAAGTCCATGGAGGAATAAAGTCCATGGACGAATAAAGTCTGTGGACGAGTAAACCCTGTAGACGAATAAATTTTGTGGACGATAACGCAACGTCATCCAAATGTTGTGGACGATAACGTACCGTCATCCGATTCTATGGACAACAACGTCGACCGATCTCATTACAGAGACCACATCGACCTACACTGTACCATTCGTCCAAACCCGATAGGAAGTGTTGTCTTCCGAAAAGAGTTTTCTACCCTACTGTTCATTTGATGAAACTCGAGAGGAATTGTTGTCTTCCGCATAATGAATTTAATTATTTTTAAATAAGTAAGATTAGAGGATGAAACAAAAGTTTAAATTTTACGAGATTTTTAGTGTAACACCCAGGAATTTCCTACAATGCACATGGGCCTTGGATTAGACGAGATTAGACGGTTAGGGGAGTTTAACATGCATCTTTGAGTTATGCTAAGTATAGGAGTCAAGAAGTGAAAATTTGTGAGAAAACACTAGGTTAGCGTAGTTAGGATTATTAGGGGAAAAATTATTGTTTGAAGGGGAAAAGTAGAGGAGAATAGAATGTCTTCCACGTTGGAATGCAAGAAGCTAAGATAAAGAAGTGTTGCAAAGTAAAAATGGATGGTTGAAAAGTCAAAAGAATGAATGACCAATAGAAAGAATGAGGAGAATGTTTGAAAAGTCAAAAAGAAGGAAAAGTGGAGGAAGAGTAATGATTACACATTGGATGTGGATGAAGATAAGTAAGAGAGGATTACTTTATAAAATTATAAAGTCTAGGGGTTGATGTTAAAAGAGGAAAAGTGTTGTTTTTTTTTTTAATTTGGAAATGTGAAGTGAAAAAGGGCAAAAATTATTGATTTTCTCCTTTTCTCTTCCACGAAGTTTCAGCAGCTATTGGAGGGGGTTCTCTTCTTTTCTTCTCCAATTTCTCTCAGCTTTAAGGTTAGTTTTTGAATGAGTTTTGAGATTGATACATTTTAGGGAAGGTTTTTAGAGTTTTAGGTGTATTTTGAGTGAGTTTTGAAAGGGTTTGAGAAACCCTAAAAAGGGGCTCCAAATTTTCATGTCTTTGCTGTGTTTTCTTCATATATTTGATGATTTAAACATCGGATATGATAGTTTATGTTGTTTAGGTAGTTAGATTTGAGTTTAGACGGAAGTTGTGCAAAAATCGGTTTTTGGAATCAATGTTGCCAGTTCTGTTTTGCTGTGTTCTATCAGCCGTGGTTGATTGGTTGTTAAATTTGATTGCTTCAATGGATAGTAGACGTATAGAGGTTTACGGAATGGGGTGAATTGTCGAAATCCGTTGAAAAATGAAGAAGTTATGGCCGATTGAAGTTTGGACAACAAAAATGGAGAAAAATCGGGTTTTGGGGAAATATGCTTTAAGATTTGGGTAAGTTGTTAGATTTAAGCATTCCTTAGAATTCCTAGAATGTTATTAAGCTATTTTCTCCTTAATTATGATAGGTTAACGAGTTGAGCATTTGGCGTAACCGAAGAGGGAGTAAGTACGTGCGGGAAAACCAGGTAATTAACTAAGTGTATGTGTTTTGCCTTTGGGCCTACACATTGGAACGGTAGGGATTGTTTGCTTGTTGTTGTGTTTTGTTTTGTGTTGAGCATTGTGTGACATGCATCATTGTTTTTCAACTACGAAAATACGTGTTTTGAACATTGTTTGCAAACTGTGAGAGTGGAAGGTAAAAAGATAAGAAGATATGTAATGTAATGCGGTCTTTTGGTGGTGTAACGCCCAGAAATTTTGATCATGGTTTTGAGTTTTAGAATAATAAATTCGATAGATGAAATTATGAACGAAGCAAAGGATTTAACTAAGGGTATTTAAGTAAGTTATTAAGTAAAATTTTAGAATAAAAACTAGAAAATTTCCCCCCTTAGTCTTTCACTTTCTCTCTTCCCCATCGCGAAAACCCCCCTATGGCAAAGAGTCATTCCTCCCCTCTACGTTTTCTATTCCTCCTATCGTTCTCGTCCGATTCCGGCGATTTTCTTCACGGTCTTCTTCCCTAAATAGCTACTCTAAGGTAAGTTCTATACATTGGATATGTCTAGTAGTTGTAATAGAGCTGATTTTGGTTTAGGGTTACGTGAAAAATTTCCAGATTGTGAGAAATCGATAGGATAGCGATTGTATTGCCCATTGATGATGCTTTGGTGGATAATTGGATAAGTAAAAAGGAACTAATGATGTTTGGTTGATTATTTAGGACTGCTACTAATGACGTGTTATGAACATGCCTTAGGTAACCCAAGCCCTCAAAGGACGGTGCTCGGCATAACTAGGAGGCCAGATAAGTGGGTGTCTGGTTTTCGGCCCTTAGGGCCCTACATTGTATCCATGTTAAGTTTTATGTGTTTCGATGATGTTTTCTGATTGTGGGGCTGAAACGAGTCGGGTAGCTTAGGTTTTTGGTTAGTAACCGTGTGTTAGGTTTGTTCTACAGTTAAGTGTGTTTAAACACATTCATGAATTATTTTGATGGTAAGTTATGTTTAGATCTTCATGCATCATGTCTTCTCAAAAGAAAAACACACAGAATATTTTATATGCATGATTTCAAGTAAACGATGTAATGTATGTGATGATGAGTAAGGTTTGAGGATGAGTAGGGCCCAGGGCACGCGTAAATGGCAACTCATGGCAAGACAATTACACCCAAATGGTAACTCAGGGCAAGTGTTGTAACACCCCAGACACTGTACCCGTGTCTCCGTGTATATATATATATATATATTTTTTTTTTTTATACTTTTTACTTTTCTATGCTTTAAATAAAACGTAATGCGGAATCTAAACTGAAGTTGAAATCAGAACTGAAGTCGGAATTAAAACTGAACTTTAAAAGCATTTAAAACAAAACCTTTAAATAATAATTAAAACTAAAACATTTAATAAAACTTTAAATATTAAAACTATAATTCGATGGGAGGACAAAACTGTCCAACCCAAACAAATCAGGGCAGCGATCAGTCGCTGCCCATGATCGCTGCATGCTTGCAGCGATCCATCCCTTCTTCTTTCTTCTAATTGCGATGTTCTCTTTTTCTCTCATCTGCTCTCTGGAATTCCAGAGAGCAGAACACTTAATCAACTCTCTGGAATCCGATTCCAGAGAGCAAACCTCACCTCCTTAACACCAATTTCTCACAACAACAACGATTAACTTTTAACTTAAACTCAATCAAGATGTATCCTAAACTCAACCAACTTACAGCGGACTTTGCGAAATCCAACTGCGTGAATATATCTAAAAATCGAGTATATCCGTACCAATCCTAAAACATTTCAAAACATTTCTATAACGTTCAGATAACTATTTTAAACCAAAACATTTTCTATAACGGTTTACCAAAAACCTTCAAACATCAAATGTAAACCTATCAGAACCAAACATCCTATATTCTATCAAGACAAAGTCATCAATAACATCCCAAAAATCCCCAAAACCTACACATACGTCCCCACGGGTCAAGTAAGCATCGACTGCGCAACACACCACCGCAATCCATCTTCCGTCAACTGCCTCATGCCTCAGGAGGAGGAAGCTCGTCCTCACCTGTTTCCTCGTAAACACCTACACCATACAGACATCTATGAGATAAAAATCTCAGTAAGCTCTAGTAAATGCAAATGCATGCTATGCATGTGACTTGTACCGAAGGGTCATTACTTTACTGTACTTTGCTTTGCTTTGCTTTGCTTTGCTATAAACTGTATACCGAAGGGTCATTACTTTACTGTACTTTGCTTTGCTATAAACTGTATACCGAAGGGTCATTACTTTACTGTACTTTGCTTTGCTATAAACTGTATACCGAAGGGTCATTACTTTACTGTACTTTGCTTTGCTATAAACTGTATACCGAAGGGTCATTACTTTACTGTACTTTGCTTTGCTATAAACTGTATACCGAAGGGTCATTACTTTACTGTACTTTGCTTTGCTATAAACTGTATACCGAAGGGTCATTACTTTACTGTACTTTGCTTTGCTTTGCTTTGCTTTGCTTTGCTTTGCTTTGCTTTGCTTTGCTTTGCTTTGCTTTGCTTTGCTTTGCTTTGCTTTGCTTTGCTTTGCTTTGCTTTGCTTTGCTTTGCTTTGCTTTGCTTTGCTTTGCTTTGCTATAAACTGTATACCGAAGGGTCATTACTTTACTGTACTTTGCTTTGCTATAAACTGTATACCGAAGGGTCATTACTTTACTGTACTTTGCTTTGCTATAAACTGTATACCGAAGGGTCATTACTTTACTGTACTTTGCTTTGCTATAAACTGTATACCGAAGGGTCATTACTTTACTGTACTTTGCTTTGCTATAAACTGTATACCGAAGGGTCATTACTTTACTGTACTTTGCTTTGCTTTGCTTTGCTTTGCTTTGCTATAAACTGTATACCGAAGGGTCATTACTTTACTGTACTTTGCTTTGCTATAAACTGTATACCGAAGGGTCATTACTTTACTGTACTTTGCTTTGCTATAAACTGTATACCGAAGGGTCATTACTTTACTGTACTTTGCTTTGCTATAAACTGTATACCGAAGGGTCATTACTTTACTGTACTTTGCTTTGCTATAAACTGTATACCGAAGGGTCATTACTTTACTGTACTTTGCTTTGCTATAAACTGTATACCGAAGGGTCATTACTTTGCTTTGCTTTGCTTTGCTTGCTTTGCTTTGCTTTGCTATAAACTGTATACCGAAGGGTCATTACTTTACTGTACTGTACTTTGCTTTGCTATAAATTGTATACCGAAGGGTCATTTAAACTGTACACCGTAGGGTCATTCTTTCTTTGCATTTACTTTAAAATATCGTGCAGAAATTCATTTTCGTGATCTTTTAAAACACGTGATGCATGAACAGATATGAACATGATATAACTATACAATACAATAAACAAACAACATGTATACCATCCAGACCGAAACAGAATAACCTATAACCATTTAAAACCTAACTACCCGACCAAAGCAATTAAAACAAACAATCCATTAAGATCCTCGACGCTACATCGAAGTACGTTGTAGGCCAATCGGCCAGAGAAGATCACGAGAACTTACCTTGAGCGCACAGATTCTCGAGCTTCGTCCAAGAGAGTCGTTCACCTAAGCAATTCAAGGCGTTTATCGTTAAAACGAATTTAAACTTCTAAACGTCCAAATTCAACGAAACCTTAACTAAGGAATTCCTTAAAACTTCTAACTCATCAAATCGAGATATTTATTCGAACAATTTACGCTCGGCACCTAAATTCTCGAATTACGAACTTTTCCGAAAACTCGAAACTCTCGGATTTTAAACTTTTTCACAATTTGATTTAACTCCGTCTAATACGTTCAATACAGCCTTTATACACGTAATCACAGCAAATCTATGAGTTTCGGATCCTAAATCTCGATTTTTATCAAAACCCCAACTAAAACCTAATTGTTTAAAACTCCGAAATCATCGGAATAAAAGTTCTAAGATCGAAGATATGTACCTAGGACTGCGATAGGAGGAAGAATCACGAAGAACGGACGAGAAATCGGAGGTCGGAAGTGGAAAGCTCGTCGGCGGCCGTGAGTTTTCGCGCGAGGGAGGGAGGAAGAAACAGAGAGTTCTTCTCTCTGGAAAGTGATTTTCGTTAGAAAATCACAAAGGCATTTTGCCTTTTAATAGATAATGAAAATTGAACCCTCAAATGACGATTTTGCCCTTTCTTAAGTTTTTATATTAGTTTTGTCATTCGTTTCGTTAATCGTCCAACGATTCGAATTCTCGAAAACTCCATATTTTGTCAATAGCTCTTGTTCATCACCAGGGCTTTATTAAAACTGTCCATTCGCAATTTGGACCTTGTTTACTATTTTTACTAAAACGTCATTTACATTTCGACAAATGTATTTACTCGGAATATAGTGTCTAAACTCCGAAAATCCTTATAATTTCCTTAAAATTCCTATTAATCGTTAGGATCACAATGACGCTTTCTTTTCGAGAAACGGACTTGATTTGACATATTTACTAAAATGTCATTATATATTAAAATTATAATATCCAGAAAAGCTGGATATTACAAGTGTGGTCTACGGGGTAGACGAGGTGGTGACTGGGGCTACTCATACCTAAACTTACTCTTATATGTTAAGTAAATAAAAGAAATGAACATGTTTTGATAAACCATGCATTGTTATTACTCATGGATAGTGCACCACCTTACTAAGCTTTAGGCTTAATGTGATTATCGTATGATGTAGGTGACGAGCACGAAGGTGAGGAACCTCCTCCCGATGATCATGTGTAGATAGTCGGTGGCTGGGGCTCGTGGAGACGGGGCGTGTTTTGGCTGGGTTGGATTGACCATGGGTGTGCTCCGAGTGTTTTGTGGTAGTAAGGTGTGAAAAGGATTGATTTTCTTTGTATGCGATGAAATTTTAGGAATTACAGAAGAGTCTGATATTTTTAAATTGTATAGTAGATTTAGACTTGGAGTTATGTTATTTTGGATGATTTTATAAAAGTATTCATTCGGTGATGGTTCTGTGAGTTATGTGAGATGGTATTGGACGATTTTAGGTTTTCTTACCGTAAGGATTAGTTTGGTTTTTAGAACGATCCATGCAGTCTATCTCTGTGAGTTAGACGTGTTTGGTAGAAGTTATCGTCCACTGTCATGTGGGGTTTAAGAGGGTCACGTAGACGAAGTAGTCTGCGTGGACGAATAAGTTAAGTAGTCTGCGTGGATGAATAAGTTAAGTAGTCTGCGTGGACGAATAAGTTAAGTAGTCTGTGTATACAAGTACGTTAAGTAGTCTGCGTGGACGAGTAAGTTAAGTAGTCTGCGTGGACGAATATGTTAAGTAGTCTGTGTGGAAGAGTACGTTAAGTAGTCTGCGTGGACGAGTAAGTTAAGTAGTCTGTGTGGACGATAAGTCACGTGGACGAATGAGTTTGGGTGGACGAGTACGTTAAGTAGTCGGTGTGGCCGGTACGTTTAAGTAGTCTGTGGACGCTGGTCTGTGGACGAATAGGTCTGGGTATTCCGGGGACGATAATATCGTGAGAGTTTGGGGACGGTAACGTAGCCGGATTCTGAGTATGTTATCGCCGGCAGATTCTGAGGACGTCATCGTCGTCAGATTCTGAGTATGTTAACGTCGGTTGGTTCTCAATTAGTAGAAACCAGAGGGGAATTGAATGTTAATATGTAATACCCGACTTTACGGGATATTAATATTATATTATGTTATATGATGGCATTTTTTTAAATATGTCAATCAAGTCCGTTTTATGAAAAGAAAGCGTCATTAAAATCCTAACGATTAATTAGAATTTTTAGAAATTTACGGGATTTTTCGGAGTAATAACACTATAATTCGAGTAATTACGTTTCTCGTAATATAAAGGACGTTTTAGTAAAAATAGTAAACGAGGTCCGATTTACGAACGGACAGTTTTAATAAATCTCGAGTAATGAGTTGGAATCATTGGTGAATTAAGGAAATTTGGAGAAACCGAATCGTCGGTTAATTAACGAAACAAAGGACGAAACAAATAGAAAATCAAAGGAAGAGCAAAATGGTAATTTACAAGGTTAAAATTTGAATTAAAAACATAATTCTTCTTCTTCTTCTCCACGCCATTTCCTTCTCCTTTGCAATTTTTCTCCTCCGGTGATTTCCTCACGGCGACTCGACTTCCGACGTCCGTTCTTTCTCCGTTCTTCCTCCGTCTTTCATGTTTTCTTCCCCAAACTTGATTCTAGGTAAGAATCTATGGTTTTGGAAAGTCTATTCGTAGTTTTTGCGAAGTTTAACGGTTAGGGTTTTGTTTAGGGTTTTGTGAAAAACCTAGTTTAAAGTTAGAAATTGATAGGTTTGTTGTATTGGAGAGTATATTAAACGTATTGAACGTTATTGGACAAAATCTAGAGCGTTTTCGGTGATTAGGTTGGAAAAAAATCGGATTTTTAGGTTTGAGAAATCTCTATTAATGAGTTAGAAATTTACGAGCGTGAATTGCTCGATGGAACGTCTCAACTAGTTAAGTTAGAATTTTAGAGAAATTTCCTTAGTTAAGATTTCGTTAAATTTGGACGTTTAGCGGTTCAAATCTCGTTTTATTGACAACCGTTGCGTTTTGCCTCAAACAAACGACGCTCGTGGACGGAGCTCAAAGTTCAGCGCGCACAAGGTAAGTTCTCGTGACTTACTCTGGCCGATTGGCCTACACCGTACATCGATGTCGCGTCGAGGATTTTAGTGTACTGTCTGTTTAAATTGCTTTTGTTGGGTAGTTAGGTTAGTTGCTTTATAGGTTATGTTTTATTTGTCTTGATGGTATGCATGATGATTGTTTATTTTATGCTTATAACTGTTCATGCATCACGTATTTTAACTAAGCATGAAAATGAATTTCTGCACGATGTTTTCAGAAAACCGATGTGGCCCGGAAGGGGGCTATCGATCTATTGTGTGGACCGATTAAGGGTCTGACCAATACCACATCTCATGTAATGTAATAAAATACGTAATCTGTTATCTGGTCACGCGAGGTGGGGCTCAGGCACAGCTGTACGTGTTGTAAGCATGTACCCCCCTCCTCTAGCTGGAAAGAGTAGTCCGACCGCTGGATGGGCTCTCTCCGGTTAGGGGGATGAGATCTCGGTGATATTCTGTCTGCCATGATCTGTACGTTATGCATGATTTCTGAACTCCATATGCACTGCACGCATCTGCATTTACGTAGAATTTACTGAGCCTTTAGCTCATAGTGTGTCTGTATGGTGTAGGTGACATAGAAGCAGGTGAGGACGACATTCCTCCACCCGACGTACAGGATGGTTGACGAAGAACGGCTGCGGTGGTGTGCATGGGCAGTCGACGCGTATTTTGACCCATGGGGGTAACGGTTAGGTACTTTGAGAGTTTTCAGTGAATTGGGTTGGTTGTGACTTTATTGTATAGTAGAAACATTTTAGGATGTTTGGTTCTGGATAATGGATAGGTTATGTTTTGAGTTTGTTTTTAAAACGTTTAGGGAAATGTTCGGTTTTTAAACCGATCGTTTTTACAAAAACGGGTTATGTTTTAATTGAGTTTTGAGTCGTTGTTTCGGGTGTTTGATGAAGTGAGAAATGACGAGATTTTGAGTGAGTTATATTGGAATGTATGGTTGAGAGGTGGGATGTAAATTGGATGAAATGGTGAAGGGTTTTGATTAATGTATGTGGAAGTGAGGGAAGAGAAGGAAAGAAGAAAAAGAAAAGAAGAGAAAGAAGAAGTGAGGAGGCAGAGAGGATGGCGAGCAATCGCCAGGAGGTGGCGATCGGTCACCAGGAGAAACCACGCTCTGGAAAATTTCCAGAGCGTGTGGCGATCTATTGCCTGGTTTCTGGCGATCGATTGCCCCTCGATGGTTACACGGTGATCACGGATCGCCTGGGAGGCGATCGCTAGGCAATCAAGCGATCGCCTAATGGGCGATTGTTCGCCATGCGAAGATCGCTTCTGGCGATCGATCGCCCATACATTTTTGGGGCGACAGCCCCGTTCTGCCCCTGCTTTTGTCTCCTTTCACTAGCCGATTGTTTTTAATGGTTTTTGATTGTTTTAATTGTTATTTAAATTTTTTTTACAATGTTTTGTTAAATGGTTTTAAAACATAGAATTAACGATTTCAACTTCGATTACGATTCCGATTTTAAAAGTCTTATTTCCGCTCACACGTATGAGATTTATTTAAGATATAAGGATAAAAAAAAAATATGTACGGGAAATAAAGTACAGTGTAAGGGTCGCTACATAATATCTCGCCTACGATACTTTTCTGTTTGGGCGAGTTTGCTCTCCCTCACTGGCCGATTGCTGCCAGCTTTAATTGAATGATTCTCCATTAGTTAGAATGTAAGAAAAGAAAAAAAATATATATACGGGAAAAGATAAGGGAGAACTTCTTATAAGAAATGTTGAGGTCTTATGTTAAGTCTACGTTATGGCAACTCTGTGGCGGCCCTGGCCGGGTCGGGGTCGTTACAATTATGGTATCAAAGCGATTGAGTTTTAAAAGCGATTCTGACGACTAGCTGCCAAAACACACCGCCGCACGAGAACTCTCCATCGATTGTAAGTATTTAAGTTTAAGTATGATTCCCAGATAATTATATTGTTAGTATTGTCAATGTGTCTAGGAAGGAGAAAATGCCGAGAGCACCCAGACAAGATGATGAGATCCCTAATAGCCAGCTTATGGAATTAGTGCGACAACAGTCTGCACAAATAGGAATCCTACTCAACAGGGAGTGAAATGGTAATGGACAGGGTAGCAATTCACGTGAGCTATGCGTGGAAAGATTCAGAAGGCTTAGGCTTCCAACTTTTGATGGACAGTCCTCGGATCCCACTAGTGCTGAAGAGTGGATCCGCAAACTTGAAAGCATGTTTTCTTATGCGAAAGTGGAAGAATCTGAGAAGGTAACATGTGCGGTGTTCAACTTAGAGAAAGATGCCGTATTCTGGTGGGATACAGTGATAGCCACTACGGATGTGGGAGTTATGACATGGCAAAGGTTCAAAACAGTATTCTACAACAAGTATTTTAGCCGCGCCCTTCGGGCCAAGAAGAGAGCTGAGTTTTCTCAACTACGCCAGACAGGATCTGTGGCCGAGTACGTGCGCAGGTTTGAATCATTCTCCAGATATGCAGGTATGATGGTCAGTGATGAGGAAGATAAACTATACCAGTTTGTTCAAGGTTTGATATTAGAGATCTTGAAAGGGGTGAAGACGGCAGAAGTTGAAGATATGCCGTATCATCGAATTGTAGCCAAGGCTCTCAAGCTCGATGACATTGAAATGAGACTACAGTGGCAGAGAGAAACTTCGAGGAGGTTTATTAGAGAATTACGGCCTCAGCAGAACCGAGATTGGCAGCCACAAACACAACATGGTGTCAAACGGGCGAATGAAGCGCCTAGAGCTCAAGATAAAGGCAAACGCCCACAAGAAGCACCACCGGCTTCTTTGTGCCCTACCTGTCAAAAATATTATCCGGGTGATTGTAAGTTGTACATGGGCCGATGCTTCAGGTGTGATAGGGTGGGGCATAAGGCCGCTGATTGTCCTGGGCCGGCTGGGAGACCTCCGGGCGGTTCTTCAAGGATCTTTGCCCTAATTGAAGATGAGAAAGCTACTCAGCCTTCAGTTGTTTCAGGTATGGTTCTAGTCTGTGGAAAGGCAGCTCATGTTTTAATTGACACTGGGGCAACCCATTCTTTCATAGCACAGTATTATATATCTAAGTGGAAATTGGATTCCGTCCTGGCTGATCGTAATTATAGTATCATGTTTCCCTCCGGGGAGCTTTTACATTTCGACCAAGCAATACGGGGAGAGGTTATATTTATTGGTGGCTGGCGACTGTATGCAGATCTGATCATCATAAGTATGAAGGGGTATGATGTAATCTTGGGCATGGATTGGTTGTATAGGCACTATGCCACAATCAATTGCAGGTCGGGTGTGGTAAGTTTTAGACCCTCGTGCGGGGAGGATTATTTTTTTCAGGCGACACTACGTTCGAGTTGTATGCCTCTAGTATCATCGATGAGTACCATGTACTCGGTAAGACCTAGATGTTTTAGTTTTATAGAGAGCATTGTGGATGTAAGAAAGCAAGATGAATTAGAGTTAAGTGACATCCCGACAGTTGGGAGCCTTAAAGGTGTGTTCCTAGATGAGTTGCCGAACTTGTCTGTGAGTGCCCGGTACTCAATGAAGCATGGATGTTTTGGCTTTATAGCAAGCGTTGAGGAACTAAGTGTGCAAAATGAGTTGAAGTTGTGTGACATTCCAGTAGTAAAGGACTTTACGGAAGTGTTCCTAGACGAGTTGCCTAGCTTGCCTCCAGATCGAGAAATGGAATTCACTATTGAGATTATTCCTGGTGCGATGCCAGTGTCTAAGAATCCTTATAGAATGGCACCAGTTGAGCTGAGGGAGTTGCAAGCCCAGCTGAAAGAGCTAACAGACAAGGGTTTTGTACGGCCGAGCGTTTCTCCTTGGGGCGCTCCGGTCTTGTTCGTGAAGAAGAAAGATGGTTCCTTAAGGATGTGTGTGGATTACCGAGAGTTGAATAAGTTAACCATAAAAAATAAGTATCCACTGCCAAGGATTGATGATCTGTTTGACCAGTTGCATGGGGCCAGTGTGTTCTCGAAGATTGATTTACGATCAGGGTACCACCAATTAAAAATTAAGGCCAAGGATATACCAAAGACCGCTTTTAGAACACATTATGGGCACTATGTGTTCAGGGTTATGTCCTTCGGTTTAACGAATGCCCTGGCAGTTTTCATGGATCTCATGAACAGAGTGTTTCGGGACTTCCTGGATAAGTTCATGATAGTGTTCATAGATGACATTCTGATATATTCCCGAAATGATGAAGAACATGCGAAGCACTTGATGGCCGTTTTGGATATGTTGAAGCAGCACAAATTGTATGCTAAGTTTTCCAAGTGCGGATTTTGGCTGAATCAGGTGAATTTCTTAGGCCACGTAATTTCAAAAGAAGGCGTTTCGGTAGACCCGGCTAAGGTTCAAGCTGTGAAGGAGTGGCCTCAGCCGAGAAATGCAAGTGAAGTACGAAGTTTTGAAGGCCTGGCTGGGTATTATCAGAAGTTTATTGAAGGGTTCTCAATCATAGCTAAACCCCTGACAAACTTAACAAAGAAGGAAGTAAAATACATGTGCTCTAAGGCCTGTGAAGAAAGTTTTCAGACCTTGAAGCAAAAGTTGACCACAGCGCCATTGTTGATTCTGCCCGTGGAGAATGAGATATTCAGTATCTACTATAACGCATCCAAAGTAGGATTAGGATGCGTATTGATGCAGAGCGAAAAGGTAATTACCTATGCCTCTAGGCAATTGAAGATTTATGAGTAGAACTATCCGACGCATGACTTGGAATTTGCAGCGGTGGTATTTGCGTTAAAAATATGGAGGCACTATCTCTATGGTCAGAAGTGTGAAGTTTTTTCGGACCATAAGAGTTTAAAATATCTTTTTACGCAGAAAGATTTAAATATGAGGCAAAGGAGATGGTTGGAGTTTGTGAAAGACTACGACTTCGAAATTAAGTATCATCCTGGAAAGGCGAATACGGTGGCAGACGCTTTGAGTAGGATGCCTAAGACCATGGAGTAAGTTGCTTGCTGTATGCCAGCTTCATTAAGAAAAGAGATGGATGGGTTTGAGTTAGAGGTAGTTTCAGAGCTTTCGATCCTACTTGCCGACTTGACCATACGGCCTACTCTATTGGACAAAATTAAGGAAGCTCAACAGATGGACTCGGAAGAAAAGGAAGCCATTGTGGCCAAGTTGACCGATACGTCTTCTGAATTCAATTGCTCAGAGGATGGCATCTTGAGGTTTCGGGACCGTTGGTACGTTCCGAAGGATGATTAGCTAAGAAAGTTGATCATGGCGGAGGCACATTCGTCGTCATTCTCAGTGCATCCGGGTAACACTAAGATGTACCGAGATCTGAAAGTGCGATATTGGTGGCCTAACATGAAAAGAGAAGTGGCCAATTATGTACAGTCCTGCCTGGTTTGCCAGCAAGTGAAGGCAGAGCACCAGAGACCAGGTGGAATGTTACAACCTTTACCGATTTCCGAATGGAAATGGGACCATATAGTAATGGATTTCATTGTTGGATTACCAAGGATGACAAAAGGACATGACAGCGTTGTAGTCGATAGATTAACAAAGACGGCCCATTTCTTACCTGAGAAAATGACCTACACGATGAATCAGTTCGCAGAGCTATACGTTCATGAGATTTTAAGGTTGCGTGGAGTTCCTATGTCGATTGTTTCGGACCAGGATCCAAGATTTACTTCGAGATTTTGGAAAAAGTTTACAAAGCGCTATGGGTACTAAGTTAACTTTTAGCATGGCTTTCCACCCACAGACTGACGGACAATCTGAGAGGATGATTCAGATACTCGAGGATATGCTGAGAGCGTGCGTGCTAGAGTTTCAAGCCTCTTGGAGCCGATATTTACCGCTGGTTGAATTTGTATATAATAACAGTTATCAGTCCACGATTGGTATGGCTCCGTACGAAGCACTGTATGGCAGAAAGTGTAGGTCGCCCCTGTATTGGGATGAGGTAGGCAAAGCTAAGTTGATTGGACTGGAAATTTTACAACAGTTATCAGAGAAGGTTGCTCTGATCAGACAAAGGATGGAAACTGCACAGAGTCGCCAAAAGAGCTATGCAGATCGAAGAAGGCGAGAGTTGGAGTTTGTAATTGGTGATGAAGTGTTTTTTAAAGTTTCACCATTTAAGGGAGTGGTTCGCTTTGGTAAAAGAGGGAAGTTGAATCCACGGTTTGTCGGACCGTTCCTGATTAACGAAAGGATTGAAGCTACAGCATACAAGCTTCAATTGCCAATGTCTATGGAGGGAATACATAATGTCTTCCACGTGTCGATTTTGAGGAAATGTGTACGAGACCAAACGCACGTGGTAGAACCAATTAACCTTGAGATACAGCCGACTTTACCTTACAACTAGAGGCCAGTGCAGATTCTGGAGTCTGCTGTTAAAGTATTGCGCAATAAGTCAATCCCACTGGTTAAGGTATTGTGGAGAAATCAAAACGTGGAGGAAGCCACATGGGAGCGCCAACAGGACATGATGGACAAATATCAAGAGTTGTTCAGGTGCGAAATTTTAGGGACAAAATTCTAAATAAGGAGGGTAGGATGTAACGCCCAGAAATTTCGATCATGGTTTTGAGTTTTAGAATAATAAATTCGATAGACGAAATTATGAACTAAGCAAAGGATTTAACTAAGGGCATTTAAGTAAGTTATTAAGTAAAATTTTAGAATAAAAACTAGAAAATTTCCCCCCTTAGTCTTTCACTTTCTCTCTTCCCCATCGCGACAACCCCCCTCTGGCGAAGAGTCATTCCTCCCCTCTATGTTTTCTATTCCTCCGATCGTTCTTGTCTGATTCCGGCGATTTTCTTCACGGTCTTCTTCCCCAAATAGCTACTCTAAGGTAAGTTCTATACATTGGATATGTCTAGTAGTTGTAATAGAGCTGATTTTGGTTTAGGGTTACGTGAAAAATTTCCAGATTGTGAGAAATTGTTAGGATAGCGATTGTATTGCCAATTGATGATGCTTTGGTGGATAATTGGATAAGTAAAAAGGAACTAATGATGTTTGGTTGATTATTTAGGAGTGATACTAATGACGTGTTATGAACATGCCTTAGGTAACCCAAGCCCTCAAAGGACGGTGCTCGGCATAGTTAGGAGGCCAGGTAAGTGGGTGTTAGGTTTCTGGCCCTTAAGGCCCTACATTGTATCGATGTTAAGTTTTATGTGTTTCGATGATGTTTTCTGATTGTGGGGCTGAAACGAGTCGGGTAGCTTAGGTTGTTGTTTAGTAACCGTGTGTTAGGTTTGTTCTACGAGTTAAGTGTTTTTAAACACATTCATGAATTGTTTTGATGGTATGTTATGTTCAGATCTTCATGCATCATGTCTTCTCAAAAGAAAAACACACAGAATATTTTACATGCATGATTTGAAGTAAACGATGGAATGTATGTGATGATGAGTAAGGTTTGAGGATGAGTAGGGCCCAGGGCATGCGTAAATGGCAACTCATGGCAAGACAATTACACCCAAATGGTAACTCAGGGCAAGTTTGGTCTACGGGGTAGACGGGGTGGTGATTGGGGCTACTCATGGATAAACCATGCATTGTTATTACTCATGGATAGTGCACCACCTTACTGAGCTTTAGGCTTAATGTGATTATCGTATGATGTAGGTGACGAGCACGAAGGTGAGGAACCTCCTCCCGATGATCATGTGTAGATAGTCAGTGGCTGGGGTTCGTGGCAACGGGGCGTGTTTTGGCTGGGTTGGATTGCCGTGTGCGTGCTCCGAGTGTTTTGTGGTAGTAAGGTGTGAAAAGGATTGATTTTCTTTGTATGCGATGAAATTTTAGGAATTACAGAAGAGTCTGATATTTTTAAATTGCATAGTAGATTTAGACTTGGAGTTATGTTATTTTGGATGATTTTATAAAAGTATTCATTTGGTGATGGTTCTATGAGTTGTGTGAGATGGTATTGGACGATTTTAGGTTTTCTTACCGTAAGAATTAGTTTCGTTTTTAGAACGATCCATGCAGTCTATCTCTGTGAGTTAGACGTGTTTGGTAGAAGTTATCGTCCACTGTCACGTGGGGTTTAAGAGGGTCAGTAGACGAAGTAGTCTGCATGGACGAATAAGTTAAGTAGTCTGCGTGGACGAATAAGTTAAGTAGTCTGCGTGGACGAATAAGTTAAGTAGTCTATGTGGACGAGTACATTAAGTAGTCTGCATGAACGAGTAAGTTAAGTAGTTTGCATGGACGAATAAGTTAAGTAGTCTGTGTGGACGAGTACGTTAAGTAGTCTATGTGGACAAGTAAGTTAAGTAGTCTGTGTGGACGATAAGTTACGTGGACGAATGAGTCTTGGTGGATGAGTACGTTAAGTAGTCGGTGTGGCCGGTATGTTTAAGTAGTCTGTGGACGCTGGTCTGTGGACGAATAGGTCTGGGTATTCCGGGGACGATAATATCGTCGGAGTCTGGGGACGGTAACGTAGCCCGATTCTGAGTATGTTATCGTCGGCAGATTCTAAGGACGTCTTCATTGTCAGATTCTGAGTATGTTAACGTCGGTCGGTTCTCAATTAGTAGAAACCCAAGGGGAATTGAATGTTAATATCTCGCCTACGATACTTTTCTGTTTGGGCGAGTTTGCTCTCCCTCACTGGCCGATTGCTGCCAGCTTTAATTGAATGATTCTCCATTAGTTAGAATGTAAGAAAAGAAAAAAAAATATAAATGGGAAAAAGATAAGGGAGAACTTCTTATAAGAAATGTTGAGGTCTTATGTTAAGTCTACGTTATCGCAACTCCGTGGCGGCCCTAGCCGGGTCGGGGTCATTACAGGTGGAGTCCTCTCGTCGATATACGATGCATGAAATAGGGAAATTCGAGAGGGTCTCTACAAAAGAAACACGGAAGAAAATACGTAAGATGTGAACGCTTCGATGTTAACGTGCTAGTAAGAAAGCACTAGAAGGTTCCGTGAACGCTTCGATGTTAACGTGCTAGTAAGAAAGCACTAGAAGGTTCTGCGATCGAGTATAACGCTTCGATGTTTACGTGCTAGTAGAAAGCACTAGAAGGTTATGCGATCGAGTATGGGAGGAGATCGTGTATGGCCGTCTCGGGTGTGAACACGATGTGTGCCTCGAATCTAGCTCTGCAGGAACAACACATGACCATCCCGATAGGATAGGTATCCGCTTGACTCACACGTGAAAGTGAAAGAGTAATGAAAAGAAAATGAAATGAATACAACCGAGAGTTAGAAACCGCATGTGTTAGGGTTGTGTGTGAGGGTTGTGTGTGCATTGTGCATTGTCTTGACTTGCATTGTTCCCTACTTACTAAGCATTAGACTTACGTTTTGTGTTCTGTGGTGCAGGTGACGACGTCATTACAGGTGAGAGCTATGAAGAAAGCTAAGATTGGGACTCAGTCGGTGATGTACGGCGTATGCCAGTGCAGGCAGTTGTCGGGATGTCTCAACCATTTTCGGTGTTGGTAGCTGTGGTAGAGTCATGTTTTGATGATGGATATGTATTAGCTTTGTAACGACCCCTCATCCCAGCAAGATATTGTCCGCTCCGGGGATCGGGCCGCAGCCCAATATCCTCCCCTCACGGCTTTGTTTGGCGAGAGCACTTCCCGGGAGGTCACCCAACCTGGAATTACTCTCGCCGGAGTACGCTTAACTTCGGAGTTCTTATGGGATGTTCTGTGGTGCAGGTGACGACGTCATTACAGGTGAGAGCTATGAAGAAAGCTAAGATTGGGACTCAGTCGGTGATGTACGGCGTATGCCAGTGCAGGCAGTTGTCGGGATGTCTCAACCATTTTCGGTGTTGGTAGCTGTGGTAGAGTCATGTTTTGATGATGGATATGTATTAGCTTTGTAACGACCCCTCATCCCAGCAAGATATTGTCCGCTCCGGGGATCGGGCCGCAGCCCAATATCCTCCCCTCACGGCTTTGTTTGGCGAGAGCACTTCCCGGGAGGTCACCCAACCTGGAATTACTCTCGCCGGAGTACGCTTAACTTCGGAGTTCTTATGGGATCCGTTGCCAATCGTGCTCCAAAACGCGTCTTGCTATCTTGGGAGGGATCTCTTACATATGTTTCATTTCCACATACTTCCCCAAGCGCTGTGGGATTGTGACGACCCCCTCTTTACGACCTGTCACCTTCCGGCTCGCCCGCGCGGACGTACCGCCATCCGGGTTCCGGTTCGTGCAGCCATCGTACCAGTACAGATTCGGGACTTACAGATTCGGGTCATCACAATCACCCCCCCTTGGGGGCCCAACGTCCTCGTTGGCCACAATTCCGGTTGGGTACAGGCTTTGATACCATTTGTAACGACCCCTCATCCCAGCAAGATATTGTCCGCTCCGGGGATCGGGCCGCAGCCCAATATCCTCCCCTCACGGCTTTGTTTGGCGAGAGCACTTCCCGGGAGGTCACCCAACCTGGAATTACTCTCGCCGGAGTACGCTTAACTTCGGAGTTCTTATGGGATCCGTTGCCAATCGTGCTCCAAAACGCGTCTTGCTATCTTGGGAGGGATCTCTTACATATGTTTCATTTCCACATACTTCCCCAAGCGCTGTGGGATTGTGACGACCCCCTCTTTACGACCTGTCACCTTCCGGCTCGCCCGCGCGGACGTACCGCCATCCGGGTTCCGGTTCGTGCAGCCATCGTACCAGTACAGATTCGAGACTTACAGATTCGGGTCATCACAAGCTTAGTATATCTTTTTGGTATGAATATTTTGGGATTTGTGTAAATGTTGTTTCAGAGTTGTTTTGAATATGTTTTATAAAAGGTTTGATATTCAAGGTTATGGTTTTCGAAACTTTAGCGGTTATGCCGCTTGACTTTTTGTAAAGTAAACGACGTTGTTTTCATTTGTCTTCTCATTTTCGGTGACAGTTTGAGTCGAATTTTTGAGATTTTTATGTGTCAAAGAGTCGAGAGTGTCAGGAATGTGTGGGGTAAATTTTGAGAAATTTGGTGAAGTGTGGTTTGAAGAAAAAGGGAGAAATGTGGAAGAGGGGCGCTGGTGGCTGAAGAGGGCGCACGAAAGGCATAGGAGTTGCGTGCAGGGCTCAGGCTGGGCACGTGCAGCGCCCAGCGCCGATTGATCGGCAATAGACCCTGTTCCTCGATCACGCACCCGAGAGGGTGCCGATCAATCGCCGCTTGGCGGCAATCGATCGGCACCAGCGCTCGCAGGATGGCGCGAGTGACGCTCAGCATGCAAATTTGTAATTTTTTTAAAAAAATTTCCTATTCCTACTGCACGTATTTTGGGCACATTTTCCAACAAATTTCGAGGGTTCGAAAAATCCAAAAATTGAGTCGAAATTTTATCAAAAATTATTTTAAATTACGTTTTAAACGCGGGATTATTGTGCAAAGTAGCGCACCGAGCTGGGGTGGGTTCGGGGGCATTACATTTAGGAATAGTAACAAGAGAAATTTACGGGACGTTACACATACTATTGTGCATATCTATGTTGATGATATTATATTCGGTTCAACGAATGTCTTACTGTGTGAGGAAGTTTTCTCCCTAATGCAAAGTGAATTTGAGATGAGTATGATGGGGGAGTTAAAATTCTTCCTAGGTTTTCAGATTAGTCAAAATCCAAATGGTATTTTCTTCTGTCAAGAAAAATATATTAAAGAGCTCTTAAAGAGATTTGGATTGAGTTCTTCTAAGCCAGCTAGAACTCTAATGAGCACCACTACAAAATTGGACAAAGATGAAAATGGGTTAAGTGTAGATATTAAGAAATATTGAGGAATGATTGGTTCACTTCTATACTTAACCGCTAGTAGACCTAATATTCTGTTTAGTTTGTACTTATGTGTTAGATTTCAAGCCTCTCCTAAAGAATCTCACTTAAATGCAATTAAAAGAATATTCAGATACCTAAGTGGAACTTATGATTTAGGATTGTGGTATCCAAAAAGTACATCATTCGATCTTGTAGGATATTCTGATTCTGACTATGCTGGATTTCTTGTAGATAGGAAGAGCACTAATGGAACGTGCCAATTCTTAGGAGAATCATGTGTCTTGGTACTCCAAAAAACAAAATTTCGTGGCACTTTCAACAGCCGAAAGTGAATACATTGTTGCCGGTAGTTGTTGTGCACAAATGCTTTGGATGAAACAAACTGTAGGAGACTATAATCTGCTCTATGATAGGATTTGATGTGAATCAGAGTGCAACCAACTTCAAGCTCAAAGTTAAAGATCCATTTCAAGATATTGGAGGTCCAATGACAAGATCAAGATCCAAGAAAATACATGAAGCCTTAAATGGATTGATTATAGAAATCCAAGAGAAAGATTCTTTCCAACACGAGCTGAAATTAATAAATTTGTTAAGTATTGAAGAGGATGCTTGGGAAGAAAAGAAGGCTGAAGATACTTGAAAACTACCTAAAGATTTAGTTGCAAGAGAGATGGAAGCACAACAACAAAACAAATTTGGCAAGCAATTATTTCCTAATTATAGTTTTAGAAAGTTTCTTAATTATAGTTTTAGAAAGCTTTCCTAATCTTAGATTTAGAAAGTTTTCCTAAGTATTATTTTAGAAAGTTTCCTAATTATTGTTTTAGTAATATTTCCTAATTAAATTAGGATAGTTTGTAGCCTATTTAAAGGCATAAACCTTGCAACACTAAAAAGCAATATACATGATTTTGAGTTACTCTTTGTGAGAATTTTCTCTTTGGTTCTTTGTGAAGAACTAGATCTTCTTCAAGTCAAAACTTGAAAGATCAACTTGATAGCTTTGGTTCTAACCACAAGTTCAGTTACGGGTCAAGCTCCTTGTTTAATAACTTTGGTTCTGTCAGCAAGGTTCGATTGGGGTCAAGTTCCTTATACTTGATTTCAAAGGCGTTCCTGAGTTTCTATTCCGCATTGTTGAAGGGTTTCGGGTTTGATATACCTGTGGTTCTCATCAGGATTCCAATTAGATGTGATAATACGAGTGTCATAAACATCTCAAATAACCCTATCCAACATTCTATGACCAACACATAGAGATTAGATATCACTTCATTCGAGATCACGTTCAAAAAGATGATATCAATTTAGAATTTGTAAACTCATCCGATCAATTAGCTAATATCTTCACAAAACCTTTGGATGAGAAGACTTTTATTAATATTCGAATTCGTTTAGGTATTATTAGGAGTGAAAAACCTTAAAGGGTCGATATCATGTGTTCGTAAAAATTATATTTCTCTGGAATGAGCGGTTGAAAAAATGAGGTATTCTAAAGTATATCGACCGCGTCAATAAATGAAGCGGATGATATGGGGAACGGTCGATATACGCATCGGACGATATCTATTCTTAAATCCTTTAAATTAGCATTTGGATTACATAAACTCTACTTATCGTCCAGAGCGCAAAAAACTTTCAAAAACCTCTCATCTTCTCTTGTCTCTCTGACGATTATTTCTCTCGCCTCTAGTCACCTCTCTAATCTCTGCTTGATAAATGACATCCTCCTCCAACACCGATTAACTTTTTCGAGGAAGAAGCAGAAGAGTGCACATCAAATGGATTTTCCACCTATTGTGCAACCTCCTTCTCTTCAATGGCCTTCTCCGCAGTTTATCAAGGCTGCATTTAAAAGGTATTATGAAGATTTTGAAGAGAAGCCTTTAATTAAAAGTCAATGAGTTGAATTTAAGGACCTTTATGGGTTACATCTAGAGAAGTCTCTCCATGAAATGGGGTTATTAAGACTTTTTGAACTAGACACATCTTACTACGAAATCCCAATTAGAATGTTTTATGCAAATCTAGAACACTCCTCTATGCCTCTTGTTATGTAACAACCTCAGTTGGAGTCGCCACGTAATTCATAACTTAACCTCTTAATCAATCGGTTCTTACTTCATGCACCTTGTTCATTATTAGTGTTATATATTTTTTTTTTCTTCACAAACATCTCCTAAACTGCATCTACCGATAGAGTCATAGACTCACATCGACCGATGGTCACGTGCCCGCCACGCGAAATATCTGTTTCCAAACATCTCTTAAACTGCATCTGCCGATAGAGTCATAAACTCACGTCGACCGATGGTCACGAGCGTCTCAAGTGATTCGCAGACATCATCCGGCAGAAGACTTATTCACTTCTGCCGATCGCTAGGCGACAAAGAGTATCACTTACATCGACCGGTAGCAAACGACAAATATTATGCTACTTCTACCAATGGTAAAACATCTACCGATCACTAGACGACAACACAACACTTACATCATCCGGTATTTGAGATACACAACATGTTGCGGTTGCCATCCTTTGTTCTGACGTGGTGGCGGCTGAGTTTCCTTCGTGAACTTCCTTGGCTGTTCACGCTGTGCATATGTTGTCATCTCAGCCTCTTCCAGCTCCAAGGCCTTAGCCGTCACTTCACCATAAGGTACATTGTGTATTCCAGCAGTCTTTACTCTCATATACAAACTCGGCTTCAGTCCTTGAACAAATTGGTAAATCCTGTCCTCATCATCCTCAACCAATCGGGGAGCAAACCGTGATAAAGCATCAAATTTGCATATGTAATCCGTCACAGAGCCAGTTTGTCGCAAATTCATGAACTCCTTCTACTTGTTGGCCCGAACAGTCCTATTGAAGTACTTGTCAAAGAAGGCAGTCTTAAACATTTCCCAGGTCATAGCTCCTGCATTAGTGGTGCTCTGGATTGAATCCCACCAATGTCTTGCACTCAATTCCAAATGAAAGACAGCATATGTGACTTTATCCCCTTCGTCAACCTTTGCATACTTAAACATATCCTCCATCTTTCGAATCCATTCCTCAGCATAAATAGGATCCGAAACATGCCCATTAAACACCGGGGGTCGCAGCCGGTGGAAACGCTCACCCCTATGATCATGAGTTGTATTAGTACTGGAGTTGCCTTGTTCCTCTCTAGTGGTCACAAGCTGTTCTATTTGGCGTGATTGACGAATAACTAATTCTGTCAGCTGAGCAATAGTGTTACTATCCACATTGTCTTCTCTCTGTTGACCTCTCACCATTTTGGGATTCCTAAACAATAATCATAACATAATGACATTGCTAAAATCATAAACACTTACAGTTGCTGGAGGGTACTCAGGTGGCAATCTGTGCTGGGAGGCAGTCTGCAGAATCGATTTTAGAACCTGGTTTTGCTTTGATACCATAATTGTAACAACCCCAGTTGGAGTCGCTACGTAATTCATAACTTAACCTCTTAATCAATTGGTTCTTACTTCATGCACCTTGTTCATTATTAGTGTTATATATATTTTTTTCTTCACAAACATCTCCTAAACTGCATCTACCAATAGAGTCATAGACTCACATCGACCGATGGTCACGTGCCCGCCACGCGACACATCTGTTTCCAAACATCTCTTAAACTGCATCTGCCGATAGAGTCATAAACTCACGTCGACCGATGGTCACGAGCGTCTCACGTGATTCACAGACATCATCCGGCAGAAGACTTATTCACTTCTGCCGATCGCTAGGCGACAAAGAGTATCACTTACATCGACCGGCAGCAAGCGACAAATATTATGCTACTTCTACCGATGGTAAAACATCTACCGGTCACTAGACGACAACACAACACTTACATCATCCGGTATTTGAGATACACAGCATCTACCGATAGACATGTGCAATCCACGTGCTCTTTTAAGACATCTTCCGATAGAGAACATCTATCGGTGGATGCAAGCTCATACATCTTCCGATAGAGGATATCTATCGGTTGATGCAAACTCATATATCATCCGATGGAGTACAGCTATCGATGGACATAGATATGCACAAACTTCTAACTTCATTGACTAATCACTCTTATAAATGAAAATCAGAGACTCATCCAGAATACATATAGCGGAAGACTTAACAACAGATCATTTAATAATCCCTATAATCATTCCCAGACTCAGTAGTCAACAAGACAATTTCAAAACTCAATGTTATAAAAATAAACTCATCCTGCTTAAACTACCATATTCTTAATCATAACAAAATCATAGAGAATTAACCAGGGGTCTCAATCGCCATCCAGCCACAGAATTGCACCCTGATCACCTTCCAGCAACCAGACTTAGACATCTTCATTAGCTTTGAAATCCTCACCTGATATCTCGTCACCTACATCATAAGGTTTAAACTATAAGTCTAATGCTTAGTAAGGAATGCAATACTAACATGTATACATGAATGCATAGTTACAAGAAAATCATGATCATGTTCGTTCCATGCTCTTTTCTTGTTCTTATTCGTGTTCTTGTTCATCACTTTCATCATATGGATTAAGGGAGGATTTGTGCCGTAAAGGGGGGATGACAATGCAAGTGTACATAGTCCCTTTCGGGCCGTATTCATGGTCCTTCTCTTTGGACAGTGATATACGCCAAACCGCCCCCAACCCTCACTTAATCCGGTTGCATAAGTTTCATATTCATTCTCATATCTTGCTCATGGGGAAAAACATGTTCATAAATCATTTTCCTATGCTTGAGAAGTAAATTATGATGCATGACATGAATGCTCTTAATCATCAAGCTATGGAAATTATCATTCTAGATAGTTGATTTCATAGGCTCAACAGAACATCACATTATATAGTTCTCAAACATCCGTAAATCATCCAAGTACAACCATCTTACTAACTTAAAACAAACATCAAGCACATAACTAATTTAGTACTCTTAAGATGTAGGGCCCTAGTGGCCGGAAGTCTTAATACATTCACTTACCTGGTGTCCTTTGCAAATGGAATACTCCTTTCAAATCTTCTTCACCTAAATCACTTCACATTACCAAGTTAAAAATAAAATCCTAATAGTGCTAACCAAAAATCATCATAATGCTTAACCTACTTGTATTTCTATATTCTTCTGCCGAGCACCTTGTGTGCGTGGATTAAATTTCTACAATCTAAATAACCAGATTCAGCCCAGTAACTAATCGCATACAGCTATCTAAATGTCCAGAATCAACTCGAAAATGCCTTTACTAAACGCATAATAGAAATGATCCTATTATTACTCTACCATTAGAGAATCTGAAACCTCGGGTTCTAACTGAAAACAGAGCTCAAAGTATCTACCAGTAACTACATTCATTAAGTCTTACCTGGTAAGCTGAGTATCAGCGAGAACGAAGGAGAATCGGTTGTTGATGAAGAAGGCTACCTGCTGCGACAGAGAGAGAGAGTTCTGGGAGGATGGGAATCGCCGAGAGAGAATGTCGGCTACAGTGGGGTTTTTTGTGAGGTTTAAGAGTTTTCATTTTCTACTTATACCAAATAAGTTCCTCCTTAATTACAATTCTGCCACTACAATAGAAATCCAATAAGCTTTGGCATATAATTATTAAATAAAAGGTCAAATAAAGAGGTGACCATTAATTCCGTTAAGAAAATCATCTGACTGAGAATGTCAGGTGTTACATGTTATCCGCAGCTATATGTATGGAAGGCACATTGAGCTGACTCAAAAAAAGATTCATGAACTGCTCAATTGTGAGTTTCTAAATGATATGCCCAAATATTTTGAGATTTCAAAGGATCCTTCCTTCGTTGGAAAACCAGAGGGACTTAATTTAGCAAAAGAAATTCCAAGGATCCAAACAACACTTCTCTGAGGCTCAAGGGCAAGGATTTGAATATTAGGGGTAGAGTCTTTCATCGGATGATCAATTATAATATCCTTCCCAGAGATGGCCATCGAGACCACGTCAGTGGCATGGATCTTTTCATTCTTTACAAGTTCTTCTATAAAGAACCATTTCACATTTGAAGCATAATTTTGAAACGGATGCTCCAAGTTGTCAAAACTGCATCTAAATATCTTCCATACAATCTTCTCTTGATGAAGATCTTCTATAGATTTGGTGTTCAATTGCCGGCTGAAGACGAGCCAATTTTGTTGAAGAACACTAATCATTTTTCTACTTCTACCTTGCTGAGAATGGGAATTACAAGAAATAAGCAAGGTGCTTTGTATGACAAAGAAAATCGGGGAGGTGTTTCAAGAAGCAATGCCTCTCAGGCTAATCCTGAACATCGAAAGAGGCGAAGAGTGCTCTTGGATGAGGAATAAGAGTCTGATTCCTTAGGAAGAGTCTTATATTCCTTCCTTTGATCCTCCTCATATTCAAGGGTCTCACATTTCAGCTCTTCCAACTAGCTCGGACTTTCTCCCAATAGCTACCGAGGGCTTTCATGATCAAAATTTTCTACTTGATCCTCCGGAAGTTCAAGCCACTAGGGGTGGGCAAGAGTTCAGTTCGGTTCAGTTCGGTTTTGGACCGAACAGAACCGAACTCATCGGTCTCGGTTTTGGTTTCTGACCCGAAAACAAACCCGAAACCGATTGACTTATACCAGACCCGAAACAAATTTTTCCGTTCGGTTCGGTTCGGGTCTGATCGGTTCTATTTGATCGTCTCTATCTATTTGATCCCCAATCAAAATCCTCTTCTGGGAAATCTTTCTGTACATCTCTAGGAGGAATAAAGCTGTCCAACGAAAGCCCAGGAACATTAAAAGCCACGTCATCAATGATTCAGATTTCCTCCAGCCATGTGATCACGGGTCCCGCCTTCAAGTTGTCTCCGAACCGTGTGATTATCATGAATGTCAGACTGGAATGGGCGATCATCACGCCCTCCTCCGTCCGATAGTCCTTGATTTTAGTGGACATCGATGTTTCCCAATACATGGGGTGCGATCCAGAGGATTGAATCCTAGTCAACGAAGAGTCTTCCAAGTAAACCAGAAGCCCACTTCTTTGGCTGAAGAAGCCGAATACTGTGTGCTTCGCTTGGTGAGATCCGTCTGATCAGCGGACAGTCTCAGGACGAAGCAATCAACGCCCATGATTTGCTTTTCACCGATGTACTGCACGGGGGAAAATACAACTGATACAGTTGTTTCAGTTTTTCGGTTCGGTTCGGGTTTGGCCTCCACCCGAACCGAAGCCGAAAGCTTATTAGTGAGCCCGACCCGAACACAAAAAACAAACCTCTGCACCCAAACCGAACCGACCCAAACCCTCTGATCAGTTCGGTTCCTCGGGTCGGTTTCAGGTCTGCCCACCCCTACAAGCCACTACTTTTCTACATCCCTCCATTCCAATTCATACTCCTTTGTCAACACAGGCTCCTCAATTGTCTGCTCGTGTTCCTCCTCGAACTCAAGGTAGTCCCAATCCTTCTGTGAGGAATTCTATTTTTGAGGAACAATATCATGAGCTTAGGGCGTGTATAGAAAGCCTTAGGACAACCATCGAATCCTTTCAGTCCCTTTATATCGCCCGACAAGATCACTTTGAAGCTTTCCTTCTGTCAAAACAAGAACACTTTGAAGCCTCCTGCCTCTCACAGATCCGTCAACTCGAAGCCACCACCCTCTCTCGGTATGATCATTTCGCATCTGCTATTCGAGGACTTCACGATCGTATTGCTCAAGTGAAAAAAATAAACAAAGTAAAGCCATTGACGATGTCACCTCTTCCATTAGATTCAATACAAGTCATTTGGCAGATCAAATGCGACGAGAGTCTGACGGGGTTATCTGTAATATCCAGCTTTTCTGGATATTATTATTTTAATATATAATGGTATTTTCGTAAATATGTCAAATCAAGCCCGTTTTACAAGCAGAAGGTGTCGTTGGGATCCTAATTATTAATATGGATTTTAAGAATATTACGAGAATTTTCAGAACGATAACGCTATATTCCGAGTAATTAAGTTTCTCGTAATATAAAGGATGTTTTAGTAAAAATAGTAAACGAGGTCCAAATTGCAAACGGACAGTTTTAATAAATCCCGAATGATAAGTTGGACTTATTGGTGAAATAAGGAGATTTGGTGAAATCAAATAGCTAGACGATTAACGAACCGAAGAACGAAACTAATATAAAAATCAAAGAAGGGCATTTTAGTAATTTACCAAGTTAATATTATAAAACTTACCAAAAATCATTTCTCTCCCTCACTTTCTCTCCTTTTCTTCTCTGGAGATCACGATCTAGGGAGCTTCTCCCTCTCGGCCGCCGACGCCAATCGCCGGTTCTCCTCCGTTCCGACCTCCGATCGACTTCGGTCCTTCACGTTTTCTCCTCCGGTCGACGTTCTAGGTAAGTCTCTACAGTTTTCGGAAGTTAGATTTCTGTTTTTAGGGTTTATAACATTTAGGGTTTCGTTTAGATTATCGTTAAAAACGCGAATTATGGCTCGTAATTATTAGGTTAGCCGTGATTAGGTATATATTGAACGTATTGGACGTTATGGGACGAAGTTAAATCAATTTGTGAAAATGTTATAAATTGGTTAATTTTCGGGTTTTAAGGCAAAACTCGTTAATTTGGATTACGGACTATCGAGCATTAATTGTTGGTTTAAATGCTTCGATTAGTTAAGTTATGATTTTAGGAAAAGTCCTTTAGTTAAGGTTTTGACAATTTGGACGTTATTGGTTCAATTGCATTTTAGTGATAATCGTTGTGAATTGCTTTAGGTGCACCCGCTCGTGGACGGAGCTAGCATTCAACGGACATCAGGTAAGTCTCTGCGACTTGTTTGGCCGATTGGCCTACACCATAGGATCTTTTGTTGGTCGAGGAAATTGGAGAATATAGATTGTTTAAATGCTTTGGTTGGGTAGTTAGGATTAGTTCTTTTGTAGGATTATGCTTTGAGTGTCTTGATGGTACGTATGATGGTTGTTTATTTCATGTTTATAACTGTTCATGCATCATGGTTTTAAAAACGTCATGAAAATGAATTTGAGCATAGTTTTCATGAAAAAGAAATGCACGTAAAGGCAAGTAAAGTATCATGTAAACAACCCTCTGTATGTGGTTATCGGGGTGAGGTTCAGACCCGGCGTTCTGTGGTGAGCGGGTTTTCCTCCCTTCAGATGGTGTGGGCTGTCTAACCGCTTGACGGGCCCTAACCATCTGCCGAGTGAATAGGCTTCGGTAACCAAAAGAATGTCATGGTGAGAATGAATGAATGAAAGAAAGAAAGAATGAATGAAATGCATGAGTGACGGTGTTATAAAAACTGCATAAACATGTTCATGCATAAGCATTCACGTAGACTTACTGAGCCTTAAGCTCACGACTTATATGTATGGTGTAGGTGATTACGAGGAGCCAGGTGAGGATGAGATCCCTCCACCTGAGGCATGACACGGTTGACGGAGGATGGCCTGTGGTGGCGTGCTGTACAGTCGATGCGTTACCGACCCGTGGGGGAAGTAAATATGTGTTTTGAGGGTTATGGGACGTTATGGGCTGATGGGGGATATGTTAGAACTATTTTAGGTTGTTTGAGACTGATTAGTTGATAGGTCACTGTTTTGATAAATAACTGTTTTGATAGATAACTATTTTTAGGTTTTATAACGTTTTGGAAAAGTCTAATTTTAAATATATCCATGCAATTTGTTTTCATAAAATGGTTTATAATGTGATACTCAGGGAGGCAATGAAATGGAATAAAAAGGGGCAGTGAAATGAATGAAAAAGAGGGGAGAAGAGGTACGTTTTGCTCTCTGGAAACTTGAATTCCAGAGAGCAAAATGTTTGAAATCAGAGAAGGCAGGGAGCAGGGGTGCGGCGCCCATGCGCTGCATGAGGCAGCGATCGCGCGCTGCCATCATGCAGCGCCTGATCGCTGCATTATGCAGCGATCGTGCGCTGCATTATGCAGCGATCGTGCGCTGCATATTGGCAGCGCAGCAGCGATCGTGCGCTGCTCACGCAGCGCCTGATCGCTGCGGTTCTTCCACGGGCAGGATTTACAATCCTGCCCTCCCATTATTTTATTTAATAAATTGTTATAAAAATAGTTTTAATTAAATAGTTTTAATTGTTTTAAATGTTTTATTAAATAGATTTCAAATTATTTTCTGCATAAACACTAGGTATAAAATAAAATGAAAAATAATTAGGAAAAATTGGGTACAGTAATAAGGTCGTGACATTATCACTCACATTGGATATCTTAGCACACATTTGGCTAGCATTGATAGTGATCCGACTCCTGTGGATGAGGCTTTGGACGAAGATGGTGAGGATCATGAGGAAGTTCGTCCAGCTACTCCAACTGTTCCTTTGGGTGATGAGCCTTTGGCTACCTCTCTCAGTGCTGTTGGAGATGTTGTTGCTCAAGTTTCTGTTGTTTGTCAGGACGAGCCATTCATTGATCCAGCTGATGGTATTGCTGGTTCTGATGATATTGTCATGACTGAACCTGTTGATGAGCGAGAGCCTCATGCTGGTGTACAACTGGCAGAAGTAGGAGATGCAGGGGATGCAAATGATGGAGAAAGAATTCCTCATGTTTCTCATGTTGCTATATTTCCAAATGAAGAAACGGCAAATGAGTATCAAGATGAACCTATGTTCAGATGTGCGAGGGATTTCTACGCACGCATGAACTAGGATGCTGTTTCTTCCGATGTGTAATCAATTCCTTCATTCTACACTATGTCTCGGTTAGTTAGTTTAGCAACTTAGGACTATCTTAGGACTAGTTTAACGCTTTATATTCTTATCCCTATTTATTCCTCACACTTGTGTATATTACACTGCTTGTTTATATTTTTTTTGACAATGTCAAAGGGGGAGAAAAGTATGATGCAGTTGGTTGAATGCATAGAGTATGGGAGAGTATATATTATATATATTGTTAATTGAGAAAAACAAAATAGCATGGGGGAGTATATATTTAATCATTTTATATTTTTCATCATAAAAAATGAGGAGATTATTAACTTACAATATGTTTAAATCTAACTATGTTTTTGATGATTGTGATTAGCGTGAAATATATAAATTGATGATGGTAAGAAATGAATGATATTAATTGATGATTGTAAGAAATGAATTATATTAATTGCAGTTAATTGGGAATGCCCTTTTACAAAGGGTATTATGTTTTCTAACGTTTTTTATTAAATGTTGTTAGTTGAGACTGGTGCATGCATAATGTTAACCAAACGTATAAGTCGTTTTCTAAAAGGAATATCGATCGCTGTCAAAGTAGATTTGAAAATCATTCGGCAGATATATCAACCGAACAAAGCAAAGTTGACCGATGGCGGAACCAATTGAGTATCGACTGATACACTAAAGCCAGAAGTCGTCCGTGGGAATTATGTCGATCGAATTTTTAAGTCTACCAAAATCAATGACGACCAAAACCAAGAATGATACTGCAACAATAAAGTCGACCGGAGTTTGAAGTCTACCGTTATCAATGTCGACCAAACAAAGATTTCATCCACGATAACATCATTCGAATCAGGAAGTATTCTGCCGAAAGTAATATAGACCACAGACCACAACGACTAGTTTTCTACGTACGGACTCTTCAACGGTCATATTTTTTATACGGAATCAATGAGTCTTCCAAATGTGAAGCAGATTACAGACACCAGTATTAATAGACGATTGAAGCTTGGGAGAACAACTTTTTGCCAACTTGAACAATTCTCTCTCAACTCTCACGAGCTTAGGTTTGTAATACTCTTCGACTCTCTACACTTCTCTACATCTAAACTTGAGATTTTGTTTTTTGAGAGAGTGTAGTTTTGTGCTCTACAATTTTTAACCTTGTAAAAACTTGAAGGCAGTAGATTGACGCCCGTGAAGTTCAATCCAAAGTTGTAAGCCAGTAGATCGACGCCTGTGAAGTTCGATCAAGAAATCTCGTTGAGGAGAAGAAAAGGATCTTCAAGGGGAAAACCTTGAAACGTGGTGTGATGACCCGGATGTGTATGTCAAGACCCTAGTACCGTACCCGTACGATCATTTATATATATTTTTTTTTAAATAACTTTTTCTTTAACTGTACATAGAGCGAAATCTAAAACGGAGTCGACAACGAAATTGAAATCAGTGTTCGTTTAGTAAATCGTTTAAAACTAATATTAAAATAATTAAAACTTAAAACAATTAATTCAATTTAAACTATTTATTTATTTAATAACACACACCACCACAGCGATCAGTCGCCACATTTAGTGGCGACTGATCGCCAATGGCGATTTGCAACAGGCGACTAGTCGCCTGTTGCAAATCGCTGGTGGCGACTAGTCGCCACCATTTATGGCGACTAGTCGCCACCCTCTCTGGATTTCTATCCAGAGAGTGGCGACTCCTCCCTTTTCTTTCTTTCTTCTACGCCCTGTACACCACACTTAACAATACAATACATTTCCATACTCTTCTTCCACAAACTCTCAACAAAACCACAAAATATAATCCATCAAACATACCTCGCTTATACTCTCAATTTCCCAAAACTTAACGTAACAAACGTGTAACAACTCATACAAAACTATTAAAACGTAGTTTAAGCGTATTGAAAATTTATGAAAACTAGCTGCATGGATCGCCCTAAAACTGTGCACATCCATACAGGCGCAAATCACCTAAAATCTTCAAACATTAACCAATCGGATCCTCAAAGCAAACATTAATAATAGAAGTAGAATTTCCTTAAAACATCTCCAAAACAAACACGTCACCAAAACATTCAAAATGACTCGATTCAAAGCCTACATCCTATATATAATTCATAAATATTAAACTTCCCCACATATCCCTAAATTCCTCACATCTTTAACCTCTAAACGAGCTTACATTAATTACCCCAAAATAGCTCGAAGCACACCACGTCACCGAACCCTGCCAAAACACACTCCGTCGCCACGAGCACTATCCGCCGACCACCTATTTCTTGCCATCGAGAGAACTCTCACCTTGACATCTGTCACCTACATCATACAACATATACATTAAGCCTAAGGCTTAGTAAGGGGATGCACTATACGTAACATGTACATGAATGCATGAACATTTTCATTTACTTGTTCTTATACTTTTTCATACATGAATCGTGTTGGGGAGGTAGGCAAGTGCGTGTACATAGTCCTTTCAGCCGTATTCATGGTCCAACAAGTGGATAGTGACAATGGTTTTGTTGTTCATGGCCAAACCACCCCATCATACTTAATCATTTCATACTTTTCACTTTCATACGTTTCATGTTCATGCGTGTAAAACATTTCATATGCCGTTGAGAAAACATGATGCATGAGAAACTATACGTACAACATATCATCAAGACAAATCATCGAGCAATTCACAACATACATAGACATACTCTAATCTTAACGAATTTCACAAACGACCAATAACTAACGTTCTAGGCTACCCGACTCATTAAACCCCGCAAACAGAAAATCATCATCAAAACAATAAAACCTAACGTTGACACGATGTAGGGCCGGAAACCTAACATCCACTTACCTGGCGTCCGTAGTAAGCCGTGCACCGTCTGTAAAGTCATCTCCACCTAAAGCATTTCACAATCGAGGGCATTAAAATCGATCACAAATAAACCATTTCCAAGCTTAAACTAAGCTCCTAGCTAACACTATTTTCTTTAAAAATCCAACTTTCTCCATTTAGGCATTTCATCAAACACTTCACGTGCACCTTTTTATTCACTAATTTCTCCCTAATCCGATATCCGATCTCAACAATTCAAACGCCTAAACGTTACCCATAACGTCTACTTTAATTTACCACCGCTAATTTTTAAACCACACTTAGCGATAAAACTTAAAAAAAATCCCTAACTTCAATACATATTAACACAATATAATCCAAACACTAAGAACCCAATCCTAAATCCGTTTTCCAATTTAAGAATCATCAAAAATCATTAATCTATCACCAATCATTAACAATACATGAAAACTAACGATTTCTAACCTAAAATGTAAATTTAGTCAAACCCTAACTCAATAAAACCTAACGAATAACAACCAAAATCGACAACTAAACGTGTCTAGAGTTTAGGGCTTATCTAGAGGAGTGAATGGAGAAGAGAAATCGGAAGAAGGAGCTTCGTTGAACCGTTGGCGTGAGAGAGAGAGCTTGGCCGAAAGGAAATCGCAGGGAGGGAGAGGAGAAAACCAAAAAGAGAAACTCTCTGGAGGAGGGGGAAAAGAAGAGTTTTTAATTAATAATTATCAAATTTAACTCTATATTTACAAGTTTGCCCCTCACCCATTCGTTCTTCCAATTCCGTTAACTAACCCGTCGATTTTGATTCCTCGAAACTTCCTTATTCCTCCAAATATTCTAACTTATTTTTAGGGTTCTAATGAAACTGTCCGTTTGCAAAACGGACCTAATTTACTATTTTTACGACTTAAAACACGATAGATAGAAAACCGTAATTCGGCATTGCGCTATCGATTTAGGTTTCTAAAAATTTACTTATTCTTCTAAAAATCCATATAAATTCCTAGGGTTCTACTAAAACTTCTCGCTCACAAAACGAACCCATATTTCTTATTTACGAAAATACCCTTGGAGCGAAAACCCAAAATTCCCGGGTGTTACAGTGTAAGTATGGGTATGATGGCTGCACGAACCGGAACCCGGATGGCGGTACGTCCGCGCGGGCGAACCGGAAGGTGACAGGTCGTAAAAAAGGGGGTCGTCACAATCCCACCTTCTGGGAAGTTCTCGCCAAACAAAACCGTGAGGGGAGGATATTGGGCTACGGCAAAATCCCCAGAGCGGATAATATCTTGCTGGGAAAAAGGGTCGTTACAAATGGTATCAGAGCCTGTACCCAACCAGAAATGTGGCCAACGAGGACATTGGGCCCTGAGGGGGGGGTGATTGTGATGACTCGGATGTGTAAGTATGGGTATGATGGCTGCACGAACCGGAACCCGGATGGCGGTACGTCTGCGCGGGCGAACCGGAAGGTGACAGGTCATAAAAAAGGGGGTCGTCACAATCCCACATCGCTTGGGGAAGTATGCGGAAATGAAACATATGTAAAGAGTCCCTCCCAAGATAGTAAGACGCGTTTTGGAGCACAATTGGCAACGGATCCCATAAGAACTCCGAAGTTAAAAGTGCTTCGGCTAGAGCAATTCCAAGTTGGGTGACCTTCTGCGAAGTTCTCGCCAAACAAAGCCGTGAGGGGAGGATATTGGGCTACGGCCAAATCCCCAGAGCGGACAATATCTTGTTGGGATATGGGGTCGTTACACGTGGACGTAGGCAAGGTTGGCTGAACCACGTAAAAATATCGATGTCAATCTCTTTCTCTTACTCTTATTTTTAAGTGTTTGTTATTAATTGCACACAAAGAGAAAAGATAATATAAAATTAATTTGCATTGTTAAAAATGATTAGGTTAAGAAATTTCTAATTCACCCCCCTCCACCCAGACAATCATGATCCTACAATCTTTGGTTTCGTCGACAAGCTTCGATTGAGGTCAAGTTCCTTTTTATTTGATTCAAAAGTGTTCATGAATTTCTTTTTCGCGTTGTTGAAGGGTCTCGGGTTTGATATACTCGTAGTTCTCATCAATATTTATCAATGACATTTTGGTGTATTCAAGGACTCGAAGTCAGCATCATGAGCATCTCCAAATTGTGTTGTAGGCTTTGAGAGACCACCGGTTGTATGCCAAGGGGAGTAAACGTGACTTTTGGATTTCCAAAATTAAGTTTCTAGGACATGTGGTTTCTCAAGTGGGAATTTCGGTTGATACTGCAAAGATTGAGGTAGTTATATGATGGCAGCCTTCAAAAAATGTATCAGAGATTCTTAGTTTTCTTGATTTGGTTGACTACTGCTGTCGTTTTGTGAAGGATTTCTCCTTAGTAGCCTCGTTGATGACCAAATTTATCAGGAAGGGTGTAGAGTTTGAATAGGACGATCGTTATTAGAATGCATTTGAGGAGTTGAAACTAAGTGACATGCCTCGGGATGCATACTAAAAGAAACTTGGTAGAATCCCTTACCTTATCTAAATTCTCTACTTATTATGTGTTTTTATTTTTATAGGAAAAATTTATGAGGAAGGATTGCATATGGATCCCTTGGAGGAATCACCACTTAACCCAATGGGAATTTGTCTTCCCGGGCCCTATTTTTGTAATTTTTATTTTGAACTTATTTGACATACATTTGACTTTATTGTAAGGATTTTATAATTGCATTTCATGCATTAGATTGTGTGGTTAGGACTAGATGAATGGTGGTGGATTAAGGGTTGAAGAAAATTCAACAATTCAAAGGAAAAGAGGCCTCCACAAATCGAGCCCAAAGAAATACCCGGCCTAAAGAAAAGCCCACTTCCAAAGGTATGATTTTGCAGGTACATATGTTGGGGAAGGCATGGATTGATTAGTTGGCAAAATCTCATCCATTAGCTAAGTTTTGGCGCGGAGTTATTGAGCACCGTCGATCTGGGCGCGCTGGGGCGCACAAGAGCAGCCATCTGGTGCGGGCAGCAGGCACCAGCCAGGCGCGGGCAGCAGGATCCACTAATCCGGGCAGCGCGCGCGCAACTCATCCTGGCCGCCGATCAGCGCGCGCGCCAGCGCCCACACCCGTTGGATCCGCGCGCCCATCTCCTTCAATCTCGGCCTTTGATCAATTTTCTCCATCCAATGGCTCTCCTTCACCTCTAATCCACCCTAGGACTCTATAAATTCATGGCATTGGTGCATGTATGACAATTTTTGCTCATTTATGAAATTTATATTTCTCTCTTCTAAGGTGGGTAACCTTTAGAGTTTTTCCTTGGTTCTTTGAACCAAGTAGAGTAGCCCTCCATTGCTAACCTGGCTTGAGTTGCTGGGATAGCTCTTAGCTATTCCCTCACCTTTTCCATTGAGATTAGGATTGAGGACGAAAATCCCGGCCTACAGTGGTCGTTTTCCTCCTGAAAAATGTTTATCCGAGAGTTTAAACCGTAAGATCGCTCTACGGATCCGCCAAGGGTATTCTTTATTTTATCGTCTTCACATTTCACCCACATTCACTCTCTAAATTTCGGCCACACAAATCACACACAAATCACCTTTATTTTATTACATTTTTATTTCCTTCATTCCATTACTTCTTCTTCCACTTTTCTCTTCATTTTCTTTTATTTTTTTTTCTTCATGCTTCATGCCATCATCTAACATCTAACTCTCAGCCATTGCATCATCTAGCATTAATTCAGTTTCTTGCACTTTATTTCTATTATTTTCTTCTCTTTGTTTTAAGTTTGCACAACACTAGTCACCCGAGCACTTCTTGAATATTTGTGGGTTTGAACACGGATCCTTTTCCTAAGGGCTTTTGTGTCACTAAGGTTGAAGCACACCTGCTCTAACAGTTCCTAATAATGATCAGTCATATGTGGTTTATAAGCATGCATAAGGTGTTGGACTTTGATGTGTTTTAATGCATCAAGACAAGGTGGCTGCATATGCATCTACGCAATTAAAGTCTAACAAGTAGAATTATCTGACTCATGACATGGAGTTGACTACTATAATCTTTGCTTTGAAGATTTGGAGAAGTTACCTATATGGAGCAAAGTTTCAAATATTCTCATATCATAAGAGTCTAAAGTATCTTTTCACTCAGCGGGATCTAAATCCAAGGCAACACAGATGGATGGAGTACATGGAGGACTATGATATCAACTTAGAGTATCACCCTGGTAAGGCGAACATTGTTGTAGATGCTCTGAGCTGAAACCCTCAAGGATCTCTGGCTAATCTTGTTCTTGATGAGTGGAAACGTTTTTATTTTCAAAAGGTGTCGACACTTCATAAGGAGCCCACCGCCAGTATATTTTGGGTTGAAACCTGAGAGGTATGAGGTGTCGATCGCTAAAATAAGTCGACCGCTAGTGCATTTTGGCATAAAACTCGAGAGGAATGAATTGTCAAGCGCTTGGAGGAAGTGTCGACCGAGGGTTGACCTAAGAGGTAGAAAGTGTCGACCCATGGCCTAAAGTGTCGGCCGCACAATGTTAAAATTTGGAAAATTTTGTCGCCTCGGCACGTATATAAAACCTAAAGGGGTCTGGTCGCCAGCACGTCTATTTTTACATGTATGTACGTAAGATTTAAACGTTTTGTAACAACCCGGTTTTGGGTCAAGACAAATTTCATAACTTCACGACTTGTTTATACCTTTACACGTGAAAACTAAAGATATATTTTTTTCAAAGAAAACTCGTGGACATTTAACTCAGGCATCAACTGATATTCCGAGGGGGTTGATACTTTAGACACCCAGAATATAAATCTTTCATATATCAAACATCATATTAATCCTCAGAGTTGGATGACATAATTCAGGAACAATCTTGATCAAAAGATCGATCAACATAATTGTCCACGGGCTACTTTGACACTTTCGTCCACAGACTGTAAACATTATCGCTCTCTGGTCGAGTGGCTTCCTCGTCGACAGACCATGTGACTTTATCGTTTGTCCACGTGACTTCATTACTCACGGGTTACATAAACCCATCGTCCACAGACCACGTGACTTTATCGTTAACAAACCACGTGACTTCGTTACTTACGGGTTAAACAGACCTATCGTCCATAGACAAACGTCCATAGACTCACTTAAATTTATCATCCAAAGACCACGTGACTTTATCGTCCACGGTCCACGTGACTTCAACACTCCCAACTTTGAACGACAACATTAGACGACAACTTTGGACGACAACTTTGGATGACTGTTTTCACTTATCAAATCCTACCTCCACTATGGACGATGACTCATTCATAACTTTGGACGACTGTCTTTACTTACAAAACAGAACACATAGACAACTGATCAATCGCCCTCCTTGGCGAACGTTCAGCTAACTCTCTGGAACTGACTCTATAAATATCATCATATCTCATTCCATATAAAAACCATTTTACTCATAAAAGAAACATAGTGTACGTAGTGGAAGACTTAAGAGAACAGACAGAAAACCTTAAATCTTAAAATCCTTTATAACACATAAACAACAAGATTCTCTTCTACTTATATTTCCATTTCTTTTTCTTAAATCATAACAGACTAAGAGCACCTCGGGTCCAATCGCTTCCCAGCCACAAAATTCCCTTCACGAGTACCATCCAGCAACCCTCTTAGACGTTATTGAAATCCTCACCTTCCAATTTGTCACCTACATCATAAGGTTCAAACTATAAGCCTAATGCTTAGTAAGAAGTGCAACATATATATAAATACTCATGAATGCATACTCAATAAAATCATGTTCAGGTTCTTTATTCAAATCATGGGAGTCATATTCATGTTCGTATTCTTAATCATATCGTGGGAATCATATTCTTGTTCATCGTTCACATATCATGGATTAAGGAGGGGATCGTGCTGGAGGGCAGGCAGAGTGCGTGTACTTGGCCCTTCAGGCAGAAATCTTGGTCCATTTCTGGACAGTGACTTGGCCAAACCGCCCCAACCCTCACTTAATCATACTTGCATACATTTCATATTCTTATCTTATTCATAAAAGAAACATGCACATAAAATATTTTCATATGCTTGGAAGATAAATCATGACGCGTGGATTAGGTATGCATAACAGAACTTTACACAAGAGAAAACTCAGACATTAAGCATATGTCATGGTACAGATCATGAACATCAAAACATTATCCTTAAGATCTTCCTAATGTCCTCGTGATGTAGGGCCCTAATGGCCGGAATCCTAATACACTCACTTACCTTGACTCCTTAGCAAAGTTGTGCCTTCACTTAAATCCTTCTCCACCTAAGACATTTCATACTTCAATGTTAAATATATCCTGAATAATCTAAACTCAAAGTTGGTAAAATCTTAGCTAAAGAAATCATCCTAGAATCTAGCTTAAACCTCTAAGGCATTTAGTCGAGCACATTGTGTGCGTAGCTTATTCTCCAATAGCATTAATGGCATTTGTGCACTAAAACTACCAGATTCATACCAATAACAGATTCTCATCCTAAACATCAACAGCACCCAAAATCCTATCATCAATGCCATTAATAAAACCAACTCATAAACATTATCCTTATTCTAACATTGAAGACCCCGAGAACCTCAAGTTTTAGCTAAAATAAACTTCTAAATCAAAACTTAACAAATACATTACCTAAGCCTTACCTAGAGCTTAAGATTTCGAAAGAGTTGAGGAAGAGCTGATAAATGGTGGAGGAAATCACCTGGAGAGGAAATGTCAGCTACAGAAGAGGTTTAAAATGAGGTTTTAGACTTTCGTTTTTCTATTTATAACGATTCAAATCAACTTTAATTACAATTTTGCCACTAAACCTACTTTTCTTTTGAAATCAACTTATTCCATAAATCATTCCATAATAAAACACGGGATAAATACCTGACCAAGGCACTGGTTGTTACATCCTACCCTCCTTAAACAAAATTTTTGTCCTCAAAAATTGCTTAAACGAATAGTTCTGGATACTTGTCCATCATATCTTGTCGTCTCTCCCAAGTGGCTTCCTCGATGTTGTTATTCCTCCATAACACCTTAACCAATGGAACTTCTTTGTTCTGTAACATCTTTACTAAAGAATAGAGAATTCGCACAGGTTTCTCTTCATATACTAAGGTTAGTTGAATTTCAATGTCCACCGGTTCCAAAACATCGGATCACGTATGCATTTCCTCAACATTGATACGTGAAAGACATTGTGGACTCCGTCCATAGAGGAAGGCAGTAGCAACCTGTATGCAGTATTTCCAATCCTTGCCAAGATAGGAAATGGCCCAACGAACCGTGGGTTGAGTTTCCTTCTCCTTCCAAACCTTATGACTCCTCTAAACGGAGAGATTTTGTGGAAAACTTCATCACCGACAGCAAACTCAAGATCCCTTCTTCTATGATCTGCATAACTCTTCTGTCGGTTTTGTGCGGTTACTATCTTTTTTCTAATAATAGCAATCTTCTCAAACATTTGTTGTACAATTTCAGGGCCTAATAGTTTTGTTTCGCCAACTTCATCCCAGTATAAAGGCGACCTATATTTTCTTCCATATAGTGCCTCGTAAGAAGTCATATCAATGGTGGACTGGTAACTATTATTGTAGGAGAACTCAACCAAAGGCAGGTAACGGCTCCATGATGCCTGAAATTCCAACACACATGCCCTCAACATATCCTTGAGTATCTGAATTGTCCGTTCAGATTGTCCATCGGTTTGAGGGTGAAAAGCAGTGCTGAAGGTTAACTTCGTACCCGTCGAGCCTTGTAGACTTTTCCAAAACCTTGAGGTGAATCTGGGGTCTCGATCCGAAATAATCGTCACAAGAATCCCATGCAATCTAATGATCTCCTGTACATACAAAACAGCAAACTGGTCCATCGTATAAGTCATCTTTACTGGCTAGGAAGTGAGCTGATTTCGTCAATCTGTCAACAATGACCCAAATACTATCATGGCCTTTAGTCGTTTTTGGTAACCCCACCACAAAGTCCATGGCTATGTTTTCCCATTTCCATTCGGGAATCGGTAGAGGCTGGAGAGTACCTCCCGGTCTTTGATGTTCTGCCTTAACTTGCTGGCACACCATACAAGACTCCACATACTCGGCAACATTCCTCTTCAGAATTGGCCACCAATAAAGCAACGTCAAATCTCGGTACATCTTAGTATTGCCTGGATGCACTGAGAAGGATGACGAGTGTGCTTCAGCCAAAATCAATTTTCGTAACTCCTCATCTTTCGGGACGCACCATCGGTCTCTAAACTTCAGAATACCATCCACAGAAAGACTGAACTCAGAAGAATCATCCTCCAATTTCTCATGATGTTATCTTTTTCCTTTGAATCCTTCTGTTGGGCCTCCATGATTCTATCCAAAATGGTTGACCGGATGGTCAAATCCGAAAGTAAGGCTGACAACTCAAGAATTATCTCCAATTCAAACTTCCATCTTCAAAGGTACAGACATGGCTGATACAGCGGGCTGCATTGTCATTGACATCCTACTTAATGCGTCGGCAACCACATTGGCCTTGCCAGGGTGATACTTAATTTCAAAATCATAATCTTTAACGAAGTCAAGCCAAGGCCTTTGTCTCATGTTTAATTCCTTCTTGGTGAAGAGGTATTTCAAACTTTTATGGTCCGAAAATATCTCACACTGCTGACCATACAAATAGTGTCTCCAAATTTTTAACGCAAAAACTACAGCTGCCAATTCTAAGTCGTGCGTGGGGTAATTCTGTTCATAACTTTTTAACTGTCTGGAAGCATACGCTACAACCTTACCCTATTGCATTAACACACACCCCAATCCAATCTTGGATGCGTCACAATAAACATTAAACTTCCCTTCTCCCATCGGAAGTACCAAAAGAGGTGATGTTGTTAACTTCTGCTTCAGCGTCTGGAAGCTCTTCTCACAAGCTTCCGTCCACAAGTACTTGATGTTTTTCTTCGTTACACCCGTTAGAGGCTTGTCTATCCTCAAAAATCCTTTGATAAACTTTCTGTAATAACCTGCCAACCCAAGGAAAGTGCAAACTTCACTTGCATTCCTTGGTTGTGGTCAATCTTTCACGGCTTAAATTTTAACTAGATCAATGGAAATTCCCTCAACAGAGATAACATGACCCAGAAAGGCGACTCTATCTAGCCAAAATTCACACTTGGAGAATTTGGCATATAACTGTTGTTGTTTTAAAGTTGCCAGGACAAATTTCAAATGTTCTGTGTGCTCATCCTTAGTCCGCGAATAAATAAAAATATCGTCTATAAATACTATCACGAACTTGTCCAAATATTCCTGAAACACTCGGTTCATCAAGTCCATGCGTTCTGAACGCAGTTTTAGGTACATCCTCAGCCTTGACTTTTAACTGGCAGTAGCTCGAGTATAAGTCAATTTTTGAAAACACTGTGGCTCCTTGAAGTTGGTCAAACAGATCATCAATTCGAGGCAACGAATATTTATTCTTGACTGTCAACTTATTCAATTCCCTGTAGTCTATGCACATTCTAAGGGATCCGTCTTTCTTCTTAACGAACAAAACAGGTGCACCCCAGGGAGAACATCTAGGGCGTATAAATCCCTTGTCCACCAACTCTTGCAATTGAGTCTTTAGTTCCTTCAATTCAACCGGTGTTATACGGTAAGGATTCTTAGACACCGGTGAGGCTCCAGGATAGGTATCAATCACAAATTCTATCTCTCTATCAGGCGGTACCCCCGGTAAGTCATCCAAGAACACCTCAGGAAAATCTTGAACTAAGGGAACATCTTGGAGCTTCAGCTTATCCTTTCCCCGTATATCAATTATACTAGCTAGATAACCCGTACATCCAATTTTAAGTAACTGCTGAGCCTCCAAAGAAGATATAATCGGTATTTTACTTGTTTTTGGAATGGCTTGGAAGGAAAACAGATCTTCATTCGGGGGTCGGAATTCAACTACCCCAGACCTACAACTTATCGTGGCATAATATCAGAATAACCAATCTATTCCTAAAATGACTTTGTACCCCTTCATATCAATTATGATCAGTTCTACATATAACTTTTTATCTCCTACTGACACAATATCGCCCATAACTACCTGTTCAGATTGTAAGGACTCACCTGATGGTAACATGACACTATATGACTTATCAGCAGGTAAGAATCCTAGATTATGCTTACATACGAACAGGGTTGCTACAAAAGAATGAGTGACTCCTGTGTCTATAAGCGGAAATACCACAGTGTAACGCCCCGAGTTTTCTGAACCCGGTTTGTTACTCATAAGCCGTACATAACTAAGAAACCTTGGACTAAATTTAAAACTCTCTCGAAAGTCTAAATTTAACTTTTTTTTTTTTTTTGAAAAAGAAACTTAAAAACATTTAAATGCTTGCAGCGAAAATCATTTGAACCACAATGAAGTTATACAAAACTACGAAATGCTGTTGAATTGTTAAGGAACAATCGGCAATTAGAAAATTAAGTTTAGACAGCGAAATACTAGCGAAGTCGCATAAGTCAAACACATCTGCCAATTGATAAAGTCAACGGAAGAAGCAGAAACAGAAGATAGAAGATTTCTACCGATGACGTCAGCCAAAAGACATCAACCGATCGCAAACGACAAAATACACTCCACATCCTCCGATGACTATATGACAAAAATCTTCCTACATCTACCGATGACGTCAGCACGCATCTGCCGATGAGTTTACTGAGACATCATCCGGTGGACTTTGGCCTACACCTTCCGATTGAGTAAACTGCATACGCCAATCACTAAATGTCAAACATAGTACCCACTCATACCGATAGGGCAAATCCTATATCTTCCGATAGAATAAACCTCATATACCGGTGACTTTACTGAGACATCATCCGATGACTATTCTTAAGGCATCTTCCGATAGAATTAACCTACATCATCCGATGACTTTTCTTAAGGCATCTTCCGATAGGATTAACCTACATTATCCTATGACTTTTCTTAAGGCATCTTCCGATAGGATTAACCTACATTATCCTATGACTTTTCTTAAGGCATCTTCCGATAGGATTAACCTACATCATCCGATGACTTTTCTTAAGGCATCTTCCGATAGAATTAACCTACATCATCCGATGACTTTTCTTAAGGCATCTTCCGATAGGATTAAGAGCGACATTCCAACTACTTCTCGCTATACATACACAACACCAACTCAGAAAGGAATTTACTTATTTCATCAAGACCATTCAAAAACAACTCACATTGTAATGTTCAAACCCAGTAAAACCAATACTTAAAACTCTCAGATCTCTAGTATCAGTAAAACTCAAAACATAGTCAAAATATTAAAATCTCTACTGTCATGAAAACTCATCATACTCAAATTAAGGCATTATCAACTAAACCCGCACCATAGCAGACAACAGTTAACCCGCCTCATCAGTTTACCAGGCCGAGGCATGAATGTACTCCTCCAACCACTTCTAATCATCTGAGTATTCAGGAAAATCACTTGCAGTATCCTCAACACCTACATCACAAAACTCATCTATTAGCCTAATGCTAAGTAAGTAAAGCAATAATGAAAAAGAATGAAATGCTGAAACATGGATTCCTAAACATATAATTTCTACTTTCTCCTCTCAGTTGTTCATGCGCCGTTTCTGTTCAGATCCCCCTGTGAAATTGGGAGTTGGATCAACTCTCCCAAAGTATAATATCCACTGTCTCATTAAGGGTTGGATTAGTTCCCTTAACAGTAAAGCTGATTCACTGTTCAGATCCCCCTGTGAAATTGGGAGTTGGATCAACTCTCCCAAAGTATAAATATCCACTGTCTCATTAAGGGTTGGATTAGTTCCCTTAACAGTAAAGCTGATTCGTTTAGTTGTTTCATTATGTTCAATCCTTACCATACCAATATGCATTCAAATTCATTTTCGTGTACCTTTAAAATATGATGCATATCATGCTGAAAATAAATGTTCACAAACACGCACAAACCCTACTGTCTTGTTATGTAGGCCCGAAGGCGCAAGCAATACTTTACTTACCTGGCTCTCCTGGAAATGTTCGGTTTCAAACTACTTCAGAAGTTTGCTCACCTAGGTCATAGAAAGGATACCAATTAGATTTCTACTAAGCCTCATTCTAATCTACTCAGGAATCTAGAGAAACTAGTTTGGAAGCTTAGTTCATTGTGCATTTCCGATTCAACACTAAACCCGAACTCAACTCACTCACAGTATTCCTCGAAACTTCACACATTGTACACCCTCAGCTATCTAATTGTTAAAATCACAGACAAACTAAGAGAGCTTACCTAGGTTGAAGGAGAATCGAGTAAGAAGGAAATTGCTCGAAGATTTTCTGTTGAAGAGCTGAAGGCCGAGAGAGAAATGAGGGAATTAGTGGCGGCTACCGAGCACTAAACCCCAAATCACTGACCTTAAATACATTATCCATTTTTTATTAAATTCCCTTGCCTAATCATTTATTAACCTAATCAATAACTCCCCCAACCCTTCTATAAAAGTACATCATTAATAATAATTTAAATTTTTGATTCAATGGAACCGGGTGCTACACACAGATTATAATCGTACCTGTTATGCCCGTATGCTGCACTGCATCATCATCTTCCATCAAGGCAAAGACTCTAGGTGCCACCTGTTGGATCGTTATAGTCTAAGAGGGGGGATGAATTAGAAATTTCTTAATCTCTTTTACTAAGTGTAATAAGTGTTTCTCAATATTGATTGCTTACTAATTCAAATAAACAGAGAGAGAGAAAAACAACACCGAGAGTTTTTACGTGGTCGCCAAAACCTGCCTACGTCCACGCTTCAAGGTTTCCCCTTTGAAGATTCTTAACTTCTCCTCAGAATGCCAGCGGTGGATGTGGCCTTTGAATGCCAGCGGTGGATGTGGCCTTTGAATGCCAGCGGTGGATGTGGCCTTTGAATGCCAGCGGTGGATGTGGCCTTTGAATGCCAGCGGTGGATGTGGCCTTTGAATGCCAGCGGTGGATGTGGCCTTTGAATGCCAGCGGTGGATGTGGCCTTTGAATGCCAGCGGTGGATGTGGCCTTTGAATGCCAGCGGTGGATGTGGCCTTTGAATGCCAGCGGTGGATGTGGCCTTTGAATGCCAGCGGTGGATGTGGCCTTTGAATGCCAGCGGTGGATGTGGCCTTTGAATGCCAGCGGTGGATGTGGCCTTTGAATGCCAGCGGTGGATGTGGCCTTTGAATGCCAGCGGTGGATGTGGCCTTTGAATGCCAGCGGTGGATGTGGCCTTTGAATGCCAGCGGTGGATGTGGCCTTTGAATGCCAGCGGTGGATGTGGCCTTTGAATGCCAGCGGTGGATGTGGCCTTTGAATGCTGCTTCAGATCTGGAATGCTTCTCATTTGTAAATAGAACTATAGCCGTTGGAGAAACATCCGTACTTAGATGGTAGCGTGCATTCTAAAGTCGCTTCGCTCTAATGGTCTGGAGTTAAAGCTCTGGACGACTATCACTGTAGCTTCACGCTCTTTTTAAATTCTGGCGGAAGATGTTGCTTTACAATGCTTGAACCGCCATCAATAGATGTAACTTTGAAATACTTGAACCGCCATCAGTAGATGTAGCTTTAAAATGCTCGAATCGATACTGTTGAGTGGTGGATGTTGTCTTCCAACTGTGGATGTTGAACTTTGTCGTTTAGCTAGCGGGCTGTCAATCCACTGCCTTTGCGATTTTACAAGATGAATACAGTTTTCAGCAAGCTACACTCTCTCAAAGATATAAATCTCAAATTTAAGAGCAGAGGGGTGTAGGAAAAGTAACAGAGTATTACGAAGCTTTTGCGTATTAGGGCTCAGAGAGAATTTTGGCAAAAGTTCTTTTCTCGAGCTTCTTTCTTCTATTTATACTCTGTTTGAAATCTGCTTCAGATCTGGAATGCTTCTCATTTGTAAATAGAAATATAGCCGTTGGAGAAACATCCGTACTTAGATGGCTAGCCGTTGCATTCTAAAGTCGCTTTCGCTCTAATGGTCTGGAGTTAAAGCTCTGGACGACTATCACTGTAGCTTCACGCTATTTTTAAATTCTGGCGGAAATTGAAATGCCAGCGGTGGATGTGGTTTTTGTCGTTTAGCTGGCAGTGGATGTAAGCTTTGGAAGACTTTGTCGTTTAGCTATTGGTGGATGTAAACTTTGGAAGACTTTGTCGTTTAGCTAGCGATGGATGTCTTCAAAGATTTTAGCGGTGGATGTGGCCTTTGAATGCCAGCGGTGGATGTGGCCTCTGTTGTTTTGCTAGCGGTGGATGTGAACTTTGGAAGACTTTGTCGTTTAGCTAGCGATGGATATCTTTAGAGATTTCAGCGGTGGATGTTGTTTTTGTCGTTTAGCTAGCAGTGGAAGTCTTCTTTGAAATGCTAGCGGTGGATGTGCAATATTTTATCATTTTCAGCCTTGTTTTGCTATCACACCCTGAACACTTTACAGATTTGTTAAACAACTAAAATATCCTTTTCAAAGGGTATTTCCACTGAAGATTTAGAGACATATATATATGGAGGTCAATATTTAACTTATTAATCAATTTATAAATCTCATATATTTAATTTAATCAAAATACATTTCATAAAACACATCATCAAAAACATCGTTAGACTTAAACACTATTTAAGTCAACAATCTCCCTTTTTTTTATGATGACAAACTCTGAGTATAAATTGATTAATTATCTCTCCCCCATAATCCTAGCTCCCCCACAGCATATGCATATAATCTAATTTATGTGCATACAATCCAATTTAATTTTCACATAGTGCTGTCACACTTTCTCCCCCTTTGACATTATCAAAAAAAGGAAACAACAGTCAACTACGTAACATTAGTGTATTGATGAAGTAGAAGATCAGAGTACCAAACAAAAAACTGGTACAACTCTGAATCTATAAAAAAAAATATCTCCTATTTAATCTAAATGCATAATGCGCTTCCACAACTCCTGGATGATTGATGGAGGCACTGTAAAATTGACATCAGAAACAATCAGAGGTTCAGAAATGGTAGTAGAAGCCGAAGGAGCAGAAGGATCTGTATACACTACCAAGTCCAGACATGGTGCAGAAGGCAGAAATGGACCTCGATATACCACCAAGTCCAGACACGGAGGAGGCTCTACAGATGGATCAGCCATTGAAGGTGGTTGTTCAGATGTGGACTTGTTGACAGGGAACCAAAAGGAGCAGTGAATTTAAACTCAGCATCTTGAATATTTAAAGGCATGAAGTTCACTTCCTCGCCAACTTCTAGTCTGATGATGGGAGGGTGGAAATCAGCAGAACAAGCCTCTGAGAAACAAAGAGGGCTAGGCGGTTCTGGTTGAAAAGCTTGAATGTCAGACTGTATAGACCGAAGGGTCCTTGAGAGAGAGCCTTCAAGTCTATCCATCCTGGAACCCAACCTATCTTGAACTGTATCAAGGTCCTTGCTCATGTCCATTCTACTCTGAGTTAGCTTGGCATCTAATGACACATCCATCTGATCCTTAAGAGAAGTGAGAGCAATGCCTAAACTGGCTATGCAAGACATCAACTCAGTGTACTAGTCCTCACTAATGGATGATCTCCTCTTATAGGTTTTTGGAGTTTGAGGAGCATTTATTTGGATTGGTGAGGAGGTTTGGATTTGAGGAGCAGGTGGTGGAGAAGCAGGACCCTCTGGAAGTGGAAGGGGCACAGATAAGGGAACTGAGGGTGCCTCAAAAATATATGTTGGAAGGGATGGGGTAGGGTATCTTGGAGCAGGAGGAGGAAGTTGAGAGCGAGACACCTGAGAGGATGAAGGAGAATCAGCAAAGGCAGTGATTTCAGATTCATCCACACCTTCATGAGTAGACTCATCCTCTTGTAGGATAAGCTTCCTCTTCCCCAACCAAGCAGAAGTTGCCTTAGACACCCTCTTGCGGGCCTCATCCAAAACAAAATCCCTTTTTTTGTCTTTTTGATCCCCATTCTCTTCATAGTGGAGATTGAGTAATAACTTGAAGGCTGAAGACGGAAGGGGTCATCTTCCTCTGGAAATTCAACTTCAAACTTCTCGAAAATTTTCATGAGAAGTAGATTATAGGGAAGCGATGTAGTCCTAGTGGAGACACTCTGAATCATCTTTCTCAACACAATGAAACCCATGTTAAAAGGGGTCTTTTGGTAGAGGGCAAAAAGAAAAAACAATTCCATGCCACTCACATCATCATAGTGACCACCCTTAGGAATGATATTGTACCCAATCATCTGGTGAAAGAGTCAAGCCCTGATGTTGAGGTGCTTGCTCTTTAAGGGATTAGGGATGTGATTCGGGTCTTGAGCAATTGATTTAAAAAACAGATGGCCCTCTTGAGAGTTAAGGAGTGGGGGCTCATGCCCTGATTCAAAAAATTTGACATGGTTATCCAATTGTTCCAGAATATCATTTATTGCTTGGGATGTGAGAACTATGTGTTTTCCATACACATAGCTCGAGATAGAATTGAAGTCAGAAGGGTAGCTAAGATTGGCATAAAACATTTTGACTGCTATGGGGTAATAGAAAGATTCAACGTCGAATAATCCCAATAAACCAAGACCTTTCAAGGGTTCAACTAAATCCAAGCCTTTTAAATCCTCAAAGATAATATCACGACTGGGAATAAGGGATTTAAGCTTAAAATCGTCATGATACCTCTCTTCGGCAACACGACTGAGGAACTAGAGAGATGGTCACTGAGTCGCACGAGGAAGCTCTCGTGGCTGACGAGCAGAGGTTTTGGCCTTCTTCTTGGCTGGTTCTGGAACTACTCTAGATAAAGATTCCATTGAGTCGGGTGAAGAACTTTCTAAGTGAGAAACTCGAAGGAGAGGAAATAGGGCAGGAACTATTGAAAGAGTGCGAAAAGATGAAACGTCGGAAGCAAAGAGGTTCAAATGCTTTAGGGTTCGCCCGATTATTAGAATATATACTTGAAAATAATATCGCCCGATGGTGACACGTGTCACCGGAAAGCGGATGATGCATATCTTCTGACGCACAGTGGATGATACACATCTTTCGACGGAAAATGAATTCCTATTGCATTGAAAGTCTTAAACAAGGAGGAAAAAGAACCTTAATTTTTCTCACACTTAATGAGCCCTAACCTTATTCTAATATTACAGAAGGTTTTCTCATCCAAAGGTTTTGTAAAAATATCAGCTAATTGGTCAACAGAATTGACAAATTCTAATGAAATATCACCTCTTTGAACATGATCTCTGATGAAGTGATACCTAACCTCGATGTGCTTTGTTCTAGAATGCTAGATGGGATTCTTGGAAATATTTATGGCACTGGTGTTGTCACACCGAATAGGAATCCTATCATAGAAAAGATTGTAATCTTCTAGAGTTTGCTTCATCCAAAGCATTTGTGCACAACAACTGCCAGCAGCAATATATTCACTTTCAGCCGTTGAAAGTGCAACAAAATTTTGCTTCTTGGAGTACCAGGAAACTAGAGATTCACCAAGGAATTGACATGTTCCACTGGTGCTTTTCCTATCAGCTAGACTTCCAGCATAATCTGAGTCTGAATATCCTATCAGATCAAAAGAGGTACCCTTTGGGTACTATAATCCTAGACATGAGTTCCACTCAAATATTTGAATATTCTCTTGACTGCATTTAAGTGAGATTCCTTAGGGGCAGCTTGGAACCTAGCACAGAGACAAACATTAAAGAGAATATCTGGCCTACTAGTTGTCAGGTATAACAGAGATCCAATCATACCACGATATTTTTTAATATCCACACTTGTTTCATTTTCATCTTTGTCTAATTTGGTAGTGGTACTCATGGGAGTTCTAGAGGACTTAGAGGATTCTAATCTAAATCTTTTTAGGAGATCTTCGTTGTATTTTTCTTGACAGAAAAAAATACCATCGGATTTTTGGCTAATTTGGAATCCTAAGAAGAATTTTAGCTTCCCCATCATGCTCATTTCAAATTCACTTTGCATAAGGGAAGAAAATTCATCACAGAGAGAGACATTAGTTGACCCAAAAATAATGTCATCGACATAGATTTGAACTAAGAGACTATCTTTGTCCTTTTACATGGTAAATAGAGTTGAATCGGTGTTACCCTTTTTGAACTTCCTTTCCTCAAGAAAATTCTTCAACCTATCATACCAAGCTCTAGGAGCCTGTTTAAGTCCATAGAGAGCTTTCCTAAGTTTGTAAACATGGTCAGGTTTTTCATAGTTTTCGAATCCTAAGGGCTGCTCTACATAAACTTCTTCCATGATATAACCATTTAAAAAAGCACTATTTACATCTATTTTAAAGAGTGTGAAGTTTTTGTAACAAGCATATGCTAAGAGCATCTTAATAGACTCTAATCTAGCTACTGGTGCAAAGGTTTCCTCAAAATCTATTCCTTCTTCTTGATTGTAACCTTTAGCAACTAATCTGGCTTTATTTCTAATAACTATGACACTTTCATCCATCTTGGTCTTAAACACCCATTTTGTTTCTATAATTGGATGATCAACTGGTTTTGGAACAAGTTCCCAAACATTGTTCCTTTTAAATTGGTTTAGCTCTTCCTGCATAGCCACAATCAAGTTTTCATCCTGCTCTGCTTCCTCGAATTTCTTAGATTCTATTTGGGAAATGAATGCCACATTGGCACAGAGATTCCTAAGAGAGGATCTAGTCTTCACTCCTAAGAAAGGATCACCTAAAACTTCATCTAAAGGATGATTTCTTACATACTTCCAATCTCTAGGCAGAGCATCAATTTCATCTTTGGCAGGAACAATTTCTAGAGGGTTTTTTCCTAGAAGGGTATCAGTAGGCTTATCTAAGGAAAGGGAATCTAGATGCTTATCTAAAGTATCATCCTCATCCACATTGATTGTGGGTTGAGGGGTCTCATCAAAGTTGACATGGACAGATTCCTCTACAACTAGAGTTCTCTTATTGAACACTCTATAAGCCTTACTAGAGAGAGAATAGCCAAGAAAGATTCCAAGGTCAGATTTGGAATCAAATTTTCCTAAGTTATCCTTAGTGTTAAGAATGAAGCATTTACTACCGAAGGCTCTAAAGTACTTAACAGAAGGAGTTTTTCCATTCCAAAGTTCATATGGTGTTTTCTCAAGAATAGGTCTTATAGAGACTCGATTAAGCACATAACAGGCTGTAGAGACAGCTTCAGCCCAGAAATACTTTGGAAGAGAATTTTCATTCAGCATGGTTCTAGCAAGCTCTTAGAGGGACCTATTTTTCCTCTTAACAATACCATTTTGTTGAGGAGTTCTAGGGGAGGAGAAGTTGTGCTCAATTCCATTTTTGAGACACAAGAGTTCAAATTTCTCATTTTCAAATTCTCCACCATGATCACTACGAATAGCAACTATGGTGAGCTTATTTTCATTTTGAACTCTTTTCCTAAAGCTAGAGAATGTATCAAAAGTTTCATCTATGGACTTAAGAAAGAATACTCATGTGAACCTAGAGAAGTCATCTACAATGACAAAGGCATAGAGTTTACCTCCTAAGCTGACTACATTAGAAGGACCGAAAAGGTCCATGTGAAGAAGTTAAAGAGGCTTAGAAGAGGAGATTGCATTCTTCGATGCAATGGAACTTTTGATCTGCTTACCCATTTGGCAGGCTTCACAGACCTTATCCTTCTCAAATGATATCTTGGGGATCCCTCTAACTAAATTATCCTTAGTAATCTTAGCTAAGGTATCCATACCTACATGTCCTAATCTCCTATGCCAAATCCAACTATCATTTGAAGAATTTACAGCAAAACATTTTTCATCAACATGCTCAAAATTATCCAGATCAATAATATAGACATTTTCCTTTCTATAACCTTTAAACAGAATATTGTTATTTGAAATGTCTTTGATCACACATGTATTTGATTTAAATGTAACTTTATAGCCTTTGTCACACAATTGACTGATGCTTAGTAAATTATGTTTCAATCCCTCTAATAACAGAACATTTTCAATGATGGGATTAGAAGGATTACCTATATTGTCGATGTCAACAATTTTTCCTTTCTGGTTTCCACCAAATGTGACATTTCCTTTCTTCTTGTTGACAACATCAAATTTGGTTGAGTCTCCCGTCATATGCCTCGAGCATCCACTGTCGAGGTACCATTGGTTTTTTCCAAGAGAGCAATTAACCTGCAAAACAGAAGATCAAATTGTCTTCTTTGGTACCCAAATCTTTTGGGTCCTAGTATTAGTTTTGGTTCCTTTAGGAACCCAAAGTAATTTACTACCTAGTTTCTTACTAAACTTTAAAGGACATTCATATGACTTGTGTCCTATTTCATTACAAGCATGGCAGGTAGTTGGTTTAACAAAGAAGTTCTTAAAGGCTTTCTTTTTATTGAACTTATCATAACCTAAGCCTACTTTATCAAAAGTAGCTCTCTGATTTCTTATCATCATGTTTAAGTTCTTGGTATCATTTGTGAACTTAAGCACGATATAATTCAAATCTTCATTTTTACTTTTAAGATCAGCTATCTCCTTTTCATGCAAACTTATTTCTTTACCATATTTTTCAATTAAATCAGAATTCTCATTTTTCAATAAGTTGTATTTGGACTTAAGCATGCTGTATTGTTTGACTAAATCATTGAAGGCATCAACTAAATTACCTTCATCATCATCACTATCACTAGAAGAATGACTAACCTCATCCTCCTTGGCCATGAAGCACAAGTTGGCAACCTCCTCATCTTCTGAAGAGATGTCACTCTCGCTGTCGTCCCAAGTCGCCTTCATAGCTCTCTTTTTGAACTTCTTGAGACCTTTCTTAGCTTGAGGACAGACTGCCTTCATGTGACCAGGCTTACCACACTCAAAACATGTGATTTCCTTTTCTCTTTGGGATTTCTCACTCCTTGGAAATCTTTTTCCTTGCATCCTCTTCCGTTGGAGGAATTTACTGAATCTCATAGTGACGAGTGCTATATCCTCATCATCATCTTCCTCCTCTGATTCTTCCTGCTTGCTTGAGGAAGCTTTGAGAGCAATGTCCTTCTTTTTTCTGATCACTTTCTCTTTGAGATCTTCCTTGTCATTGGCTCTCATGGTTATTTCGTGTGTCATGAGAGAGCCAATGAGCTCTTCAAGTTTGAGGACTTTCAAATCTCTCGCTTCTTGGATGGCTGTCACTTTAGGTTGCCATCCCCTCGGTAGGCATCTTAGAATTTTCCTGACAAGTTCTTCATTTGGATATACTCTACCAAGCACTTTTAAACCATTAGTAATGTTAGTAAAACGAGTAAACTTAAAACTAATTGATTCATCCTTTACCATGGTAAACAGTTCATACTCATGTACTAACATACTTAATTTACTCTATTTTACTTGATTAGTTCCTTCATGAGTTATCTCAAGTAAGTTTCATATTTCTTGAGCACTATCGCACCCTTGGATTCTATTAAACTCGTCTCTGTTCAGTGCACAGTATAGGGTGTTAATGGCCTTGGCATTTAAACTCAAATTTCTTAGATCAGACTCTGTAAATTCATGAGGGGACTTAGGAATGCTAATGTCATTTTCAGTTTTTATGGCTCTAAAAGGACCATTCTCTATAATATTCCAAACATTATAATCCATAGCCTAGACAAAGATTCTCATTCTAAACTTCCAATACACATAATCATTTCCATCAAAAAATGGAAGTCTAGTAGTAGACTGACCTTCTATTTGTGTAGAGTTTGTGTTGAATGTCATTGTAAATATATACCACAGAGTATAAAAAAACTTAGACAATGTTTAACCTTGCTTTTATACCAATTGTAGGATCGTTATAGTCTAAGAGGGGGGGTGAATTAGAAATTTCTTAATCTCTTTTACTAAGTGTAATAAGTATTTCTCAATATTGATTGCTTACTAATTTAAATAAATAGAGAGAGAAAAAAAAACAACACCGAGAGTTTTTATGTGGTTCGGCCAAAACCTGTCTACGTCCACGCTTCAAGGTTTCCTCCTTGAAGATTCTTAACTTCTCCTCAACGAGAATTCCAAATCGACCTTCACGGGCGTCGATCTACAGCCTTTACAATTCTGGATAGAACTTCACGGGCATCAATCCACTACCTTTGCGATTTTACACGATGAATACAGTTTTCAGCAAGCTACACTCTCTCAAAGATATAAATCTCAAGTTTAAGAGCAGAGGGGTGTAGGAAGAGTAACAGAGTATTACGAAGCTTTTGCGTATTAGGGCTCATAGAGAATTTTGGCAAAAGTTCTTTTCTTGAGCTTCTTTCTTCTATTTATACTCTGTTTGAAATCGATTTTAGATCTGGAATGCTTCTCATCTACAAATAGAAATATAGCAGTTGGAGAAACATCCGTACTTAGATGGCTAGCCGTTGCGTTCTGAAGTCACTTTCGTTCGTCGGCCATTAATGGTCTGGAGTTAAAGCTCTGGACGACTAATACTGTAGCTTCGCGCTCTTTTTAAATTCTGGTGGAAGATGTTGCTTTACAATGCTTGAACCGCCATCGATAGATGTAACTTTGAAATACTTGAACCGCCATCGATATATGTAGTTTTAAAATGCTCGAACCGATACTGTTCAGCGGTGGATGTTGTCTTTGAAATTCCAGCTGTGGATGTTGAACTTTGTCGTTTAGCTAGCGATGGAAGTCTTCTTTGAAATGCCAGCGGTGGATATGGTTTTTGTCGTTTAGCTGGCGGTGGATGTAAGCTTTGGAAGACTTTGTCGTTTAGCTATCGGTGGATGTAAACTTTGGAAGACTTTGTCGTTTAGCTAGCGATGGATGTCTTCAGAGATTTCAGCGGTGGATGTGGCCTTTGAATGCCAGCGGTGGATGTGGCCTTTGTCGTTTTGCTAGCAGTGGATGTGAACTTTGGAAGAATTTGTCGTTTAGCTAGTGATGGATGTCTTTAGAGATTTCAGCGGTGGATGTTGTTTCTGTCGTTTAGATAGCGGTGGAAGTCTTCTTTGAAATGCTAGCGGTGGATGTGCAATATTTTATCATTTTCAGCCCTGTTTTGCTATCACACCCTGAACACTTGACAGATTTGTTAAACAACTAAAATACCATTTTCAAAGGGTATTTCCACTGAAGATTTAAAGACATATATATATGGAGGTCAATATTTAACTTATTAATCAATTTATAAATCTCATATATTTAATTTAATCAAAATACATTTCATAAAACACATCATCAAAAACATCGTTAGACTTAAACACTATTTAAGTCAACACCACCCTCACCCGGTTTGCATCCGGCAGCATAGGACAATCTTTAATCAGATGGCCAACCTTGTCGCACCTAAAACATCGGCCCGTGTAAAGCTTGCATTCACCGTAGTGATTCTTCTGGCAAATGGAACACAATGGGGCCTGAGGAGCTTGAGGAGTCCCTTGAGGCTGCTTTCCTTTTTCTCGATCGTCATTGGGGTTATAGGGCCTTTTAATGCCTCTTTGTTGTTGCTGTCAACCCCCTTTGTTCTGCTATGGTTGTGACTGCACATCTCCGACAAACTTCCTTAGCGGCTCGCGTTGTCCTTGTACCATTGTCTCTACCTCTTCCAATTCCAAGGCCTTAGCTGCCACCTTTGAATAAGGTATGTTATGGATCCCTGCAGTCTTCACTCCTCTTAAAAGGTTTGGCTTCAATCCTTGAACAAATTAGTGGATCTTGTCTTCTTTATCATCCACCAAACGGGACACAAACCGGGATAATGCCTCAAACTTACAGATATAATCCGCCACAGAACCGATTTGGCGCAGCTGCATAAATTCCATCTTTTTGCTGGTCCAAACTGCTCGGTTGAAGTACTTGTCGAAGAAGACGTTGAAGTACTTGTCGAAGAAGACCGTTTTGAACCATGCCCAAGTCGTGGTTTCCATATTAGCAGTGCTCTGAATTGAGTCTCACCAATGCCTTGCATCCAGTGCAAGATGAAAAACAGCACATGTGATCTTGTCCCCCTCTTCGACCTTGGCATACTTAAACATGTCCTCAATCGTTTGAATCTATTCTTCAGCATAGATAGGATCCGAAACTTGACCATTAAATATCGGAGGTCGAAGTCGGTGAAAACGCTCGCTCCCATGGTCATGAGTTGCACTCGAGCTAGAGTTGCCTTGTTCCTCTCTAGCAGCCACTAATTGTTCAATCTGGCGGGATTGGCGTAGAACCAACTCTGTTAACTGAGCAATAGTATTACTATCTTCACCGTTTTTCCTCTGTTGACCTCTCACCATCTTGAAGAGATTCCTAGCATATTATAAACATATCTTAACTACATGGTATTACTAAAATCATAAACACTTACAGTTGTTGGAGTGTACTCATGCGACAATTTGTGCTGGAAGGCAGTCTACAGAACCGATTTTAGAACCCGATTTTGCTTTGATACCATAATTATAACAGCCCAGTTTTGGGTCAAGACAAATTTCATAACTTCACGACTTGTTTATACCTTTACACGTGAAAACTAAGGATATATTTTTTTCAAAGAAAACTCGTGGACATTTAACTCGGGCATCAACTGATATTCCGAGGGGGTTGATACTTCAGACCCCCAGAATATAAATCTTTCATATATCAAACATCATATTAATCCTCAGAGTTGGACGACATAATTCAAGAACAATCTTGATCACAAGATCGATCAACATAATTGTCCACGGACTACTTTGACACTTTCGTCCACAGACTGTAAACATTATCGCTCTCTGGTCGAGTGGCTTCCTCGTCCACAGACCATGTGACTTTATCATTTGTCCATGTGACTTCATTACTCACGGGTTACATAAATTCATCGTCCACAGACCACGTGACTTTATCGTTAACAGACCACGTGACTTCGTTACTTACGAGTTAAACAGACCCATCGTCCATAGACAAACGTCCATAGACTCACTTAAATTTATCGTCCACAGACCACGTGACTTTATCATCCACGGTCCACGTGACTTCAACACTCCCAACTTTGAACCATTAGACGAAAACTTTGGACGACTGTTTTCACTTATCAAATCCTACCTCCACTATGGACGATGACTCATTCATAACTTTGGACGACTATCTTTACTTACAAAACAGAACACATAGACAACCGATCAATCGCCCTCCCTGGCGAACGTTCGGCTAACTCTCTGGAACTGACTCTATAAATATCCTCACATCTCATTCCATATAAAAACCATTTTACTCATAAAAGAAACATAGTGTACGTAGCGGAAGACTTAAGAGAACAGACAGAAAACCTTAAATCTTAAAATCCTTTATAACACATAAACAACATGATTCTCTTCTACTTATACTTCCATTTCTTTTTCTTAAATCATAACAGACTAAGAGCACCTCGGGTCCAATCGCTTCCCAGCCACAAAATTCCCTTCACGAGTACCATCCAGCAACCCTCTTAGACGTTATTGAAATCCTCACCTTCCAATTCGTCACCTACATCATAAGGTTCAAACTATAAGCCTAATGCTTAGTAAGAAGTGCAACATATATATAAATACTCATGAATGTATACTCAATAAAATCATGTTCAGGTTCTTTATTCAAATCATGAGAGTCATATTCATGTTCGTATTCTTAATCATATCGTGGGAATCATATTCTTGTTCATCGTTCACATATCATGGATTAAGGAGGGGATCGTGCTGGAGGGCAGGCAGAGTGCGTGTACTTGGCCCTTCAGGCAGAAATCTTGGTCCATTTCTGGACAGTGACTTGGCCAAACCGCCCCAACCCTCACTTAATCATACTTGCATACATTTCATATTCTTATCTTATTCATAAAAGAAACATGCACATAAAATATTTTCGTATGCTTGGAAGATAAATCATGATGCATAGATTAGGTATGCATAACAGAACTTCACACCAGAGAAAACTCAGACATTGAGCTTATGTCATGGTACAGATCATGAACATCAAAACATTATCCTTAAGATCTTCCTAATGTCCTCGTGATGTAGGGCCCTAATGGCCAGAATCCTAATACACTCACTTACCTTGACTCCTTAGCAAAGCCGTACCTTCACTTAAATCCTTCTCCACCTAAGACATTTCATACTTCAATGTTAAATATATCCTGAATAATCTAAACTCAAAGTTGGTAAAATCTTAGCTAAAGAAATCATCCTAGAATCTAGCTTAAACCTCTAAGGCATTTAGTCGAGCACATTGTGTGCGTAGCTTATTCTCCAATAGCATTAATGGCATTTGTGCACTAAAACTACCAGATTCATACCAATAACAGATTCTCATCCTAAACATCAACAGCACCCAAAATCCTATCATCAATGCCATTAATAAAACCAACTCATAAACATTATCCTTATTCTAACATTGAAGACCCCGAGAACCTCAAGTTTTAGCTAAAATAAACTTCTAAATCAAAACTTAACAAATACATTATCTAAGCCTTACCTAGAGCTTAAGATTTCGAAAGAGTGGAGGAAGAGCTGATCAATGGTGGAGGAAATCGCCTGGAGAGGAAATGTCGGCTACAGAAGAGGTTTAAAATGAGGTTTTAGACTTTCTTTTTTAAATTTATAACAATTCAAATAAACTTTAATTACAATTTTGCCACTAAACCTACTTTTCTTTTGAAATCAACTTATTCCATAAATCATTCCATAATAAAACACGGGATAAATACCTGACCAAGGCGCTGGTTGTTACACATTTACCATTGATGCATAGTTTTATATTGTTGATATCTATATATGTTTGGGAGGATGAATCCTCGTTATACTTTGGACAGTTATGGTGTGAAAGTATCAAGAGGATATCACAGTACACCTTCTGCTACATGAAGATTGTCTTGTTTGCACGTTTACGAAAATGAGTAATAGGGTAGTGATGACACTCTCTTTGGGTTCCGAATCCCTAAATCTGATTAAGGTATGTTTATATATTGGTTTACAAGTAGTGTCGTGCTGAGCTTGCTCGTCAGTTACCCCAGGTGACGTTGATGTATCTTCAGACCATTGTTGCTTGTAATTTTATTTCTTGTTCATAAGGTGTTGGTGAATCTTTGGATCGCCACATTTCTATGCTAATGTGCTAAATAGATTTTGTGTGACCCTCTTTTTTCACTAAAGTGATTTTTATGTGATAATAATGATAATGATGTATTTTTGTATAGTCGTCTATGCATGCGACAATGTTTGACTTATTAACTCATCGATGGCTCGTGGAGCCTATTTTCTTTAAAATGATTAAATGAGTTTTCATAGATCGATTATCGTACTATTATATCATGTTTTGAACTAAAAGGTAAAAAAAATTTGCACATGTATTTAGTATAACATTTCTATTGAGTTAGTCACTCAGTTTAAACGACTTTCTCCCTTCTAGGAAAGACTAAAGGTACTAAATAGCTAGGATTTAGTAGTAATTTTTCATTTATTTACTTGTTGAGTGATTTAGATTCTCTAGTGATAACTTAACTTTATTTGACATGTATAAGATAACTTGTATGTGAATTCTGATATTTGGTATGTAAACCTTATTGAACTGCTTTACTTTATCGCACTATTATATCTATAATCACTATGTTGATCTTTGACTTTTGAGTTGTATTCAAGTCTTCCGTTGCGTACCAAACTTTGAGCTGGGTAATCGGGTCATCTCCAAGGATCGGGTCGCCCAACCCAGAGTTCTGTTAGGTCTGCCTCTGGGTCATGACAAATATATAATAACAAAAAAATAGCATGCATCGATGGTAAACATATAAAACGTACGTACATATACGTAAAAAATAGACGTGTTGGCAACTAGGCCCTGTCAGGTTTTATACAAGTGACAACTCACCAAAATAAGTTTTTATAAAACAATGAAATGCAATGCAAGAAGCATAAAACCCTACATCAACGTGAACCACTCTTCTTACACACGGGAGTTATACCTCTGAGTTGGCCTAAGGTTGACCTTTCACCAAAGCAATCTACGCTTTATGTGATTTTTGGAGACGAAAGGTCTCGAAAATCGCCCCCCTTTCGCCATTTCTCATCACCATTCGACCAACAAACTCAAATAAATCATAAATTTAATTAGATAAACAAAAAACAACTAATGGATTCGAGTTTCGAAGCTCGAATCCAATTTAAATAAAAACCCTAAACTTTAACATCAAAAGCGAAGGTCAAAACCATCCTAACCCTTAAAGATTCTTCACAAAAATTGTTGCACGTAGTCTCTAGAACACAATCCAAGCATCGGAAGTCGACAATTTGCACAAACAAGATTCACTCTCCTCTCCCTCTCTTCTACTTGGCGGTCATGTGATTGGGGTGGGGGCGTGTGTGCAAATAGGGTTCAACCCTTATATAAAAAGAATATCTTTCTATTAAATTTTTCATTTACTCGTAATTTAAATAAATATTATTTAAATTAAATAAAAATATTTTATATCATTTAATCGACCACTCCGAACGTTATCCAAATTGCACACTAAAATTTATTCTAAATTCTTACCCAAGGTAAATTTTAAAATGCCTAATATTATTTTCTCCAATTTAACCGCATTTAAAAACTGTAGCTCTCTACCTCATATCTGTCGAAATTCAATAAAAATTATTATTTAATCAAAATTTATATATGAATTTAGAAATACATATTTTGAGAACTCAGATAGCTATTACGAAGATACGATTGAAAATGTAATGAATTTATAAAAATATATAATTATTGGTGAAGGTTGGGTGAAGGTGGGTCCCACTCACCAACCCAAATCCAACCAATCCCATTGTATATATACACTTGCTAAGCATGTAACGCATCCTCATCAACTTCTGCATACTGCAGCTGGTTTCATTGTTGACTTCCATTTATTCTTTCCCTTGTTCTTCACCTTCTCATCTGCCACTTTGGAGTTGGATCGTTCAAATTGGGGGCTGGTTCGTCCTATTAATCGCCTCCTTCGCCCAATTTGTAAGAAAAGCTCACTCCACTCCTCTGCCACCGGGTCCCCTCTTTTTCTCTCCCTCTCGTCTTCACTCTGTCTTCCCAATATGGATCTGAATCTCACAACTTAGCTTCGCTTCTCTCTGTCGCGTCTGTAATCCTTTTTTTTTTTTATATTTTGTTTCGGTTGTCGGGTTGGTGTCTGTTTGGCATTTGCATTTCTTATTCACCATTTCCCTCTTTGTGGGTGCAGGTGGGTAGGTGTGTGTGGAGTGTCTCTGTATTGAATTCCGCATCTGAAACCAAATCAACCTAAGGTGGGGGAAAAAATGAAAGTTATAGAGAAGATCCGTGAAGCGGCGGTGGCCAACGATGGTAAGGTGCTGTTTTCGTTTGAGTTTTTTCCTCCGAAGACGGAGGATGGCGTGGACAATCTCTTCGAGAGAATGGACCGGATGGTTGCGCATAACCCTGCATTTTGCGACATCACTTGGGGAGCCGGTGGCTCCACCGCGGATCTCACTCTTGACATTGCCAACAAGATGCAGAACATGATTTGTGTGGAAACGATGATGCATCTTACCTGCACCAATATGCCTATTGACAAAATCGACCATGCTCTCCAGACGATTAAATCCAATGGCCTGCAGAACGTCCTTGCTCTTCGCGGGGATCCTCCTCACGGCCAGGACAAGTTCGTCCAGATCCAAGGGGGTTACGCGTGCGCCCTCGACCTGGTGCTTGCCGTTTCCTTTTCTTTTCAAGTACAACAATTTCTCTATTGGTATCTGTTTCTGATTCACGTTTCCTTTTTCCCTCTGAACGTAGGTAAATCACATTAGAAGCAGATATGGTGACTACTTTGGCGTTACAGTTGCTGGTTATCCAGGTATACTTTCATACACTCTCTCTTTCTCTGTCCTGCACTTTGGCTTTCATATTCTGTAATAATTTAGCTACTTACATCCACAATTTACGTAAAATCAAAGTTATGGAACTCTGTGATGGATAATGGTGTTGTTTAATTTGTTAAGAGGCTCATCCGGAGGTGATTGGAGCTGATGGATTGGCTACACCCGAAGACTATCAGAATGATCTTGCCTATCTCAAGAGAAAGGTTTTTTTTTTTTTTTTTTTCCCTTAATTTCTTCAAACTTTGAAGTCAATTTTTTTTAAAGATCTTGTGGCGCAATTACATTTAGCACTTGAATTATAGGCAGTTTTATTTTATTTTCTTATTTTATTACTGCCCCGCTCGTGGAAACCTCCTTATACCTTGAGTAATAAAATTTCCTTTCCAGCTGATTTCCATGGTACATACAAGCTCCTTACCTGAAATGTGCAATTCATAATTGGTTGCTCCGCTCAAATTTTTCTTATTTTCTTTCAAACGATTAGTTCTCTGATGCTTATCTCTTCAGTGCACGATTATGCTCCTTCTTAGTGATTAGGAACATGTGAAAATAAAGAAATAAATATTGGTGCAATGTCATTTTCAGGACAGGGCATAATTAGTTGGAGGGACTGATATATATATATGTTGTATATTTTGTTTAGCCTTACGATGAGTCTAATTCTCTCAGATTTGGCTGAGTGAATTTACAGAAAATATAATATGATTAAATCTCTTTTAATGATTGAGGAAAATGATCTAATTTTTCTTTTCATACATTTCTTCAGATTGATGCAGGAGCTGATCTGATCGTCACTCAGCTATTCTACGATACTGACATTTTCCTCAAGTTTGTGAATGACTGTCGCCAAATCGGCATCACTTGTCCCATTGTTCCTGGTATCATGCCCATTAATAACTATAAAGGTTTCTTACGAATGACTGGATTTTGCAAAACAAAGGTATCTATCCTCCTCTTATCTGTCGATCTTCTTTTGGGATGTAAGCTTTGGAGACTTTTGTCGTTTATCCTTTTGGATGTAACTGGGAAGACTTTGTCGTTTAGCTAGCGATGGATGTCTTCAAAGATTTTAGCGTTGGAGTGTGGCACTTTGAAGTGCCAGGTAGCGTGTGATGTGCCTCTGTCGTTTGCTACGGTTGTGTGACCTTTGGAAGACTTTGTCGTTTAGCTAGCATGGATATCTTTAGAGATTTCAGCGGTGGGATGTTGTTTTTGTCCGTTTAGCTAGCAGTGGAAGTCTCTTTGAAAATTCGAACGGGCTTGGCAATATTTTATCATTTTCAGCCTTGTTTTGCTATCACACCACCCTGACACTTACAGATTTGTTACACAACTAAAATATCTTTTCAAAGGTATTTCCACTTAAGATTTAGAGACATATATATATGGAGGTCATATTCAAACTTATTAATCCATTTATAATCTCATATATTAATTTAATCAAAATACATTTCATAAAACACATCCAAAAACATCGATTAGACTTAAACACTATTTACGGTCAACAATCTCCTTTTTTTTATGCTGACCAACTCTGAGTATAAAATTGGTTAATTAGCTCTCCCCCATATCCGAGCTCCCCCCACAGCATATGCATACATCCTAATTTTATGGGCATACAATCCATTATTTTCACATAGTGCTGTCACACTTTCTCCCCCTTTGACATTATCAACAAAGGAACCAACAGTCACCTACTTAACATTAGTGTCTTGCTGAAGTAGAAAAAAATATCAGAGTACCAAAAAAAACCTGGACCACTCTGAATCTATAAAAAAAATATCTCCTATTCATCTAAATATAATGCGCTTCCCACAACTCCTGGATGCTTTGATGGAGGCCTTTAAAATTGACATCAGAAACAATCGAGAGGTTCAGAAATGGTATTAGAAGCCGAAGGAGCAGAGGATCTGTATAACACTCCAAGTCCTACATGGTGCAGAGGCAAAAGGACCTCGATACCACCAAGAGTCCGCACGGAGGAGGCTCCTACTATTTATCAGCCATTGAAGTGGTTGTTCAGATGTGGACTTGTTGACGGGAACCATAATGAGCAGTGAATTTAAACTCAGCATCTTGAATATTTAAAGGCATGAAGTTCACTTCCATTCCTCGCCAACTTCTAGTCCTGAGATGGGGAGGGTTGTAACTCAGCAAAAAGCCCTGAGAACAAAGAGGTTAGGCGGTTTCTGGTTGAAAAGCTTCTAATGTGCAGACGTATAGACCGAAGGGTCCTTGAGGAGAGCCTTCAAGTCTATCCATCCTGGACCCAACCTATCTTGAACTGTATCCAGGTCCTTGCTCATGTCCATTCTACTCTGATTTGCTGGCATCTAATGACACATCCTCTTGACCTTTAAGAGAAGTGAGAGCATGCCTAAACTGCTATGCAAACTCACCTCAGTGACTAGTCCTCACGATGGATGATCTTCCTCTTATAGTTTTTGGGTTTGAGGAGCATTTATTTGGAGTGGTGAGGAGGTTGATTTGAGGAGCAGTGGGTGGAGAAGCCGGACCCTCTGAAGTGGAAGGGGGCACCGATAAGGGAAGCGGAGGGTGCCTGATCAAAAGATATGTTTGGAAGGGATGGGGGAAGGGTAATCTTGGAGGCAGGAGGAGGAGTTTAGAGCGAGACACCTGAAGTATGAGGAGATCAGCAAGGCAGTGATTTCAGATTCAGCCAACCTTCATGCGTAGACTCATCCCTTGTAGGATGCTTCCTCTTCCCCAACCAGCAGAATCTTGCCTTAGACCCCACGCTTTGCGGGCCACGCATCCAAACAAAATCCCTTTTTTGTCTTTTTTGATCCCCATTCTCTTCATAGTGGAGATTGAGTATACTGAAGCTGAAGACGGAATGGGTCAATCTTCCCTCTGGAAATTCAACTTCAAACTTCTCGAGAAATTTTTTCATAGAGTAGATTATTCGGGAACGGTGTGTCCTAGTGGAGACACTCAATCATCTTTCCCACACCATGAACCGCATTTTAAAAGGGTCTTTTGGTGAGGCAAAAAGAAAACAATTCCCTGCCCTCAACATTCATCATAGTGAACCACCCTTAGGAATGATATTGTACCCAATTCATCTGGTAAAAGTCAAGACCCGATTGGAGGTGCTTGCTCTTAAGGGTTAGGGATGTGATTCGGGTCTGAGCAGTGAGTTAAAAAACAGATGTCCCTCTTGAGAGTTAAGGAGTGGGGGCTCAGGCCCTGATTACAAAAAATTTGACATGGTTATCCACTTGTCCGACTATCTTTATTGCTTGGGATGTGCGAACTATGTTTTTTCCTACACAGAGCCGAGATAGAATTGAAGAGTCAGAAGGGGTAGCAGATTGGCATAAAACATTTTTGACTGCTATGGGTTCATAGAAGAATTCAACGCGATAAATCCATACACCAAGACCTTTCAAGGTTCCAACTGAATCCAAGCCTTTTAAATCCTCAAAGATAATATCACGACTGGAATAAGGGATTTAAGCTTAAAATCGTCATGATTACCTCTCTTCTCACACGACTGAGGACTAAGAGATGGTCACGAGTCCGCACGAGAAGCTCTCGTTGCTGCGATCAAGGTTTTGTGGCCTTCTTCTTTGGCTGTTCTGGAACACTCTAGAAAATTCCATTGAGTCTGGTGAAGAACTTTCTAATGAGAAACTCGAGGAGAGGACATGGGCAGGACCTATGAAGAGAGTGCGAAAAGATGAAACGTCGGAGCAAGAGGTTCAAATGCTTTAGGTTCCGCCCGATTATTAGATATATACTTGAAAATTATCGCCCGATGGTGACACGTGTCCCGGAAACGGAAGATGCTATCTTCTGACGCACAGTGGATGCTACCCATCTTTCGACGGAAAATGATTCCTATTGCATTGAAAGTCTTAAACAAGGAGGAAAACGACTTCATTTTTCTCACCCTTATGGAGCCCTAACCTAATCTAATATTTACAGAAGGTTTTTCTCATCCAAGGTTTTGTAAAATGTCAGCTAATTGGTCAACGAATTGACAAATTCGAATGAAATATCACCTCTTTGAACATATCTCTGATGAAGTGATACCTACCTGATTCTTTGTTCTAGCATGCTAGATGGGATTCTGGTAATATTTATGGCACTGTGTTGTCACCACCGAATAGGAATCCTATCATAGAAAAGATTGTATCTTCTAGAGTTTGCTTCATCCAAGCCTGTGTGCCAACACTGCCACAGCATATATTCACTTCGACCTTGAAAGTGCAAACAAAAGTTTGCTTCTTGGAGTCCAGAAACTTAGATTCACGCAAGGAATTACTGGTTCGCACTGGTGCTTTTCCTATCAGCTAGACTTCCAGCATACTCTGAGTCGATCATCCTATCAGATCCAAAGAGGTACCCTTTGGGTACTTAATCTATACTGAGTTCCACTCAATATTTGAATATTCCTCTTGACTGCATTTACGTGCGATTCCTTAGGGACGCACTTGGAACCTAGCACAGAGACAAACATTAAGAGAATAATCTGGCCTCTAGTTGTCTGTATAACAGAGATCCAATCATACCACGATATTTTTTATATCCAGCACTTTGTTTTTCATTTTTCATCTTTGTCCTAATTTTGGTAGGACTCATGGTAGTTCTAGAGGGACTTAGAGGATTCTAATCTAAATCTTTTTAGGAGTCTTCGTTGTATTTTTCTTGACAGAAAAAAAACCATCGATTTTTTGCTAATTTTGAAATCCTAAGAAGACTTTTAGCTTCCACCATCATGCTCATTTCAAATTCACTTTGTCTAAGGGAAGAAACTTCATCACACGAGAGAGAGACCATTAGTTGACCAAAAATTATGTCACGACATAGATTTTAACTAGAGACATCTTTGTCCCTTTACATGGTAAATAGAGTCTGACATCCGGTGTTACCCTTTTGAACTTCCTTTCCTCAAGAATTCTTCACCTCTCATCATACCAGCCTAGGACCTGTTTAAGTCCATAGAGAGCTTTTCTAAGTTTGTAACATGGTCGTTTTTTCATATTTTTCGAATCCTAATGGCGCTCTCCATAAAACGTCTTCCATGATATAACCATTTAAAAAAGGCACTATTTCCATCTATTTTAAAGAGTGTGAATTTTTTGTAACAAGCTATGCTAAGCACTCTTAAAGACTCTAATCTAGCTACTGGTGCAAAGGTTCCTCAAAATCTATTCCTTCTCGTGATGTAACCTTGAGCACTAATCTGCTGGCTTAGTTCTACTACTATGACACTTTCATCCAATCTTGGTCTTAACACCCATTTTGTTTCTATATTGGATGATCAATGGTTGTGAACAAGTTCCCAACATTGTGTTCCTTTTATTGGTTTAGCTCTTCCTGCCTAGCCGCAATCAGTTTTCATCCTGCTCCTGCTTCCTCCCCTCGATTTCTTAGATTCTATTTGGCATGAATCACATTGTCACAGAGATTCCTAAGAGGATCTATCTTCACTCCAAAAAGGATCCCCTAAAACTTCATCTAAAGGATGATTTCTTACATACTTCCATCCTCCTAGGCATAGCATCAATTTCATCTTTGGCAGTAACAATTCTAGAGGGTTTTTTTCCTAGAAGGGTATCATAGCTTATCTCAGAAAGTGCATCTAGATGCTTCTCTAAAGTAGCATCCTCATCCATCCCATTGATTTGGGTTGAAGGGTCTCATCAAGTTGACATGGACAGATTCCTCTACACTGATTTCTCTTTTGAACACTCTATAAGCCTTACTAAGAGAGAATAGCCAGAAAGATTCCAAGGTCAGATTTGGAATCAAATTTTCCTAAGTTATCTTAGTGTTAAATGAAGCTTTTTTTCCTACGAAGGCTCTAAAGTCTTAACCAAGATTTTTTCCATTCCAAAAAAAGTTCATATTGTGGTTTTCTCAAGAATATTCTTATTAGAGACCGTTAAGCACCTACATGCTGTAAGACGGCTTCAGCCCCAGACTACTTTGGAAGATAATTTTTCTTCATCCATGGTTCTGCAAGCTCTTAAGGGACCATTGTTCCTCTTACAATACCATGTTTTGAGGAGTTCTAGGAGGAGAAGTTGTCTCACTTTCCATTTTTTGAGACACACTAGTTCAAATTTCTCATTTTCAACTTCTCCACATGATCCTACGAATAGCAACTATGGTGAGCTTATTTCATTTTGAACTCTTTTCCTAAAGCTAGAGAATAGCAAAGTTTATCTATGGACTTAGAAAGAATACTCATTTGAACCTAGAGACTTCATCACAATGACAAGCAGGAGTTTACTCTAAGCTGACTACATTATAAGGACCGAAAGGTCCATGTAAATTTCAAGAGTGCTTAGAGAGGAGATTGCAATTCTTCGTGTCAATTGGACTTTTGATCTGCTTTTTTTGTAACCCCATTTGGCAGGCTTCACATATCACAGACCTTATCCTTCTTCAAATGATATCTTAGGGGATCCCTACTACATTAATCTTAGTAAATCTTAGCTAGGTATCCATTACCTACATGTCCTAATCTCCTATGACAATCCAACTATCATTTGAAGAATTTTACAGCAAACTTTTCATCAACCATCTCAAAATTTAGCCAGATCCATATATAGACATTTTCTTTCTATAACCTTTAAACAGAATTTGTGTTTGACATGTCTTTGATCACACATGTATTGATTTAACTATAATTTATAGCCTTGTGTCCACACAATTGACTGATGCTAGATAAATTAATGTTTCATTCCCTCTATATAAACAGAACATTTCAATGATGGATTAGAAGGATTACCTATTTGTCGATGTCAACAATTTCCCTTTCTGGTTTCCACCAAATGTACCATTCCTTTCTTCTTGTTGCAACATCAATTTTGGGTTGAGTCTCCGTCCATATGCCTCGCGCACCACCTGTCGAGGTACCATTGGTTTTTTTCCAAGAGAGCAATTAACCTGCAAAACAGAAGATCAAATTGTCTTCTTTGGTACCCAAATCTTTTGGGTCCTAGTATTAGTTTTGGTTCCTTAGGAACCCAAAGTAATTTACTACCTAGTTTCTTACTAAACTTTAAAGGACATTCATATGACTTGTGTCCTATTTCATTACAAGCATGGCAGGTAGTTGGTTTAACAAAGAAGTTCTTAAAGGCTTTCTTTTTATTGAACTTATCATAACCTAAGCCTACTTTATCAAAAGTAGCTCTCTGATTTCTTATCATCATGTTTAAGTTCTTGGTATCATTTGTGAACTTAAGCACGATATAATTCAAATCTTCATTTTACTTTTAAGATCAGCTATCTCCTTTTCATGCAAACTTATTTCTTTACCATATTTTTCAATTAAATCAGAATTCTCATTTTTCAATAAGTTGTATTTGGACTTAAGCATGCTGTATTGTTTGACTAAATCATTGAAGGCATCAACTAAATTACCTTCATCATCATCACTATCACTAGAAGAATGACTAACCTCATCCTCCTTGGCCATGAAGCACAGTTGGCAACCTCCTCATCTTCTGAAGAGATGTCACTCTCGCTGTCGTCCCAAGTCGCCTCATAGCTCTCTTTTGAACTTCTTGAGACCTTTCTTAGCTTGAGGACAGACTGCCTTCATGTGACCAGGCCTTACCACACTCAAAACATGGTGATTTCCTTTTCTCTTTGGGATTTCTCACTCCTTGGAAATCTTTTTCCTTGCATCCTCTTCCGTTGGAGGAATTTACTGAATCTCATAGTGACGAGTGCTATATCCTCATCAGCATCTTCCTCCTCTGATTCTTCCTGCTTGCTTGAGGAAGCTTTGAGAGCAATGTCCTTCTTTTTGCTGATCACTTTCTCTTTGAGATCTTCCTTGTCATTGGCTCTCATGGTTATTTCGTGTGTCATGAGAGAGCCAATGAGCTCTTCAAGTTTGAGGACTTTCAAATCTCTTGCTTCTTGGATGGCTGTCACTTTAGGTTGCCATCCCCTCGGTAGGCATCTTAGAATTTTTCCTGACAAGTTCTTCATTTGGATATACTCTACCAAGCACTTTTAAAACCATAGTAATGTTAGTAAACGAGTAAACTTAAAACTAATTGATTCATCCTTTACCATGGTAAACAGTTCATACTCATGTACTAACATACTTAATTTACTCTATTTTACTTGATTAGTTCCTTCATGAGTTATCTCAAGTAAGTTTCATATTTCTTGAGCACTATCGCACCCTTAGACTCTATTAAACTAGTCTCTGTTCAGTGCACAGTATAGGGTGTTAATGGCCTTGACATTTAAACTCAAATTTCTTAGATCAGACTCTGTAAATTCATGAGGGGACTTAGGAATGCTAATGTCATTTTCAGTTTTTATGGCTCTAAAAGGACCATTCTCTATAATATTCCAAACATTATAATCCATAGCCTAGACAAAGATTCTCATTCTAAACTTCCAATACACATAATCCTTTCCATCAAAAAATGGAAGTCTAGTAGTAGACTGACCTTCTATTTGTGTAGAGTTTGGTTGAATGTCATTGTAAATATATACCACAGAGTATAAAAAACTTAGACAATGTTTAACCTTGCTTTTATACAATTGTAGGATCGTTATAGTCTAAGAGGGGGGGTGATTAGAAATTTCTTAATCTCTTTTACTAAGTGTAATAAGTATTTCTCAATATTGATTGCTTACTAATTTAAATAAATAGAGAGAGAAAAAAAAACAACACCGAGAGTTTTTATGTGGTTCGGCCAAAACCTGTCTACGTCCACGCTTCAAGGTTTCCTCCTTGAAGATTCTTACTTCTCCTCAACGAGAATTCCAAATCGACCTTCACGGGCGTCGATCTACAGCCTTTACAATTCTGGATAGAACTTCACGGGCAGTCAATCCACTACCTTTGCGATTTTACACGATGAATACAGTTTTCAGCAAGCTACACTCTCTCAAAGATATAAATCTCAAGTTTAAGAGCAGAGGGGTGTAGGAAGAGTAACAGAGTATTACGAAGCTTTTGCGTATTAGGGCTCATAGAGAATTTTGGCAAAAGTTCTTTTCTTGAGCTTCTTTCTTCTATTTATACTCTGTTTGAAATCGATTTTAGATCTGGAATGCTTCTCATCTACAAATAGAAATATAGCAGTTGGAGAAACATCCGTACTTAGATGGCTAGCCGTTGCGTTCTGAAGTCACTTTCGTTCGTCGGCCATTAATGGTCTGGAGTTAAGCTCTGGACGACTAATACTGTAGCTTCGCGCTCTTTTTAAATTCTGGTGGAAGATGTTGCTTTACAATGCTTGAACCGCCATCGATAGATGTAACTTTGAAATACTTGAACCGCCATCGATATATGTAGTTTTAAAATGCTCGAACCGATACTGTTCAGCGGTGGATGTTGTCTTTGAAATTCCAGCTGTGGATGTTGAACTTTGTCGTTTAGCTAGCGATGGAAGTCTTCTTTGAAATGCCAGCGGTGGATATGGTTTTTGTCGTTTAGCTGGCGGTGGATGGAAGCTTTGGAAGACTTTGTCGTTTAGCTATCGGTGGATGTAAACTTTGGAAGACTTTGTCGTTTAGCTAGCGATGGATGTCTTCAGAGATTTCAGCGGTGGATGTGGCCTTTGAATGCCAGCGGTGGATGTGGCCTTTGTCGTTTTGCTAGCAGTGGATGTGAACTTTGGAAGAATTTGTCGTTTAGCTAGTGATGGATGTCTTTAGAGATTTCAGCGGTGGATGTTGTTTCTGTCGTTTAGATAGCGGTGGAAGTCTTCTTTGAAATGCTAGCGGTGGATGTGCAATATTTTATCATTTTCAGCCCTGTTTTGCTATCACACCCTGAACACTTGACAGATTTGTTAAACAACTAAAATACCATTTTCAAAGGGTATTTCCACTGAAGATTTAAAGACATATATATAGGAGGTCAATATTTAACTTATTAATCAATTTATAAATCTCATATATTTAATTTAATCAAAATACATTTCATAAAACACATCATCAAAAACATCGTTAGACTTAAACACTATTTAAGTCAACACCACCCTCACCCGGTTTGCATCCGGCAGCATAGGACAATCTTTAATCAGATGGCCAACCTTGTCGCACCTAAAACATCGGCCCGTGTAAAGCTTGCATTCACCGTAGTGATTCTTCTGGCAAATGGAACACAATGGGGGCCTGAGGAGCTTGAGGAGTCCCTTGAGGCTGCTTTCCTTTTTCTCGATCGTCATTGGGGTTATAGGGCCTTTTAATGCCTCTTTGTTGTTGCTGTCAACCCCCTTTGTTCTGCTATGGTTGTGACTGCACATCTCCGACAAACTTCCTTAGCGGCTCGCGTTGTCCTTGTACCATTGTCTCTACCTCTTCCAATTCCAAGGCCTTAGCTGCCACCTTTGAATAAGGTATGTTATGGATCCCTGCAGTCTTCACTCCTCTTAAAAGGTTTGGCTTCAATCCTTGAACAAATTAGTGGATCTTGTCTTCTTTATCATCCACCAAACGGGACACAAACCGGGATAATGCCTCAAACTTACAGATATAATCCGCCACAGAACCGATTTGGCGCAGCTGCATAAATTCCATCTTTTTGCTGGTCCAAACTGCTCGGTTGAAGTACTTGTCGAAGAAGACCGTTTTGAACCATGCCCAAGTCGTGGTTTCCATATTAGCAGTGCTCTGAATTGAGTCTCACCAATGCCTTGCATCCAGTGCAAGATGAAAAACAGCACATGTGATCTTGTCCCCCTCTTCGACCTTGGCATACTTAAACATGTCCTCAATCGTTTGAATCTATTTTCAGCATAGATAGGATTCCGAAACTTGACCATTAAATATCGGAGGTCGAAGTCGGTGAAAACGCTCGCTCCCATGGTCATGAGTTGCACTCGAGCTAGAGTTGCCTTGTTCCTCTCTAGCAGCCACTAATTGTTCAATCTGGCGGGATTGGCGTAGAACCAACTCTGTTAACTGAGCAATAGTATTACTATCTTCACCGTTTTTCCTCTGTTGACCTCTCACCATCTTGAAGAGATTCCTAGCATATTATAAACATATCTTAACTACATGGTATTACTAAAATCATAAACACTTACAGTTGTTGGAGTGTACTCATGCGACAATTTGTGCTGGAAGGCAGTCTACAGAACCGATTTTAGAACCCGATTTTGCTTTGATACCATAATTATAACAGCCCAGTTTTGGGTCAAGACAAATTTCATAACTTCACGACTTGTTTATACCTTTACACGTGAAAACTAAGGATATATTTTTTTCAAAGAAAACTCGTGGACATTTAACTCGGGCATCAACTGATATTCCGAGGGGGTTGATACTTCAGACCCCCAGAATATAAATCTTTCATATATCAAACATCATATTAATCCTCAGAGTTGGACGACATAATTCAAGAACAATCTTGATCACAAGATCGATCAACATAATTGTCCACGGACTACTTTGACACTTTCGTCCACAGACTGTAAACATTATCGCTCTCTGGTCGAGTGGCTTCCTCGTCCACAGACCATGTGACTTTATCATTTGTCCATGTGACTCATTACTCACGGGTTACATAAATTCATCGTCCACAGACCACGTGACTTTATCGTTAACAGACCACGTGACTTCGTTACTTACGAGTTAAACAGACCCATCGTCCATAGACAAACGTCCATAGACTCACTTAAATTTATCGTCCACAGACCACGTGACTTTATCATCCACGGTCCACGTGACTTCAACACTCCCAACTTTGAACCATTAGACGAAAACTTTGGACGACTGTTTCACTTATCAAATCCTACCTCCACTATGGACGATGACTCATTCATAACTTTGGACGACTATCTTACTTACAAACAGAACACATAGACAACCGATCAATCGCCCTCCCTGGCGAACGTTCGGCTAACTCTCTGGAACTGACTCTATAAATATCCTCACATCTCATTCCATATAAAAACCATTTTACTCATAAAAGAAACATAGTGTACGTAGCGGAAGACTTAAGAGAACAGACAGAAAACCTTAAATCTTAAAATCCTTTATAACACATAAACAACATGATTCTCTTCTACTTATACTTCCATTTCTTTTTCTTAAATCATAACAGACTAAGAGCACCTCGGGTCCAATCGCTTCCCAGCCACAAAATTCCCTTCACGAGTACCATCCAGCAACCCTCTTAGACGTTATTGAAATCCTCACCTTCCAATTCGTCACCTACATCATAAGGTTCAAACTATAAGCCTAATGCTTAGTAAGAAGTGCAACATATATATAAATACTCATGAATGTATACTCAATAAAATCATGTTCAGGTTCTTTATTCAAATCATGAGAGTCATATTCATGTTCGTATTCTTAATCATATCGTGGGAATCATATTCTTGTTCATCGTTCACATATCATGATTAAGGAGGGGATCGTGCTGGAGGGCAGGCAGAGTGCGTGTACTTGGCCCTTCAGGCAGAAATCTTGGTCATTTCTGGACAGTGACTTGGCCAAACCGCCCCAACCCTCACTTAATCATACTTGCATACATTTCATATTCTTATCTTATTCATAAAGAAACATGCACATAAAATATTTTCGTATGCTTGGAAGATAAATCATGATGCATAGATTAGGTATGCATAACAGAACTTCACACCAGAGAAAACTCAGACATTGAGCTTATGTCATGGTACAGATCATGAACATCAAAACATTATCCTTAAGATCTTCCTAATGTCCTCGTGATGTAGGGCCCTAATGGCCAGAATCCTAATACACTCACTTACCTTGACTCCTTAGCAAAGCCGTACCTTCACTTAAATCCTTCTCCACCTAAGACATTTCATACTTCAATGTTAAATATATCCTGAATAATCTAAACTCAAAGTTGGTAAAATCTTAGCTAAAGAAATCATCCTAGAATCTAGCTTAAACCTCTAAGGCATTTAGTCGAGCACATTGTGTGCGTAGCTTATTCTCCAATAGCATTAATGGCATTTGTGCACTAAAACTACCAGATTCATACCAATAACAGATTCTCATCCTAAACATCAACAGCACCCAAAATCCTATCATCAATGCCATTAATAAAACCAACTCATAAACATTATCCTTATTCTAACATTGAAGACCCCGAGAACCTCAAGTTTTAGCTAAAATAAACTTCTAAATCAAAACTTAACAATACATTATCTAAGCCTTACCTAGAGCTTAAGATTTCGAAAGAGTGGAGGAAGAGCTGATCAATGGTGGAGGAAATCGCCTGGAGAGGAAATGTCGGCTACAGAAGAGGTTTAAAATGAGGTTTTAGACTTTCTTTTTAAATTTATAACAATTCAAATAAACTTTAATTACAATTTTGCCACTAAACCTACTTTTCTTTTGAAATCAACTTATTCCATAAATCATTCCATAATAAAACACGGGATAAATACCTGACCAAGGCGCTGGTTGTTACACATTTACCATTGATGCATAGTTTTATATTGTTGATATCTATATATGTTTGGGAGGATGAATCCTCGTTATACTTTGGACAGTTATGGTGTGAAAGTATCAAGAGGATATCACAGTACACCTTCTGCTACATGAAGATTGTCTTGTTTGCACGTTTACGAAAATGAGTAATAGGGTAGTGATGACACTCTCTTTGGGTTCCGAATCCCTAAATCTGATTAAGGTATGTTTATATATTGGTTTACAAGTAGTGTCGTGCTGAGCTTGCTCGTCAGTTACCCCAGGTGACGTTGATGTATCTTCAGACCATTGTTGCTTGTAATTTTATTTCTTGTTCATAAGGTGTTGGTGAATCTTTGGATCGCCACATTTCTATGCTAATGTGCTAAATAGATTTTGTGTGACCCTCTTTTTTCACTAAAGTGATTTTTATGTGATAATAATGATAATGATGTATTTTTGTATAGTCGTCTATGCATGCGACAATGTTTGACTTATTAACTCATCGATGGCTCGTGGAGCCTATTTTCTTTAAAATGATTAAATGAGTTTTCATAGATCGATTATCGTACTATTATATCATGTTTTGAACTAAAAGGTAAAAAAAATTTGCACATGTATTTAGTATAACATTTCTATTGAGTTAGTCACTCAGTTTAAACGACTTTCTCCCTTCTAGGAAAGACTAAAGGTACTAAATAGCTAGGATTTAGTAGTAATTTTTCATTTATTTACTTGTTGAGTGATTTAGATTCTCTAGTGATAACTTAACTTTATTTGACATGTATAAGATAACTGTATGTGAATTCTGATATTTGGTATGTAAACCTTATTGAACTGCTTTACTTTATCGCACTATTATATCTATAATCACTATGTTGATCTTTGACTTTTGAGTTGTATTCAAGTCTTCCGTTGCGTACCAAACTTTGAGCTGGGTAATCGGGTCATCTCCAAGGATCGGGTCGCCCAACCCAGAGTTCTGTTAGGTCTGCCTCTGGGTCATGACAAATATATAATAACAAAAAAATAGCATGCATCGATGGTAAACATATAAAACGTACGTACATATACGTAAAAAATAGACGTGTTGGCAACTAGGCCCTGTCAGGTTTTATACAAGTGACAACTCACCAAAATAAGTTTTTATAAAACAATGAAATGCAATGCAAGAAGCATAAAACCCTACATCAACGTGAACCACTCTTCTTACACACGGGAGTTATACCTCTGAGTTGGCCTAAGGTTGACCTTTCACCAAAGCAATCTACGCTTAATACCTTTTTGTTTCCAACATCAGGGTTTGAAGTGTCGACTCATTCATTCACATTAGTCAACGCTTTATGTGATTTTTGGAGACGAAAGGTCTCGAAAATCGCCCCCCTTTCGCCATTTCTCATCACCATTCGACCAACAAACTCAAATAAATCATAAATTTAATTAGATAAACAAAAAACAACTAATGGATTCGAGTTTCGAAGCTCGAATCCAATTTAAATAAAAACCCTAAACTTTAACATCAAAAGGGAAGGTCAAAACCATCCTAACCCTTAAAGATTCTTCACAAAAATTGTTGCACGTAGTCTCTAGAACACAATCCAAGCATCGGAAGTCGACAATTTGCACAAACAAGATTCACTCTCCTCTCCCTCTCTTCTACTTGGCGGTCATGTGATTGGGGTGGGGGCGTGTGTGCAAATAGGGTTCAACCCTTATATAAAAAGAATATCTTTCTATTAAATTTTTCATTTACTCGTAATTTAAATAAATATTATTTAAATTAAATAAAATATTTATATCATTTAATCGACCACTCCGAACGTTATCCAAATTGCACACTAAAATTTATTCTAAATTCTTACCCAAGGTAAATTTTAAAATGCCTAATATTATTTTCTCCAATTTAACCGCATTTAAAAACTGTAGCTCTCTACCTCATATCTGTCGAAATTCAATAAAAATTATTATTTAATCAAAATTTATATATGAATTTAGAAATACATATTTTGAGAACTCAGATAGCTATTACGAAGATACGATTGAAAATGTAATGAATTTATAAAAATATATAATTATTGGTGAAGGTTGGGTGAAGGTGGGTCCCACTCACCAACCCAAATCCAACCAATCCCATTGTATATATACACTTGCTAAGCATGTAACGCATCCTCATCAACTTCTGCATACTGCAGCTGGTTTCATTGTTGACTTCCATTTATTCTTTCCCTTGTTCTTCACCTTCTCATCTGCCACTTTGGAGTTGGATCGTTCAAATTGGGGGCTGGTTCGTCCTATTAATCGCCTCCTTCGCCCAATTTGTAAGAAAAGCTCACTCCACTCCTCTGCCACCGGGTCCCCTCTTTTTCTCTCCCTCTCGTCTTCACTCTGTCTTCCCAATATGGATCTGAATCTCACAACTTAGCTTCGCTTCTCTCTGTCGCGTCTGTAATCCTTTTTTTTTTTTTATATTTTGTTTCGGTTGTCGGGTTGGTGTCTGTTTGGCATTTGCATTTCTTATTCACCATTTCCCTCTTTGTGGGTGCAGGTGGGTAGGTGTGTGTGGAGTGTCTCTGTATTGAATTCCGCATCTGAAACCAAATCAACCTAAGGTGGGGGAAAAAATGAAAGTTATAGAGAAGATCCGTGAAGCGGCGGTGGCCAACGATGGTAAGGTGCTGTTTTCGTTTGAGTTTTTTCCTCCGAAGACGGAGGATGGCGTGGACAATCTCTTCGAGAGAATGGACCGGATGGTTGCGCATAACCCTGCATTTTGCGACATCACTTGGGGAGCCGGTGGCTCCACCGCGGATCTCACTCTTGACATTGCCAACAAGATGCAGAACATGATTTGTGTGGAAACGATGATGCATCTTACCTGCACCAATATGCCTATTGACAAAATCGACCATGCTCTCCAGACGATTAAATCCAATGGCCTGCAGAACGTCCTTGCTCTTCGCGGGGATCCTCCTCACGGCCAGGACAAGTTCGTCCAGATCCAAGGGGGTTACGCGTGCGCCCTCGACCTGGTGCTTGCCGTTTCCTTTTCTTTTCAAGTACAACAATTTCTCTATTGGTATCTGTTTCTGATTCACGTTTCCTTTTTCCCTCTGAACGTAGGTAAATCACATTAGAAGCAGATATGGTGACTACTTTGGCGTTACAGTTGCTGGTTATCCAGGTATACTTTCATACACTCTCTCTTTCTCTGTCCTGCACTTTGGCTTTCATATTCTGTAATAATTTAGCTACTTACATCCACAATTTACGTAAAATCAAAGTTATGGAACTCTGTGATGGATAATGGTGTTGTTTAATTTGTTAAGAGGCTCATCCGGAGGTGATTGGAGCTGATGGATTGGCTACACCCGAAGACTATCAGAATGATCTTGCCTATCTCAAGAGAAAGGTTTTTTTTTTTTTTTTTTTCCCTTAATTTCTTCAAACTTTGAAGTCAATTTTTTTTAAAGATCTTGTGGCGCAATTACATTTAGCACTTGAATTATAGGCAGTTTTATTTTATTTTCTTATTTTATTACTGCCCCGCTCGTGGAAACCTCCTTATACCTTGAGTAATAAAATTTCCTTTCCAGCTGATTTCCATGGTACATACAAGCTCCTTACCTGAAATGTGCAATTCATAATTGGTTGCTCCGCTCAAATTTTTCTTATTTTCTTTCAAACGATTAGTTCTCTGATGCTTATCTCTTCAGTGCACGATTATGCTCCTTCTTAGTGATTAGGAACATGTGAAAATAAAGAAATAAATATTGGTGCAATGTCATTTTCAGGACAGGGCATAATTAGTTGGAGGGACTGATATATATATATGTTGTATATTTTGTTTAGCCTTACGATGAGTCTAATTCTCTCAGATTTGGCTGAGTGAATTTACAGAAAATATAATATGATTAAATCTCTTTTAATGATTGAGGAAAATGATCTAATTTTTCTTTTCATACATTTCTTCAGATTGATGCAGGAGCTGATCTGATCGTCACTCAGCTATTCTACGATACTGACATTTTCCTCAAGTTTGTGAATGACTGTCGCCAAATCGGCATCACTTGTCCCATTGTTCCTGGTATCATGCCCATTAATAACTATAAAGGTTTCTTACGAATGACTGGATTTTGCAAAACAAAGGTATCTATCCTCCTCTTATCTGTCGATCTTCTTTTGTGATGTACACTAGCTGTCAATGCCTTTTTCAGTGAACCAATGACTCTGTTATAGTCGATTCTATTTTGAATTATTTAAAGTACGCATTTTATGAAAAGAATGAACACTAGATTTTGCAAGGGTCCGAGTGTGTAACATGATAACACTGCATCATCAAGTTGATTGCAATGACTCAGAAAATTACATAGTGACAGTGAGCTTCTAATGAGAGATCTTGGTTTCCCTAGTTTTAATGTCTTTCATAAGATTTATTTGTTTCTTTTTTATTGATGAAATATAGATTTTTATGATTTTCTATTATAGAGCTTCATTGTTTTCCCTGTTATAGGTCTTTTACCTCATAATAACTTTTTGGCTGGAATGAGCAATGAAGCTGCTAGTTAAATTTTTTTGATGTAGTGAAGTATTTTGACTTTTTTTTGGCTTACCTACATGTAAATGCTTCTAATAATATGCACATCTTATATTTCTGATAATGGTCATGAAACGTGGACTTTTTTATTGCTTTTTTGTTTTATAGATTCCGGCTGAGATAATGGCTGCCTTGGAGCCTATCAAGGACAATGAAGAAGCAGTTAAATCATATGGGATTCACCTTGGAACTGAGATGTGCAAGAAGATTTTAGCCCATGGCATCAAGACATTGCACCTTTATACTCTAAACATGGAGAAATCAGCATTGGCTATATTGATGGTTGTTTCTAATTCCATTCTATTCTCTTCTAAATGATGGTCGTTTTGCTTGAAAATTCATTGTGCCCGTATGTAACTTGCATATAGGTTTATTATGAATTGTTTCCCTGTATATAGGTTTGTGAAACACTTACCAAAATTTAGTGGAATTAACGGAATCTAACACTTAGGATAGTAGAAGTTATGTCAGTTGCACTATTTCTTCTGGCAAAAGCAAATCATCAGAGACTGAGACTTTAAATTTGTGAAATCTGGTCAAAATAGCATCTCCTGTAAACCATTTGTAGCAGCAATGTTTTCCTCAAACGATGAACATAAAGTTTTACTGTATACCTTAGTTTGTTCTTCAACCTTTTCTTTTTGTTTCTTAAATACCGATATTTTAATTCCAGGGGGTCAACAAATAACCTCTAGGATCAATTTGGATCTGGGTGATAAAGTAGTTACAAGGGTTCTCTTTTAATATATATTGATGGTCCATCTTTATTGATTGGGTATGGTTTGTTTAGGCTGTACCATGTTATTAAGTTTTCTTATTTTTTTCTTTGCTGTTTAAAATCTGTTTACTAATCTATAAAAATTTACCTCCTTCAATATTCTTGTCACATTAATATGCTTCAATTGCAGAACCTTGGTTTGATTGAGGAGACCAAAATATCAAGATCTTTACCATGGAGGCGCCCTACAAATGTTTTTCGCATTAAGGAGGATGTTCGCCCAATTTTTTGGTATGTAAGACAAGATATGCCTATATATATCACTTAGCATATTGATGTCTGAAACGTACAAAGGAGAGGAGAGTCGTAAAATACCTCTCTGCTGCCCAAGGACCACAAAATTCAAACTATAAACCAACCCTCTCCCACCAAATAAGTGTTCTAACAAAGACTCGCATCTCATATAGATTAAGCCCTTGCTGTAAAAAATCAATGTATTTGTTTTGTTCCAGAGAGGCCAAAATAAACAAAAAGGAATTGCTTTAGTTACCCTCTTCATCTCCCCACTGCCCAACCCTTGCCTTTCAACAACTCTTGGAATAGAATTTGATATCACCCCAACAAATACCCTCCATTAACAATGTAGAAAGAGATTATATTTTAAAACTCTTTTGGGCCCTTCAAAGTTTTGCACCACAAGCTACAAGCCTACTTTTTCCATTTAGCCTACAAAACAGCCTTGACTTTATTTGGAAATGGTTGATGGTCCATGATATCTGTTTAACTTTTAAATTTCTATTACTTTTAAATTTAGCTACTCCATGTATTCAACGATTGCAGGGCTAATCGTCCTAAGAGTTATATATCAAGAACCATTGGCTGGGATGGATACCCACATGGACGATGGTGCGATTCTCGCAATCCATCATATGGTGCATTGACTGATTATCAGGTATGTTTTATTATCAAACTTATATTCTTGGTGTCTAATTTGAGTTTTAGCTCTTGAAAAGTTGGTAGAATGTGCAAGTATTATTCAACGATATTTTCTCAACCAAGCATGGCAGTTTTCAACCATGCTGTTATATTTCTTTCCTAATTGGTGTAGAACAATATCATCTGCTCGTAAGGAATAGTTTTTTAAATGCAAATAGGAGACAGGTAGTAGTCGACATATAAAGCAGAGACTATTTTATACTTAATTAATACAAGCCTGACAATATTGAAGAACCTAAATGAAAAATTCATATATAATAATTGGAAGTGAAAATCTTTAAATGTAAAAATCTTCTTGATTTCCAAGAAATGCTATTTTATTATATTGCCTATGCTATAAAATGATAGACCAGTATTTTCTTACCGAGAAATTCTTCTCTTGTTCTCTTAGACTAACGCAAAATTTCCTATATGCAATGCATAATGAAATCAGCATGTGGTACGTGGATATCTCATTTAATATGATCATGTAGCATGCAAATGTTGTTGAGTACTAAAAAATTGTAATTTCAATCCAGAAAAGTATAAATGAGTACCAGAGATCACAAGAAAAGTACAAATAATAAGATAAATTAGTGTTGACTTACAATTCTTTCTGAATTAGACAGACACCGAGTGTAGTAATTGTCACATTTGGATGGTCAGATATTCAACTGTCCCATTACACTTAATGTTATATTGTAAAAAATCCAGATTGCTTCTCTGCATCTTGCGCTCTAGTTTTCTACACTGGTGATAATTCTCTGTTGTTCCTACAGTTTATGCGTCCACGTTCACGTAACAAAAAAGTTCTTGAAGAATGGGTTGTTCCTTTAAAAAATGTCGATGATATACATGAGGTATAGCTTCTGTCTAAGCATGTAACTAAATCTCTTTTCAATGATTGTAAATAACTAGCGTTCCTCCGAAAATTCGTGCCAGAAATTCTATAGCTACTGCCTTGGAAAATTGAGAAGCAGTCCTTGGTCAGAGCTAGATGGACTTCAACCTGAGACAAAGGTCATCACTGATCGGCTGGAGAAGATTAACTTGAAGGGGTTCCTTACTATCAATAGTCAACCAGCTGTTAATGGAGAAAGATCTGATACACTAACTGTTGGTAAGTGGATAGTAACTATTACTGTTTCTTACATTTGTGAGTGTTCTTTGGAATGGGTATCATGTATTGTTTTTTCAAGCTGTACCTTATCTGATAACTTTGTGTGATAGAGTGAGCTCACCAAATGCGAGGAAACATAGGCTGATAAGAAATTCTTTAAATTACTCCATTCCAAGCCTAATCTACGCTGGTGTTTATGACAAAAAGATTTGAATTATCAAGCCTAGGAAACCTAATATCCAGAGAGTTCTTATGAGGCTTGTTTCATGGAAACTATTATAATTAACAAAGAATGAGGGGGTGGTGAACCCTGAGGAAACTTGAAGGTTGTAGCCTTCTAGATATTCTTCTAACTAAACCTATCAACTTGGACTTTTAATACTAAAATGCATGCCCAAAATGTCATTCCAAATGACAAGTTTTCAAGTTTTAACACCAGAGTTTGAATTATTTACTACATTAATCTAAAGCGTCAACTACAATGGAATTGGCAGTTGAGAAGTGGGGTTGAAAGGTTTTAGATGTTAGACCCTATATTAAGACTAAGTTTATACTAAGCCAAAGCTTTAAATGTCACATACATATTTGTTGACTAGAAATAAAATAGTAGTTGTGATCGAGGAACATTTTATTTTAAAATTTATACTTAAATATCTAGGACATTTTTTCCTATCATAACCTGTAGCTATCCATCACCAAATATTACTGTTAAGGAAATATTCTTTTAATGATTCTATCAATGTTAAGATTTTCGTCATTCCCTTTTTCAATTTTGGCTTCTGACATGGCTTGGCCTAGCAAATAATGCAAAAACAATATTTCCCAGTCCATGTTGCTGCCGTTCACATATTTTATTACTATATTATAGCACGTTGTTAGAAGGTGAAATTAAATCCATATTATTCTTTAGTATCTTAGGGAGAGTTACCTAATCTAATGCCTCAATGTCTCTAGCCTCTGATTTCGTCCTTCTCTACAGTCTCACTCTGAAAGGGAAGAGTTGTCTTTGAGTGGAATATGAATGCTAATTTCCCCCACAAACATCCTTATTTTTTTAATCATCACTTTCAAGCAACTCTCATACGTATCATTCCGAAAGGACCTAGGGGTATGGAGCCAGCGTCGACTCTAGGTGTAGCAGTGAAGTCCTTGGTCTTATAGGGGATCACTACTTCCTCGCATAAGTATCTTCGTGACTTAGAAACAGGTGGGCCAATTTCCCCCAAGCTTAGCTCTCATGAATCCTGCATCCAAAGTCGTTCAGTTTGGGCTTCCTGAGTCAAAATCTCCTCGTTTAACAGCTGTTCTTTTGACAGAGTGCAGTGGGGTAATACACGAAATAGACGCTTGTATATGCATACTAGAAAACTGACTTTCAATGTCTAGGTAGGCCAGCGGGAAACCCATACATCTTGAGGGAAAGAAAGAGATTCGGCAGCTTATCTTTAATTTGACTTTCTTTTCTCACTGGATTTGTACCAATGATGAGATCTTACAGCTCGCTGGATAACTTCACTGTAGGGGTTCGGACGTAGCTATCTTTTTCACCTGTTACTCGCTTCTGAACTTTTTTGAACATTTTAGCATCAACTAATTCATTTGGGTGATGTCTTACAACGGCATGATGTGCCATTACTATGGCCATATATTCGTTTTATAGGACGAAGAGCTTAAAAACTGATATTGACATATAAATATAGCATCCCAGCTACCTGTGAGGGTATTGCTTTGATCAACGTGACACTAACAGAAGGTTTACAGGATGGGGAGGGCCGGGAGGCTATGTTTATCAGAAGGCATATCTTGAGTTCTTTTGTTCCAAGGACAAGTTAGATGCACTGGTTGACAGATGCAAGGCCTTCCAATTTCTAACCTACATGGCTGTGAATAAAGAAGGGATTTGGATATCTAACGTCAGCCAGGGCGATGTGAATGCTGTAACATGGGGAGTTTTCCCAGGAAAGGAAATTATCCAACCTACTGTTGTGGACCCCAACAGCTTCCTGGTGTGGAAGGACGAGGCATTTGAAATCTGGTCCAGAGGGTGGGCTGCTTTATACCCAGAGGGCGACCCATCCAGAATATTGCTTGAAGATGTAACTACCTACTCTTTTTTGTTATTTTTAGTTGCTGTAAAATTATACATTGACCAGTTTATGGAGCAAACATCTGAGGAGTTTTTTTAATCTCAACTGTTTGTTGCAGGTGAAGAACAGCTATTTCTTGGTGAGCTTGGTCGACAACGACTACATTCATGGTGATCTTTTCGCTGCTTTTGAGGATTTCTGAGATGAGCTGCTATTTATTGCCTGGATTTAAGTAATTGAACGAGTAGATGATGGCCATTTGTTCTGATCTTCTGTCTTCTCATAAAGGATCCTATTAGGTGCTCTGGTTGGTGCTTACATGTTTAATTAGAATTCGTTTTCAGTTATTGCTCAAATTTTCTGTTTTCTTCAATAAAGATTCTCCTCTATATATTATCTGGTTCGAGACTCCTTTGAATTTTGCAATTTTCCAAGGGTATACAAGAATAAGATCGTTTGTGGGAGGACCCAGCTTCATATTCGTCTGAAAATTTACTTCAAGATAACATATTAGCGTATTTAAGGGATTTTATCATCTTTTGCATCTTATATTTGTGCTGTCCTCTCTGGTGTCCTATAAATTTTAGAGGTGCTAAAAGAGCGGGAAGGCACCATGCCGCTCGACCAGTTTAGCACTGTAGCGAACGTGGTTCAGCTCGGCTCATTTAATTTTGGATCGTGAGCTGGCTCAGATTGAAATTTTTTTAGGTTGACTAGATTCGTTAGGTTAGCTAAGCTTGTTTAATTTGGTTCATTTAACTCGTTAGTTTGGTTTGGGGTCAGATTGGTTGTCACATTTAATTGTAAATGATCGGTAGAAAAGAGTTTTGCAAATGGCTGTCACACTGGGAAGTAAGAGCGAGTTTCCTGACAAATTAAAAGAAAACTCAGCTACCAACAATTAATTGAGCTATTGAGAATTATTAGGCATGTCATGTGTCCACTTATTAGCAGACGAAACAATGATATTACAAGTGTTTGTGAAATAAGTAGAGAAAACTAGAATTCAAAGTAGAGTTTGTCGAGGGAAAGGACAACCCAAAGAAGAGATTACAGAACTAGTCTCATATGTTAGACTAGTTCGATTGAGACAGATGTTTAAAGTCCATGTTCCTTACCTCATCTAATTTTAACAGCAGCAATTTTTCATCCTTCAACAAAATTAATTTGATAATCTAGCCGTATTTGAGACAAGGCTTTCTTTACTTATAAAATTTCTCCTCCTCGATCTAAAATGTGGACATAAAATAGAATCCATACAAAATCCTCTCGTTGAAATTTATCTATGTGAACACATCTCGGATCTTTACTTGTCATAACAGAAACATTCTGTTTCGATCAAACAAGGAAATATCACGTAACATCAAACCCATCACACAAAAAATACGCTTGAATAGAATATTAGAACCCAAAAAACTGAAGCCAAAAATCCAACAAAAAACAATGTGAACCCCAGTCAAATTTTCCCAAAATAAAGTAGATATTTCTGCCAAAATATTGTGAACAGATCAGAAACTCAGAATAATATTGATGCAGCGGAAAATATTAAGAAAGAAATATAGTTTCAGAAGGGAGAAGAAGAAGAAAATAGGGGAGAAAGTGTATAGCCAAGAAGAAGAAAATAGGGGAGGGGAAGCTCGAGAGAGAATAGGGGATTGGAAAATAGGGTTTCAGACAACCAATTCATTCAATAATCATCAACTATCCTTCTAGGTTACAATACTAGCACTTAAATAGAAAACAATTAGGGTTAACCTTAACAGATGCAAAATAACCCTAAAAGAAGATAAATAGATTTTAATTGAAATAGATAAATAAAACATATAAATAATAAAACTAAAATGACGAGGATGTCCTCATCAACTCTCCCGGGGTAGAAGAATCACCCAGTCAAGTTGACGGAACCACCAGGCAGCAAGTTGATCATTCACTCAACCACGAATTAAGCGGCTGAGTAACCTTCTTTTGACGTCCATCAACTTGTGCGACCAGATGCCTGGGTCAAAAATCTTTCTAACTGGCCTCGAATCCGGTAAAGAAATATCCATATGACTATGAGAGAACTCAAATAGGTCTGAATCCAAATGTTGAAGTATCTCTTTGCAAATCCACATACAATCACTGTTTGGTCGATCCATCCAATAGACAAGGAAGTGCTGGATCTCACCTTCATTGATAAGTACAATATGTTCATCTAAAATATCTTCAATTTTATCCTCACGTTTTGTGATAGGACGTGTTAGAAAAATAGAGTCAGTAGGATCAAAATCAATAGATGGAGAAAAAAATGGATCAATATATGGTTTAAAATGGCATTTATAAGCTACCAAGTCGTCGACATTAAAAACACAATCAAATTTCCTTGACTGATCAATGTGCTTCCCATCCTCCCTGTTTGCCTCTTGAAGCGCTCCAGGTTCTCGAACAGCCATCTTAAGCAGTATAAGCTCTCTTCGTGCAATTCTTCCTCTCCATTTACACTGGGTATATAACACAGCTTTTTGGAGACTTTTAAAATAAGAATATATCATATGGCGACGGAAATGAGCCTGGATAAATGTTGCAGCCTTCGTGCTTTTTCTGAATATGAAATTTTTGCGAGCCATCATTGCTCTTAATACTGTTTGCAAAGTGATTGCAGATGAGCATAGACTTAGGTAAGATTTTCTTGCTCGATATTGTCTGAAATTCTTTTGAATTCTTAAAACTGTTGCTTCCTTTCGCAAATGCTCATTAGTGAACTCCCTCCATGTTTCGGTAATCCTTTCAAGATCTTGTTGAATCTTAAAACCCAATTGCTCAAGTTTATCTTTCTTTTCATCTAAGGACTCTTCAACAAATTTATTACGTGCATGTGCTAAAGAGGGTGGTGACTTCCATGTGTTTTGTGACTCTGAAACTTGTCGAGAGTCATGCCTCCATTTGTAATGTCTTGAGGCAAACTCTTTTTGTATTAGACACTTCATTAACTCTCATGTACGAATTTCACCCTTACCATCTAATTTTCTTTTTCTCGTAAGTTTGTCCCACCACAAATTAGCATACCCGTCGAAACTCCAAGAAGCTAGTAGGATTTTTCTTCTCTCTGAATAATCATCACGTTCAAACAATACCTCTACCTTTTCTAACCAATCAAAGATATCAAAACCATATGAATGACCACTAAAAATAGGCAACGAAATAGTATAAGGTTTTACCTTATCAAAATGGTCAATTGAAGTTTCATCACAAAGATCGGAGCTTGGATAACAATTTGGATCAATTTTACTCCTTTCGCATTGGAGAACCAAAAATAGAACAAATCCAGCAAAGTTTCAAATTTTCTAGATGAACAGTGACCGGTGATGAATAGTGACCGGCGATGAACAGTGTTCCGGCGATTAACAGTGTTTTTCCGCGTGAACGTACCGTTTGAAGACAGTACCCCGATAGTGAATAGTGCGCCGTGGACAGTGTCGCCGCCAAATGAACAGTCCCGCACACTAAAACTAGGGCACCAAGATTTTGATTGTTTTGAGAAAACAATAAAACCCGCTCTGACTCCAATTTGATGCAGCGGACAATATTAGAAACAATATAGTTTCAGAAGGGAGAAGAAGAAGAAAATCGGGGAGAAAGTGTATAGCCAAGAAGAAGAAAAATAGGGGAGGGGAAGCTCGAGAGAGAATAGGGGATTGGAAAATAGGGTTTCAGACAACCAATTCATTCAATAATCATCAACTATCCTTCTAGGTTACAATACTAGCACTTAAATAGAAAACAATTAGGGTTAACCTAACAGATGCAAAATAACCCTAAAAGAAGATAAATAGATTTTAATTGAAATAGATAAATAAAATATATAAATAATAAAACCTAAAATGACGAGGGAGGTCCTCATCAAACTTCCCGGGGTAGAAGGAATCACCCAGTCATTGACGGAACCACAGGCAGCAAGTGATCATTCACTCAACACGAATTAAGCGGTGAGAACATTCTTTGACGTCCATCAACTTGTGCGACAGCTGCCGGGTCAAAAAATCTTCTACACGGCCTCGAATCGGTAAAGAAATATACATATGACTATGAGGAGAACCAAATAGGTCTGAATTCAAATGTGAAGTCTCTCTTTGCAAAATCAAATACATCACTGTTTGGTCGATCATCCAATAGACAAGGAAGTGCTGGATCTAACCTAATTGATAAGTCCATCTGCTTCATCTACAATATCTTCCAATTTTATCTCACGTTGTGATAGGACGTGTGAGAAAAATAGAGTCAGTAGGATCAAAATCAATAGGATGGAGAAAAAGGATCAATATATGGTTTAATGGCATTTATAAGTCCCAAGTCGTCGACAGAAAAACACAATCAATTTCCTTGAGGATCAATGTGCTTCCCATCCTCCCTGTTTGCCTCTTGAAGCGCTCCAGGTTCTCGAACAGCCATCTTAAGCAGTATAAGCTCTCTTCGTGCAATTCTTCTCTCCATTTACACGTGGGTCTATAACACAGCTTTTTGGAGACTTTAAAATAAGAATATATTCCTATGGCGACGGAAATGAGCCTGGATAAATGTTGCAGCCTTCGTGCTTTTTCTGAATATGAAATTTTTGCGCGCATCACTTGCTCTTAATACTGTTGCAAAGTGATTGCAGATGAGCATAGACTTAGGTACGCTTTTCTTGCCGATATGTCTGAAATCTTTTGAATTCTTAAAACTGTTGCTTCCTTTCGCAAATGCTCATTAGTGAACTCCCTCCTGTTTCGGTAATCCTTTAAGATCTTGTTGAATCTTAAACCCAATTGCTCAGTTTATCTTCTTTTCATCCTAAGGACTCTTCAACAAATTTATTACGTGCATGTGCTAAAGAGGGTGGTGACTTCCATGTGTTTTTGTGACTCTGAACTTGTCGAGAGTCATGCCTCCATTTGTAATGTCTGAGGCAAACTCTTTTTGTAATTAGACACTTCATTAACTCTCATGTACGAATTTCACCCTACCATCTAATTTTCTTTTTTCTCGTTAAGTTTGTCCCACCACAAATTAGCATACCCGTCGAAACTCCAAGAAGCTAGTAGGATTTTTCTTCTCTCTGAATAATCATCACGTTCAAACAATACCTCTACCTTTTCTAACCAATCAAAGATATCAAAACCATATGAATGACCACTAAAAATAGGCAACGAAATAGTATAAGGTTTTACCTTATCAAAATGGTCAATTGAAGTTTTCATCACAAAGATCGGAGCTTGGATAACAATTTGGATCAATTTTACTCCTTTCGCATTGGAGAACCAAAAATAGAACAAATCCAGCAAAGTTTCAAAATTTTCTAGATGAACAGTGACCGGTGATGAATAGTGACCGGCGATGAACAGTGTTTCCGGCGATGAACAGTACCGTTGATGAACAGTACCCCGATTAGTGAATAGTGCGCCGATGAACAGTGTCGCCGCCAAATGAACAGTAACCGAACACGAAAACTAGGGCACCAAGATTTTATTGTTTGAGAAAACAATAAAACCCGCTCTGATACCAATTTGATGCAGCGGAAAATATTAAGAAAGAAATATAGTTTCAGAAGGGAGAAGAAGAAGAAAATAGGGGAGAAAGTGTATAGCCAAGAAGAAGAAAATAGGGGAGGGGAAGCTCGAGAGAGAATAGGGGATTGGAAAATAGGGTTTCAGACAACCAATTCATTCAATAATCATCAACTATCCTTCTAGGTTACAATACTAGCACTTAAATAGAAAATAATTAGGGTTAACCTTAACAGATGCGAAATAACCCTAAAAGAAGATAAATAGATTTTAATTGAAATAGATAAATAAAATATATAAATAATAAAACTAAAATGACGAGGATGTCCTCATCAAATATAATCCAGTAAGAGTGAAAAATCCTGCAGAAAATTGCAAAAACCTGACGTATATAGAAGCACTAATCTGAGATTTGACGGGAGACATCGCGCAGGACAGATCGGCTAGACCAATCTGGTTGCTGGTGCAACTATCTACCCAAACAGGGAAGCAAAAAAACAAACCTTTCTGGACATAAACCAGAGAGAAAAACCAGTGACCATTAATCCGTAGTTAAACACCTCCTCACTTCGATACCCCCTCCTCCTTGCACTCACTATTTCTCTCTTAACGAACCAACTGCCCTCAAGCAGTTACTTAGTTACTTATTCCCCCCTACTTTGACCTCCTCGCATACTTAAATCTCAAAGGAGGCCTACCATATATGATCAGAACAACATAAGGATTTAGAAATATCTGCCGCCAGAGATCGAGAAGCAGCTTCTAATTTTAGAAGAGTTGTTCATGATCTGAGGTATACATTAAAATGAATAATGCTATATGATAATTTTACACCATAGTCTTCCGGTCTAACATGTCATTCACTGGCAGAGTAATTATAATAGACCAGAAAAAGTTAGATGATTGAACAACATGCACACCACGTTAGAATACAAGAAAAAAAAATGCACATTAGTATTATAACCCCGTTGAAGTATATTTGAATATACATTTATTTGGCCAGTTTTCATGATAAGATAAAGCAACCGATCACTAGGTTACTTCAGAGTGCGTAAATAAAAGTATGAGTACACTTAATTCATATCTTGATCTATAAGCCTATACTCAATGATTACTTAATGACTTTACATGTTCTTCACAATTGAACAAGTTGCTTATGCTAAAAAAAGTATAAAAGGGGATGACCAAAAATATTTTAACAAGCATAAACCAAATCATTTGCATTCAATCACACAAGCATATGAGTTTGAGAACTTTTGACCAATATCATAAACACCAAAATGAAAAGAAAAGAAATTGAACATTAGGTAACATCTGTTCCATCATTTAAGTATAATCTATAAACCCTACATTTAAATTACACACTCTTACGTAGCAAACCATTTGACCAACAGAATCATGTTGATACTTCCCTCTAGTTCAAAATGCTCCAATTATAAAAGCAAAATTCTTCAGTAAGTACCAGGATCATAAACAGACGAGAGCAGCTTGACTTGACCATACCCGCTATTTCAATTTTATTCCTGCAAAAAATAAAATAAAATTAAACCAATACCCGCAGAAAAGCATGTAAAGTTGTACGCCTTCTCAAGAGGTTGTTCATGTTTTTCATGTGTTTCTTACTTGTCAACAAAACATACAAGATCTGCGTCATTCTTGGTTAATGTAACAATTAGAAATTTAATTCAAAATTTCCCAAATTCAATTCAAATTTCCCAAATCAAAGCTAACCTAAAATCAATTTCGAATTTGCAAAATCAGAATGCAATCAATCAATTCGGATTTTGGGGAAACAAAATTGGATGAACCTAGTCTGATTTTGGTTCATAAACGGAGAAGAAAAATCCGATGAAGAAATCGGATTTGCTGATTTTCAGCAACGTCCCGATTTGGAATTTGATATCCAGCAAGAACTTGGTCAGGAAAGGTGACCAAGTTCGAATAGTGGACATCGCTGGAAATCCGAGCTGAGTAATTTCCAGCTCGGAAAATCCGATCAGAGCCGGATTTTGTGGAAGGCGTGGGGGCTGACCCTCCCCTATATATAGAACCTTTGAGGAGGAGGAAACTCACACCATCACTTCTCTCCCTCTCGAGTTCTCTGAAATCCAGGAAAGAACCCTTACCTCTTCAGTCTCCGGCGAAGATCCGAGGAAGCAGCCGAGCTCTCCGACGAAGTCCTCCTCTCTGGCAGCCGATCTCCGACGAAGCTCTCTCGACCTCCATCGACGATCCATCTCCGGAGTAAGTGTTCTCTCTCCGTCGCTACCCTCGATCGATCTCCCTCTCTCTGATTCTCACCTTCCTCTCTCTGACTCTCTATCACTCTCTGCAGAATCGCGATCGAAGAAGAAGGAAGGAGTTGGTTTTGTTTTAAAGCCTGAACCAGCCAGCGAACCGAACCGGTTCACTTAGGGCAACCCAGACCAGAACCGACCCAGTTGAGCTGAACCAGAACCACAGTGAACCGAACCAGACCAACAGTGAACCGAACCGGACCAACAGTGAACCGACCCAACCCGTACTGTTCACCCGATCCGAACCGAACCCGACTCGACCCGATTGAAGATTTTTACGGTAAGAATTGCTGCCCAAATTCTTTTAAGTTGGAACAATTTAAGTGAGATTTTAATTTTGATATTCGAATTAGGCAGAAAATATTTTGGAACCGTCCGATTCAATCCAAATCGAACCAAACGATCCGATCTGACCCGGTAACGCAACGTAAGTAAATTCTGCTCAAATTTCTTCGAAATGGGATTTATTAAGTGAGATATTAATATCAAAGATTTTATTGAGCAGGATATTATTTTGGAATTGTTGGAAATCCCGATAAACGCTAATTGCTCGGAATCTAAGTAAGTGTAAATACAAATTTTGGCTACGGCCCTAAATCACAAGATATTTATATTATTTTATTTTTCAGTCACACGTTTTCAATGATTGAGCACGTATGTTAGAATATCGACATAGAATAGTTTAAAAGATAAAATGGATAGGTTATTTGCATGTGTATGAAAAAGTAAAAGAAAATGCGATAGCAAAAGCCTGAACGACAGTGAGATGGTGAGCTTGAGCATATGTTTTAACGTGATAGCAAAAGCCTGAACGACAGTGAGATGGTGAACTTGATCGTTAAAATTAAAAGTAAAAGATGACGATGCCTGAACGACAATGAGATGGCTAAGTCTTAACAGGATTCGGTAAAAGTAAAAGTAAAAGTAAAAGTTTGCACGTATTCCACTTACTGAGTTTTCTCACCTTTTTATTTTAAACTTGTGATGTAGGTGAGTTTTTGTCTGAGGAAGAAATTGCTGCAATTGAGAATCCTCCAGTGGCAAGCGAGCATACAGACGAAGATCATATTGATGATTTTGAGGGAAATGATTTAAACTAGTATGCTTTAGTTTTTCAAACGATATTTGAAGTTTATTTCAATTTGAGAATTTGAATCAGTGTGTTGAATTTTTATTATGAAATAAAGTTTCATTTATTGTTTTAAATATGCAATGGTTTTCAAGATTTAAATAAATTAATTATCAAAGCTTCCGTTATATTTAAGTTTTCAATTAATATGTTCTAAATTTTAAATTATGATCTTAACACTCAATTTCAAAATCAATTTGGGAAAAATTTTAGGGTTTTCAAATTAGGGTTTCAAAATTGGGGATTTTAAAATTGGGGTGTTACAATTTGGTATCAGAGAAACAAGGTTTATAAAACGATTCTGTATACTACTCTGTATGCTCACGTGCACCTGGAAGATTGTCAATCAGCAAGTAAGTGATCAAAAGTTTATATTTTGGATATAAAAGTATGATAATTTTTGTAGTTAATTTTAAAGTAAGTAATTTTCCCTTTTATTATTTTACGAATATTTTTATAAAATCTTAAATATGTTTTAGAACTTCAATATATATATTTTATTTAAGAATTTCAAGAATTTATTTAAAGCAATTTCAAACTGTTTTAAATTATATTTTAGCACAAGTTTTTAAATTTTTGGAGTTATCTCTGTGATGTAGATCTGTCCCTAAATCTAAAATAGCAACTACTCCCAATTAAAAGATTTGATCTAGATTATTAAACTTCCTTCAAACATGTATAAACCGTAGAGCCTAATGTACACATAAGAAGCAAGTAAATCATGATTGGACGTTTGAGGAGAAACAACATTAACCTTGCCAGTTTTCTAACCAAGTTTACAAACCTTTGTGGACTCCTCTATAAAATTTAGAATATTGATGTGCAATGGTTAAGATCTAAATTATGAAAGATACATTAGTCACAATTTAAACATTTTGGATAGTAGAGCCTATAAATATATATAAATGATTTTATTTTCTTCAAATGCAAAAATGACCAAATTCTCGATTTAAGGATTCCCTAACAATAAAAGATCAAATAATATTATGAATTAGTTGAAAATCTTAGACGAGACAATGAATGATGAAGATAAATTTAAGGATACTTAGATGTTGATACCTACTCCTTAGAATTTAGTAACCTCAACTCCATTAACAACCACTTTAGAATCCTCTTTCGGAGTACACCATAATCTCAAGTTTTAGATCGACCTAATCCTTTAACACAAATAGTTCATAGGAGAAAATCGAGTTATTTGATACCCGAAGGATTAATAGAGTGAACAGCTAGTTTCGGATACGAGATAGCCATCCTAATCATTATAGATGCATTTGCCCAACTAATACGTCTGAAGGAATTTATGTCTCCAGTAATAATTCACCCATAAGATTTATACTATATGAGGATTTACTAAAAATATTGTTTAAGTATTTAGAAGTTGGATTTGAGTTAGGAAACTATTAATGTGGATAAAGTTAAGCAATGGGAAATTGATGAAATGAAGAAGATTTATCCAGAGTTATTTATGTAATTGTTTTAAATTTCGAGGACGAAATTTCTTTTAAGGAGGGGAGATTGTAACAATTAGAAATTTAATTCAAAATTTCCCAAATTCAATTCAAATTTCCCAAATCAAAGCTAACCTAAAATCAATTTCGAATTTGCAAAATCAGAATGCAATCAATCAATTCGGATTTTGGGGAAACAAAATTGGATGAACCTAGTCTGATTTTGGTTCATAAACGGAGAAGAAAAATCCGATGAAGAAATCGGATTTGCTGATTTTCAGCAACGTCCCGATTTGGAATTTGATATCCAGCAAGAACTTGGTCAGGAAAGGTGACCAAGTTCGAATAGTGGACATCGCTGGAAATCCGAGCTGAGTAATTTCCAGCTCGGAAAATCCGATCAGAGCCGGATTTTGTGGAAGGCGTGGGGGCTGACCCTCCCCTATATATAGAACCTTTGAGGAGGAGGAAACTCACACCATCACTTCTCTCCCTCTCGAGTTCTCTGAAATCCAGGAAAGAACCCTTACCTCTTCAGTCTCCGGCGAAGATCCGAGGAAGCAGCCGAGCTCTCCGACGAAGTCCTCCTCTCTGGCAGCCGATCTCCGACGAAGCTCTCTCGGCCTCCATCGACGATCCACCTCCGGAGTAAGTGTTCTCTCTCCGTCGCTACCCTCGATCGATCTCCCTCTCTCTGATTCTCACCTTCCTCTCTCTGACTCTCTCTATCACTCTCTGCAGAATCGCGATCGAAGAAGAAGGAAGGAGTTGGTTTTGTTTTAAAGCCTGAACCAGCCAGCGAACCGAACCGGTTCACTTAGGGCAACCCAGACCAGAACCGACCCAGTTGAGCTGAACCAGAACCACAGTGAACCGAACCAGACCAATAGTGAACCGAACCGGACCAACAGTGAACCGACCCAACTCGTACTGTTCACCCGATCCGAACCGAACCCGACTCGACCCGATTGAAGATTTTTACGGTAAGAATTTCTGCCCAAATTCTTTTAAGTTGGAACAATTTAAGTGGGATTTTAATTTTGATATTCGAATTAGGCAGAAAATATTTTGGAACCGTCTGATTCAATCCAAATCGAACCAAACGATCCGATCTGACCCGGTAACGCAACGTAAGTAAATTCTGCTCAAATTTCTTCGAAATGGGATTTATTAAGTGGGATATTAATATCAAAGATTTTATTGAGCTGGATATTATTTTGGAATTGTTGGAAATCCCGATAAACGCTAATTGCTCGGAATCCAAGTAAGTGTAAATACAAATTTTGGCTACGGCCCTACATCACAAGATATTTATATTATTTTATTTTTCAGTCACACGTTTTCAATGATTGAGCACGTATGTTAGAATATCGACATAGAATAGTTTAAAAGATAAAATGGATAGGTTATTTGCATGTGTATGAAAAAGTAAAAGAAAATGCGATAGCAAAAGCCTGAACGACAGTGAGATGGTGAGCTTGAGCATATGTTTTAACGTGATAGCAAAAGCCTGAACGACAGTGAGATGGTGAGCTTGAACGTTAAAATTAAAAGTAAAAGTTTTGCACGTATTTCCACTTACTGAGTTTTCTCACCTTTTTATTTTAAACTTGTGATGTAGGTGAGTTTTTGTCTGAGGAAGAAATTGCTGCAATTGAGAATCCTCCAGTGGCAAGCGAGCATACAAACGAAGATCATATTGATGATTTTGAGAGAAATGATTTAAACTAGTATGCTTTAGTTTTTCAAACGATATTTGAAGTTTATTTCAATTTGAGAATTTGAATCAGTGTGTTGAATTTTTATTATGAAATAAAGTTTCATTTATTGTTTTAAATATGCGATGGTTTTCAAGATTTAAATAAATTAATTATTAAAGCTTCCGTAATATTTAAGTTTTCAATTAATATGTTCTAAATTTTAAATTATGATCTTAACACTCAATTTCAAAATCAATTTGGGAAAAATTTTAGGGTTTTCAAATTAGGGTTTCAAAATTAGGGATTTTAAAATTGGGGTGTTACAGTTAATCAGTTACTTCCCCAGTTTTTATTCAAAAATTGTATCTAAGAGTATATCCTCGGGCTCATAGAGTTTGTTTTCCAAAGCAAAAATTTCACTAGTCAGATCTTATGAATGGAATAAATTCTGATTTTTGGATCCAACACATAGCTTGATAATTTCAAGCAATCAGTAAGCCAATTTTCTATTCTTGTAGTATTTAATAACGGCAGAAAAGATATTGCTCATCTTACTCTTGAAATAATTACTCAAGACATTTGGATTTCTAGGATAACTAAAGAGTAAATTGAAGTATTCGCTTTGTTTAACATAACCCAGACTGTTACAAATAGTGAAATAAACAATTATCTTCCAACTGTGATTTGGGATAATTGATAATCAACTAAAGGAATAAGTGCCACCAGCAGCAATACCATGGGCAAGGTTAGTTTAAGATTAATGGGATTATTGGTCACACTTAGGTAGCCGAGAACATAGCACATAGAGCTTCCTTTGTAAAAAATAACAACGGTAGCATTTCATATGAAAAGAGGCGTCTGATAAAAAAATGCCATACCTCATCATCATCATCATCATCACCACCATCCTCTTTGTTCTTTTTGAGGCGAGTGGTGCCACCCTCTTTGCTGATGGGCAACTTCATGGGTCCAAAAGGTGTCTCCACGTTGATATTTCCTTTCATGGTGTAACCAGTACCTTTTCCTCTGATCATGTCCCAAAGTGCAGAGCCAAAGTCCTTAGGCCTAAAGGTGATGGGTAAATTCATATAATTAATACCATTTCCATCTATTTTTGTTGAATCTTGAAGCTCTGCACCCCCAATGCTGACATCAGAAAGCCACATTTCGTAATCAAGTTGAGTTATACCCAACTCAAATTCATTCTTATTTTCCAATTTCAAATGAAGAACTGCAACAGTTTCTTCGAATGAGAACCTTTCAAAGTGTATCTTCTCAACATCAATATCAGGCTTGTGAGGAATAGGGATTTCTCCGGTTTTCTCAAGTGGCAAAGTGAGCCGTCCAAAAATAGGCACATCAACAATGAGATCAACCTTGATGCGGAAAGGAATGATGCTTCCAGGCTTTATATCAGCATAGGTACTCTTTATATCATCATAAATCAGTACAACTGGAATTTTAACTGTCTCCTCACCATGAGCATGAATTGTACCAGCATCTGGTATCAGTCCTGAAACTAGTTTTCTACCATCACTCTCTATCAAGTAATTTATGTCAACTAGGGGAATGGGGACGGGATTTGGGTTCTTTATTAGAACATCAACAACAAATTCTGCTTTTTCAAGATTTATTTGAGGAATATGAATCCCAGAAACATCTGCAGTGGGCTTCCCAAATCCAATGGCTTCCTCAATTTTCTCCCCAATGTCATGAATGAAATCCTTCACCTTATCCATAAATCCACTCTTTCCGTCTTCTTTTTCATCTTCCTTGTGATCCTTCTTAAAATCTCTATCAGATACTTCTGTATTATCAGACGACGCCATACCTTAAAAGTAAATTAACCCAAGCATTTAAGTTATGTTGCACCATAGACAAATCAAGAAAGAATAGCTTCCCTCCAGAAAATAATAGGAGATCCAGAAGAAGTTTAATTTCAAGTTTCCACTAACCACCTCATTAGTATTCATCGCAATAGAATATGAAAAAAAAAAAGAAAAAAAAAAGAAAAAGAAAAGATAACTCCTGCTCCCTGAGATAAAAATAATACTTGTACGATCTTACGTTCCTTGGTATCTGTTTTTGGGATCGAGTTTGTGTGATAGAAGTATCAACAGGATGAAAGAGAGAGAGAGAGAGTTACCGATCATATGACTAAATGGATTTCAAAACTCTAAACACAGAAGATTAAGATTTCTTTTTAAAAAAAGTAAAAAAATTACAGATTCGACTAAGAGATCTAAGATAGAAATGAAAAATGGAAACACAATCGAAAGTATGAGCACAGCTGCAACTGTAGAGAAAAGTCAAAGCAGACAGAGAGAGAAAGAGATGAAAACGGAAGATGAACTGATATGGGCGTTGAAGGATCAGATCTGGAAGAGGAGCAGGAAGAGGAAGAGGAAGAGGAAGAAGAATACCTGAAACAAGAAGGGAGCAAGCTGTGCTGAGAAGCGGCGAAGTAGAGCGGAAGAAGAGTGCAATGGTTTATGGATTTCTGAAGATTGGAACTTGGAAGAGTGACAGGTGCCTCCTTTATTACAGTTCCACACTAACAATCAAATCCTTAAAATTATTACTCTAATTTTAATTCTTTCATTGAAAGTTTTAGAGTAATTTATGTGAAAAATCTTCGACAATAAATTCAGTAAAAGAATAAATTTTAAATTCTTTTTATTAACAAAATAAATATTTAAATATCAATTTTTTAACTAAACAAATTCTACCATGTTCCTATTCTCAAGAACTCGGTCTCGAGAACAAATCACTATTCTCGAAGAGAATTTCTAAAATATTAATATTTATTTCAAAAATATATATAAAATGATGTTGAATTTTTTTGTAATTTTTATCACATGTCCATCATATTATAGTAATAAATTATTAAAAATTTCATAATTTTCTAAGACTTTCACGATTCATAATAATTTTTTTTATTTTTTTACAAAATAATTTATTAAAATTACGTGCGCCATTAAAATATTATGAAACTTTTCATAATATTTTTTTATGATATGGTGGACATGTGGTAAAAATTATAAAAAAATCCAAGATTTTTTTATATATTTCTAAGATAGCCACTAATATTTTAGAGATTCTTTAGAACAAGAGCCCATTCTCGAGCACTTTATTTGGAACGTTTGAAAATAAGAGATTATTCTGGAGAATGGGAGCCCGTTCCTGATGAAAATTTCTAAAATATTAGTATTTATCTTAGAAAATATATCAAACGATATCAAATTTTTCTGAAATTTTTACCATATGTCCACCATATCATGAGAATAAATTTTAGAAGATTTTGCAATTTTTTAACACTTTCATGATTTATCATAATTTTTTACGTCTTTTTTACAAAATAGTTCATTAAAATTACATATGTTATCCAATACTTTCACAATAGACTCTACTTATACTCCCAAGTTGAGTTGCAAAACGAGTGGCAAAACGAAGTGTAACACTCGACATTTTTGGCCGGGAAATTATCTGTAACACCCCTAATACTGTACCCATTTACCCGTATGAATTTTTCATTTTTATTTTACACTTTATACTTTCCCGTACTTTAATTAAAACTTAATGCGGAATTTAAACTGAAGTTGAAATCAGAACTGAAAAAGGAATTGAAATCAAACCTTGAAATCATTTAAAACAAAACATTTAATAACTAAATAACAATTAAACCATTTAATAAAAATAACTTAAAAACAAATCAGAAGAAGGAAAGGGCAAAACGGTCCGCCCTGAAACAATTGAGGCAGCGACCAGTCGCTGCTACATGCAGCGACTGAGCGCTGCATCACTAAGCTGTGGCAGCGATCGATCTCTGCTGCAGCAGAGATCGATCGCTGCATTGCCTTATAGCAGCAGCGATCGATCTCTGCTGCAGCAGAGATCGATCGCTGCATTGCCTTATAGCAGCAGCGATCGATCTCTGCTGCACAGCAGAGATCGATCGCTGCATTGCTTTATAGCAGCAGCGATCGATCTCTGCTCTGCAGCAGAGATCGATCGCTGCATTGCTTCACAGCAAGCAGCGACCATTTCCTTCACACCTGTTCCAGTTCCTTCAAATCCTTCAACACTCTATGCATTACAGTTACCAAAACATTTTCTAACCCCTATCCAGATCCAAACAACCTAATATACTCTATACAATTATCAATTCAAAATATCCCTAAATAACTCCAGAGTCCATACGTACATCCCCACGGGTCAAAACGCGCCTCGACTACTCAGCGCACTCCCACGGGCCATCATCCATCAACTGCCTCAGACATCGGAAGGAGGAACGTCGTCCTCACCTGGATCTATGTCACCTACACCATACAGACATCTATGAGATAAAAATCTCAGTAAGCTCTAGTAAATGCAAATGTGTGCTGTGCATATGAATCTGTAAATCATGCTTTGTTTTCTTTACTTTACTTTACTTTGCTTTACTTTACTTTGCTTTGCTTTGCTATAAACTGTATACCGAAGGGCCATGTAAACTATATACCGAAGGGTCATCTTTTCTTTGCATTTGCTTTAAAACATCGTGCAGAATTCGTTTTCATGATCTTTAAAAACACGTGATGCATGAACAGATATTAACATAAAATAAACAACCAAGCATATGTACCATCGAGACCGAAATAAAATAACCCATAACAATTTAAACCCTAACTACCCACCAAAGCAATTTAAAACAAACAATCCACAAGATCCTCAACGCTACATCGAAGTACGGTGTAGGCCAATCTGCCAGGAAAGATCACGAGAACTTACCTCGTGTCCAAAGCAGCTCAAACTCCGTCCACGAGCGTCGTTTGTCTGAGGCAAATTTACAATATTGTCAATATGACACATCAGAACTCCCAATTGTCCAATTTAATAAAATTCTTAACTAAGGAACTTTCCTAAAGTTCTAACTTAATTAATCGAGACGTTTAAACGACCAATTCACGCTCGATGGTTCAAAATCACAATTCACGAACCTTTCTCGAAAATCCCTAAATTCTCGAATTTAACGTTTTTCCACAATTCAATTTAACTTCGTCCAATAACGTCAAATACGTTTAATATATACTTAATCAAGGCTAACCTATTAATTACGAACCCTAATTCGCGTTTTTAACGAAAATCGATCGAAACCCTAATTAACTACATCTCCGTAAAACTCGAAATAAACGCACTAAGAACGTGGACTCATACCTAGGATAGCGAGAGGAGGAGAAACCGTGAAGAAATCGGAACGAACGGAGGTCGGATTGGAGGAAAACGTCGCGCGGGCAGGGAGGAGGCCGCGAGCTTCTTCTCTGGAAATCGCAGAAGGAAACAAAATGAAGAAGAAAGGTTTTTAGGCTATTTTATAAATTGATTTGGAAAATTACTAAAATGCCCTTCCATAGTTTTTATATTCGTTTCGTCATTCGGTTCGTTAATCGTCCAACTATTCGGGTTCACCAAATTTCCTTATTTTAACAATATGTCCAACTTATTATTTAGGATCTAACAAAACTATTCGTTCGCAAAACGGACCTCGTTTGCTATTTTTACGAGAACGTCTTTTACATTTCGATAAATGTATCTACTCGGAATATAGCGTTTAAACTCCGAAAATTCTCATAATTTCCTTAAAATTCCTATTAATCGTTAGGATCGTAATGACGCTTTCACCTTGAGAAACGGGCTTGTTTTGACATATTTACAAAAATGCCATTATATATTAAAATAATAATATCCAGAAAAGCTGGATATTACATTATCCCTTCAATTATTGGTCGGGATTATTTCGCTATTAATATAGTGAATATTTTATTGGAATTGTGAGATGTTTAGTAGAAAACTAAACTAAGGAGTAACTAAAACAAATCATTTAGTTAGAAACCAATGGAGAGACAGTTTATGTAGGAATTAAAGTAGGTGGGAGGAAGTCAATGGATGAATGCCAAGAGTCCAAACTTGTTGAGGAAGCCATTCAACCTCTCTTCCTCTCTTCCCTTCCCTCCGACGAGAAACACCTCTCTGCTTCTCTTCATTCTCTTCTCTGTTTTCTCTCTTCCAGACGAAGTGCAACCATTTCCAAAAATCCGTCTTTTCCTATTTTCTTCCATTTCTCCGTTAAAGATTTGAGACTCACCGAGACGAACAAAGCTTGCAACTCACGGACAACAGGTAAGTTCATACCCGTAGGTTGGCCCTAAGGCCCTACATCACGAAGGTACTAGGTTTTCATTTCTGTCGGGTTGTTTTGGGTAGATAAATTATCTGTATTTCTCTTCACGACCTGTGGTGTTATTTCTGTTGTCTGTTGTATTAAGTTTAAGCACTGTAAAAGTTCATGCATACATGTTTTTCCCCGAAAGCCATGAAAATATTTTCTGTACACGTTTTGAAGTTAAGAATGATAAAACCTGTAATGTAACGTTCGGTTAAGTGCGGGACGAGGAATGGTGTTCTGCTCTGAATTACTAGTGCCTGATAGTGCACTTCTGTTACGCCTGTTTCCCTATAAGCCCCACTTCCTGACAGATAAAGAGTAATGCTCTGTATTGTCACTGTATTCCGCAATGTTCATGCACAGCATATGCATCACTGCATTTTTATATGTTCTTACTGAGCTCTAGGCTCATAGTTGAACTCCCTGTTGTAGGTACGGATCCCGCGGATGAGGACTTTGTGCCTCAGGCCAAAGCATAGGTGCTGTTGGCAGAACGAGCTTACGGGGGTTGGTTGTGGCAGCCAAACATATTTTGATTCTGTGAGGGTATTTTAAAAGTGTATGTCCGGTTCTGTACTGCTTTTTGAAAGTTTAAACTGATGTATAGACTCTGTGTAAATGTTTTTAAAACCCTCTGTATTTGACAGTTGTAAATATATTTTGAAGTATTCTGGAACTGCTTGGAGTTCTTCTTTTAGGTTCTGCAAGATTGTCTTGAGTTTTGATGCTTTTGTGTCAAAAGATGTAAGTTGTCCATTTTGCCTGTAAAACTGTCATCCACTCCTGTCATCCACTTCTTTCATCCACTCTATGTCATCCACTACTGTCATCCACTCTTGTCGTCCACTTCGTCATCCACTCTGTCATCCACTCCTGTCATCCACTTCTGTCATCCACTCTATGTCATCCACTCCTGTCATCCACTGCTGTCATCCACTTCTGTCATCCACTCTATGTCATCCACTCCTGTCATCCACTCCTGTCATCCACTACTGTCATCCACTCCTGTCGTCCACTCCTGTCGTCCACTTCGTCGTCCACTCCTGTCATCCACTTCTGTCATCCACTCTATGTCATCCACTGCTGTCATCCACTACTGTCATCCACTGCTGTCATCCACTCCTGTCATCCACTCTATGTCATCCACTCTATGTCATCAACTTCTGTCATCCACTCTATGTCATCCACTTCTATAGGATAGAGATGTTTGCGAGTATATATGATGAGTGCTTGAGTAAATGTCATTAAACGTATACATATCTAAGCTATGAACTGTATAGTTCAAAAAGTTAAATCTATGGAGATATAGGAAATTGCCATCTCCTGTTAAAGGTTTACGGTTGTAGCGTGGTTGAGAGTTAGTATGGAAACCAAAAGTTAGGAAGTTAGGAGGGTAGAGTAATTAAGTTGAGAAATAACTAAGCTCAAATTTTGAGGACAAAATTTTTGTAAAGAGGGTGGATTGTAACACCCGAGAATTTTCTACAACGTACGTAGGCCTTGGATTAGGCGGTTAAGGGAGTTTAATGTTTTATTTTGGGTTACGTTAGGTGTATAATTTTAAGAGTAAAATTGGAAGAGAAAGTTAAGAGGAAATCCTAGATTTAATTGGTTAGAAATTGGGGTTGAGTTGGTAAGTAAAAGTTAACACAATGGGAAGGATTTAGAAGTTTCCAACGTAGGAAGGAAGGAAGAAAGGAAGGAAGGAAAAGTAAAAGGTTGAAAAGTCAAAAAAGTGATAGGTTGAAAATTCAAAGTTAGTGATGAACCAATAGGAAACAAATAAAAAGCTAGTAATTGAATGAAGATGTGGTAAGTGAGAGACAATTCACGTTGGAATTTAAGAGTGAAAGAAGATGTGTCTATTTATAAAAATGAAAACGCAGGAGAAAAGTTAAAAGTGAAAAAGTAAAAATGGTTAAAGAGAAAAATTCTCTTTCTTCTTCCTCATTCTTCACACGATTTCTTCCTCCATAGTCGATTCTTCTCCCTCTCATTCTTTCAAGATTTCTCAAGTTTAAGGTATGAAATTAAATGGGTTTTTAGTTTTATACGTTTAGGTGATGGTTTTTGGTATTTTTAGAGGATTTTGGTGGAGATTGATTAGGGTTTAGAAACCCTAGGAGTTGAAGTCCGAAAATTGGGATTTCTTGGCTAGTTTTCTTTCAAGATTTAGTGTTTTAAAGATTAAAGGGATTAGTTTAGGTGGTTTATGGAGTTAGAATGGTGATTTGGTGGAAGATTGTGAAATACCGATTTTTAGAGCAAAGGGTGCCGGTTCTGTTTTTGTATTTCTGACTTGGCCAATGTGTTTGGTTGGTTAATTTAAGTGTTTCAATGGATAGTAGACGTGTAGATTTTTACAGATTGGGGTGGCACGTCGAAATCCGTTGAAAAACGAGAAAGTTATGGCTGTTTGAAGTTGGATGCTAGAAATTGTGCATGAAATCGGGTTTTAGGACTTTGAGGGTGAATTTGTTTTAAGTGTTGTTTAGTTTAGTTAGAAAACCTTTAGAGTTTATTAGTGGCTTATTAAGTTGAATTTTCTGTATTTTAGGTCCTCGACTAGCGAAGTGATTTGACGAAGTAAGCAATTGAAAGACGAGCAGTCAGGTAAGTAGTGGTTGTTATCCTTTCGCCTTCGGGCCTACACCATAGAATGGTAGGGTTTAATGATTATTTGTTTTGCTTTGTGTTGTGTTGAGTTGTTGTGTTGTGTTGCATATCTTTGAAGCATGCATCATGGTTTATAGCACGCTAGTTACGAATAGTGGCATTGTTTGACATTATGAGGGTGAACGGTAGTTGGATAAAGAATAAGACATCCTTTAGATGCGGGCAAATTTTAAGGCATCTTATGGGTGCAGACAAATTTTAAGGCATCCTATGAGTGCAGGCACATAAGGCATCTAACGATGCAGGCAAATCTTAAGGCATCCTATGGATGCGGGCAAACTTTAAGGCATCATGATGATGCAGGCACCTTTTAAGGCATCGCGATTGATGCAAGCAAACTTTATTAGCCCAACTGAGCGTTAGAAACTGCATGTGATAGGATTGATTGCATTGTGTGTTATTGCATTCATTATTCCCTATGTGTTAAGCATTAGGCTTACGTTTTGTGTTCTGTGGTGTAGGTGACGAGGTATATACAAGTGAGGTTGAGTGCGAGGATCAGGACTAGGAGCAGTCAGAGATCCACGGGGCACGCCGGTGTAGGTAATTGTCGGGGCGTTTCGACCTGGTTCTCGGGATGTGTGGTTTGTGTTTGGGGTTTGATATTTTGTGGTTGTTTAACAAATTTGATATTTATGGTTTTGGCACAATTGTGGACTTGGGTTAGATGTTTTATATATATATATTTACAGATTTTAGGGTTTTGCAAATTATAGGCGTTATGCCGCTCGTTTTGGTTTTAAAATAAACAACGTCGGGTTATTTTCTCTATTGTTTTTATTAACCGTTTTAAATCGGTTTTCCGAAATTTTTACCGGGCACGGAGTCGGGAGTATTGGGAATGTGTGGTTAAATTTTCACGGAATTTGGAGGTGTTTGGCTCAAAGAAAAATGAAGAAAATTGAGGAAAAGATGAAAAGTGGGCGTTTTTGGCCGAAGAGACCCGAGGAGGCCTGATCGATCGGCACTGGGCCCATATCGATCGGCCACAGGGCGCGCAGGGGCGCGCGGCGCCTAACGCACGGTGCCCAGCACCAATTTTTTTTAAAAATTTTTTTTAATTTCCTATTTCTATTATGTTTTAACCTGATATTTTTCGACATATTTTAAACGTATTTTGACACGTTTTCCCACAAAAATCGAAGGTTCGAGAAACCTGAAACCCGAGTCAAAAAATTTACGAAAATAATTTTAAACGTCGTTTTAAACGCGAAATAGTTTAGCAAAGTAATGCACCGAGCCAGGGCGGGTTTGGGGGCGTTATACTAAACTAATCCCGGTAGGTTATCATTGTTTTTGTCGTTGCTGTTGTTCGCCATCCAACGATTGAACCTCTCACCCATCTCTCTATAGGACTCAGCGAGATAATTTTGTGTCTCAATCACCTCTCTTTAGGACGCGATCACCCCACTCTATCCTACGGCGAGCTCATCAACTCTGTCTATGAGAAGCTGGATGTCCCGCTGCTGGCTCTGTTGTAGCTCAAGCACCTGTTGTTGGTGCGTCTGCTGCATCTGATACATCTGCTGTAAATACTGCCTTGTGTCTCATCCACTAGTCTCCTTCTAGGGGACAATTGGCAGTGATGCAGTCTCCTCCATCGACACTGCTCGAGAGATGGATGCCCTCTGATCTCTCTTTAGAACCCAAGCACAATCGACTTCCACGAGGCTTATTCGTATCAAATGAGTCATGTTAAATACGTCAGTGGATCTGTAAGCTATTCTCTGCTCGCCAACTGGTAGCTAAATACCAGCTCGCTTGATTATCTTCAGAATCAGTACCCCGTACGGGAGATTTGTCCTGGATGTCCGCCTGAGATCATGTATGTGACTTAAAATCAAGAAGCCAGGATCAAAAGGTTTTTCGTTGCACAACTTCTCTATGTTATACAGGTCCATGCAGCTCACGAGATTTTGATATCCATCTCGCGACAGAAGGGTGTAGGTTAGCATGTTGCGAAGAATGGGCAGTCTTCACCAACACCCCAATGTTGGAATTACTATGAATACCCCGTAGGAACTATACTTCCTCGGGCAATGTGAAAAATGGGCAGTCTTTAGAAGAATGATAATATTGATTCGCCCCTTCCATAGTAAACCTCAACACTTCATTCACTGTCTCTGGACGTATCATAAACTCCGTACCAAGGATGTACGTCCACAAACCAGTTAAAACTCTATTTCCCACGGTTGCTGTCAAGTTCGTATAGAACAAGCGAACAATGCTCTCGCAGCTATCATCACTCAATGCATAGACCCTACGTAGGCCGATGCTGTCAAATATCTCTTTGATCTTCAACGACTCCCAACCTCTAAAGTCGACGATCATGCAATAATTAATTGAGCGTTTCCGCAAATTCTGCTCAAACTTCCTCTAGCAATCTTCATTCCAAAATTCCATGGCAAGATACTGTCAAGTTCACGTAGAACAAATTTTAATATGTTATGCAAATATAACATTATAAATAAAATTTGATAAAATTAAAAAATCATCTTCATATATGAAGATATTTTATTACAATATTTTATAAATAAATATGAAATAAAAAATTATATTTCATAAAAATTAAAAATATGTTATGAAACTATTTTATTACAATATTTATTCAAGTACTACTTAATAGATAAACATTTGCTAAAAAACAAAATATATATAACTAACCCAACATTTAGTATAATATAATTATCGTCTCATTTTTTCATGTATGTCATTTTTTAAAATAAATATTTAAAAATAAATATATAATTATTATTTGACTTTATCTATAAAACAATTATGTAACGACCCATTTTCCCAGCAAGATATTGTCCGCTCTGGGGATTGGGCCGTAGCACAATATCCTCCCCTCACGGCTTTGTTTGGCGAGAACTTCCCGGAAGGTCACCCAACCTGGGATTGCTCTCGCCGAAGCACTTTTAACTTCAGAGTTCTTATGGGATCCGTTGCCAATCGTGCTCCAAAACGCGTCTTGCTATGATGGGAGGGTCTCTTTACATATGTTTCATTTCCACATACTTCCCCAAGCGATGTGGGATTGTGAAGACCCCCTCTTTACGACCTGTCACCTTCCGGCTCGCCCGCACGGACGTACCGCCATCCGGGTTCCGGTTCGTGCAGCCATCGTACCATACGTACACATCCGGGTCATCACAATCACCCCCCCTCGGGGGCCCAACGTCCTCGTTGGCCACATTTCCGGTTGGGTACAGGCTCTGATACCATTTGTAACGACCCCTTTTCCCAGCAAGATATTGTCCGCTCTGGGGATTGGGCCGTAGCACAATATCCTCCCCTCACGGCTTTGTTTGGCGAGAACTTCCCGGAAGGTCACCCAACCTGGGATTGCTCTCGCCGAAGCACTTTTAACTTCGGAGTTCTTATGGGATCCGTTGCCAATCGTGCTCCAAAACGCGTCTTGCTATGATGGGAGGGTCTATTTACATATGTTTCATTTCCACATACTTCCCCAAGCGATGTGGGATTGTGAAGACCCCCTCTTTACGACCTGTCACCTTCCGGCTCGCCCGCGCGGACGTACTGCCATCCGGGTTCCGGTTCGTGCAGCCATCGTACCATACGTACACATCCGGGTCATAAATTATCGGGAAATGGAGGAATGATACACGAAAAAGACAGAGGGACTATAAGTTGAAGAACAAGGCCGTAAGATAATGATATCAAGGACTATAAGCTATAACAAATTTTGAGGACAAAATTTTAAATAAGGTGGATGGAATGTAATACCTCGCTTCACGATATATTATTATTTTAATATATAATGGTATTTTCGTAAATAAGTCAAATCAAGTCCGTTTTACGAAAAGAAAGCGTTAATAAGATCCTAATTATTAATATGGATTTTAGAGAAATTTCAGGAATTTTCGGAGTTGAGACGCTAATTTTACGACAATTATGTTGGTCGTAATATAAAGGATGTTTTGGTAAAAATAGTAAATGAGGTCCGTTTTGCGAACGAACAGTTTTAAATGAACCTTTATAATAAGTTGGAATTAATGGTGAGATGAGAAATTTTGGAGAAGCCGAAACGATAGACTAATTAACGATATAAATAGAAAATCAAATGGAGGGGCGTTATAGTAATTTTTACAAACCAAAATTTATAATAAAAACTTAATTCCCTCTCTCCTTCTCAGCACTCACGATTTCTCCAGAGAGAAATCCTTCTCTGGCGACTTCTCCCTCCCTCACGCATTCTCTCCTCTGTTGCCGGCGATTCCTCCCTCAACCGACGCCGGTTTCTCCTCCGATCAACGCCGTTCCTTCACGTTTCCTTCCCAGTCGACGCTCTAGGTAAGATTCCATAGTTGTGGTTCGTTAAATTTCAATTTCTAGATTTTATAGCGATTAGGGTTTCATTTAGGATTTCATTTAAAACATCGATTAGGGTTCGTAATCGATAGATTTACTGTAATTATAGATATAAAGGATGTATTGAGCGTTATTGGACAAAGTTAATAGATTCGTTTAGAAATATGAGAAATTATGAATTTTAGTATTTTCGGAGAAACTCGTTAATGAGGTGTTGAGCGTGGAATACTCGATGTAATGCGTCAATGAGTTGAATTAGAATTTTAGGAGATTTCTTTATTTAAGGTTTTGTTAGTTTGGACGTTTAACGGATTAAGCTTGTATTAACGACAACCGTTGTGAAATGGGCTTAGGTGAACAAAGCTCACGGTCGGCGCTTGATTTGCTAAGGACATCAGGTAAATTCTCGTGATTTGCTGTGGCCGATAGGCCTACACCATATGTCGTGTTTCGTTGTCGAGGATATTTGGAGTTATGTGAGTTTATTAGCTTTGGTTGGGTAGTTTAAGGTTAGGCCTTTATAGGTTATGCTTGTATTGTTTAATGGTATGCACTTTGTATGTTTATGTTATGCTTTTACTGTCATGCATCACTGTTTTATAAAAGTCATGAAAAATGAATTTATGCATGAGTTCACGAAAAGAAACGAATGAAAGTAAAGTGAAAGAAATGAATGAAAGTAAAGGAAATGTGATGACATAAAATGAATGTATGATATGATAAATGAATGTATGATATGATAAATGAATGTATGATATGATAAATGAATGTATGATATGATAAATGAATGTATGATATGATAAATGAATGTATGATATGATAAATGAATGTATGATATGATAAATGAATGTATGATATGATAAATGAATGTATGATATGATAAATGAATGTATGATATGATAAATGAATGTATGATATGATAAATGAATGTATGATATGATAAATGAATGTATGATATGATAAATGAATGTATGATATGATAAATGAATGTATGATATGATAAATGAATGTATGATATGATAAATGAATGTATGATATGATAAATGAATGTATGATATGATAAATGAATGTATGATATGATAAATGAATGTATGATATGATAAATGAATGTATGATATGATAAATGAATGTATGATATGATAAATGAATGTATGATATGATAAATGAATGTATGATATGATAAATGAATGTATGATATGATAGGAAGGAATGTGATGACATAAAATGAGGACGACTAATATGAGATGGACTATGACGACTAATACGAGATGACTATGACGACTTAAATGAGACGACTAATACGAGATGACTATGCCGACTAAATGGAGACGACTAATATTGAGATGACTATGATGACTTATATGAGACGACTTACATGAGATGACTATATGATAAATGATGTATGACATTGATAAATGAAATGAATGTATGATTATAAATGAAATAATGCACAGAAGTTTATAAAATTGCATATACATGTTCATGCATTGTCATTTACGTAGAACTTACTGAGATTTATTCTCATAGGCGTCCTTATGGTGTAGGTGAACCCGAAACAGGTGAGGAAGACGTTCCTCTGTTAGATGATCATACAGGTTGAAGAAGGATGCCCGTGGGAGTGCGCTGGCACAGTTGGTGCGATTTTGACCCGTGGGGACGTAGGTAAATGTTTTGGGAGAAAATTGATAGATAGGAAAATTGTACAGATAGAATATATTAGGATGTTTGGGAACTGCTAGTGGATAGGTTTATGTTTACACGTTTTAATCGTTTTGAAAACCTGTTTTTATAAACTGCTTGGATATTTCAAAACGGGAGGAAAAGTATAGTTTTAAATATACCCACGCCGTTTGTTTTTTTTTTAGTTCTACGTGTTTAAGTGCGTTTATAGTATGTTTGAATTGTAAGTTTAGTGGTAATTGTGGATGAAATTTGGAGATGTCTTTGAGTTGTTATTTTTCAGGGGAGGAAGAGGAATTGCTCTTTGGAATCGGATTCCAGAGAGCATGCATAAAAGTAAATGTCGTTCTCTGGAATCCGAAATTCCAGAGAACAAAGAAGTGAACGAATGAAGCGATCGGGCGCGGGCGTGAGGGGTGACTGGTCGCTTCTCCCTGCTGCCAATGCAGCGATCGATCTCTGAGCGATCGATCCCTGCAGCGATTGGTCACTGATGAGGCTTATAGCCTTGGCGATCGATCTCCTCATTTTATGGAGATCGATCGCCCACCATTTTAGCTACACCTACAGCGATCAATCTCCTCATTTTATGGAGATTGATCGCCACCATTGGGCTACCACAATGCAGCGATCGATCTCCTCATTTTATGGAGATCGATCGCCAACAAAAGCAAGCGCACTGTTCACGTGAACAGTGGTGAATAGTGTGTACTGTTCACGTGAACAGTAATGTACTGTTCACGTGAATAGTACCAGAATAAAAAAAAAAGAATAAATTTTAAGTTTTATTTTAATTGTTTTAAAAGTTTTATTAAATTGAAATATGTTTAGTTTTAAAAGGTTTTACGAATATCGGCTTCAACGTTTTTAATTTAGATTCTGATTCAGGTTTAAATAGTTTTAATTCCGTACAAATGTCATTAAAGTTTACAAGGATAAATAAAAATGAAAAAAAATATGTACGAGAAATTGGGTACAGTTTTAGGGTCGTGACAAATTATATTTCAATTTAACACCTCAAGTATAAGTTTTTTATTTAAATCCCTAAAATAAATTATAAAAAAATTCATACCTAGCCTGTGAACATGGAGAAATATCGCCGAAACAAAGCAAATAGTCGAGTTAGTATTGAAAATTTTCGGTGTAATTTGATAAAAAGAAAGAAGAGAGCTCCTTAAATAGGAAGAAGGACGGCCAATCCAATAGAACCGGCCGTCCTCACACGTGGGACAAAACCCGTGAATTAAATCACGAGATTTTGACAGAAAAAACCAAGAGGACCGGTCTACTTATGTTGACTTAAATAGAGTTTAAGTCTAAATATGTTTTTGATAATGTGTACATATGATGAGTAATATATTTGATTATGTTTATTAAATGAGAATAATGAGTTTTGCATATAAAATCAATCGTTTTTGAAATACCCTTGGAAAGGGTATTTTAGTTTTCTAACAATATTGGTTAAGTGTACATGGCTGAAATTGTATAAAATATCCACATTAACCGATAGCTAAAAGACAAAGAAGACATCCACCAGTTGAAGAAAAGAATGGTATCCACCGATAGGTAAACGACAAAAACAGTAGAGTTTAAAGAATCACACATGCCAATCGCTAAACGACAAAAAACGAAGTCGTTCAAGGCTTGCATCTGCCGATGGAGTTCAAGGCTTGCATCTGCCGATGGAGTTCAAGGCCTGCATCTGCCGATGGCGTTTTCAAGCTGCATCTGCCGATGGCGTTTGAAGATACTTCTGCCGATGGCGTTTTCAAGCTGCATCTGCCGATGGCGTTTGAAGATACTTCTGCCGATGGCGTTTGAAGATACTTCTGCCGATGGCGTTTTCAAGCTGCATCTGCCGATGGCGTTTGAAGATACATCTGCCGATGGCGTTTTCAAATTGCTTCTGCCGATGGCGTTTTCAAATTGCTTCTGCCGATGACATTTGAAGCTACTCCTACCGATGGCGGTTCAGCTCTTAAACTATTACTCTTGCCGATACCTGTTCAAGCGTTGAAGTGTTGCATCATCCGATGGCTTTTCAAGTTGCATCCACCGATGACGTTCCGATTTTTTTAAAAGCTGCTTCCACCGGTGATCTTCCGCCAAATTTGAATATAACCGCGAAGCTACAGTGACGTCGTTTTCAGCATTAACTCCAGAACTTTAATGGCGACGACGAACAGCAATTTCAGATGCAACGGATATCTGCTTCAGTACGGATGCTTCCCAACGGTAACATTTTTCCATTTGAAGAATGAAGCATTCAACTCTGTGAAGCAGAAATCAGACAAAGTATTTAAGCCGAGGTTAGAGCACGAAGAAATAACTTTTGTAAATTTTTACTCTTGAGCCCTAATCTGCTAAATCTATCATACTCTGTATTTCATCTACTCCTCTCAAACCTAAACTTGAGATTTAACCTTTGAGGGAGTTTAGATTGTATTGATTGTGGCAAACTCAAAATCTGTATAAGGCAGTGGATTATCGCCCGTGAAGAATAATCCAGAATTGTAAAAGGCAGTAGATCGATGCCCGGAAGTTCGATCTTGTATTCTCGTTGAGGAGAAGGTTAAGGATCTTCAAGGGGGAACCTTGAAGCGTGGATATAGGCAGGTTTTGGCCGAACCACGTAAAAACTCTTGTGTTGGTTTTTTCTCTATCTCTCTCTGTTATTTTTATTGCTGTGTTTGCTTGCTGATTAGTTTAAGAAATTTTTAAAAGGTCTAATTCACCCCCCTCTTAGACAATCTCGTTCCTACAACTTAGACCGGCCGACCTTTCAGTGGAGGATGGTTAGACGGACGTACCTTTAGGTTTAGATTGACTATTTATAATACTTTGAAGTTTGGTTCGATAAATAGTAAGTTTTAAGGGTTTTTTTTTTTAATTTATATTTTAGAGTTTAAAAAAAAATCCTTTAATTTTTCAATTAATTTATTATATTAAAATATTTGCCAAGTACCCATTTCCCACCCACACAAAGACCAACAACTTGGGTGAATTATAAAAATTGGAGTTGATATTTCACATCCAGCCATGTATAATGTTTGATGAGGATGCTAAAGTAGTATTTTTCTCAAATATGTGGGTCTTTCCTTGGTAAAAGACCATACAAGTGTAAGCAGGAATAAATTAGAGTGCTGAGGACACAATTTTCAACGTGGCTATCCAAAGATTTAAAAAATATAAATAAATAAATTATCATCAACCCACAATCTTAAGATTTTGAAATTATTGATAATTTGACAAATTAAAAAATTAATCTTACTAAAAAAATTCACATGTGAAGGATCAATAAAGAAATCAGTCTGCATGTTATGGGAAATATTAAAAAAATATAAATTAATAAATTATTATCAACCCACATATTTAAGTTTTTCAAATTGTTAGTAATTTGTCAACAACGAGCACCGTGAGACAAAATATTCCACTCAATTTTACCAACACTGCAAGAGAGGTCAACAATACATACCTCATAAAGCATTTAGAGGGGTTAGTACCGGTTGATTTTCAAAATAATTTTTTAGAGCAAGTTTTTTGTTTTTTTAGATCGTTAGCAAAATGATTTGTATTGTGATAAAAGATATTGTTTCATTTTTTCACACGTGATGACAAGTTAAACCCTTATAGTTATCTTCATTCACTTGATTTTGTGCATATACTCAATGACATTGTTGTATATAGCCTTTGAACTGAGTGTGATATCAAAGTGTATGCAAAAAATTACGTGAACAAAGATAAACATGATATGTTAAAATTACGATTGCACTAAAAAAAATATGAAATATTTCGTGAATTTTATCTCGGCAATGATCATTTGCAAACAAGATAAAGTGCAGAGACAGTTTCACTCCAAAAATTTGTTTATGGTATTAGTTGTCCATCATCCGCAAGTACAAAGACTTTGCCCTTACAAATGTCATTAATATGTCCATTCTAGTTGCATAGAAGTTATTCTCTAAATTCTTAGTTGGTCCTGTTTTAGGATAGAATAGTTTAATTTCATAGTAAATTGAGACATCACTTGATTTTTCTTCGTTTCGCCACTTTATTTAAACTTTTTGCACTTGTGGGGTCGAGGATTGTTGCATAGAGAAAGTGCAAAATTGTTTAAGTATTTAAATTATCTTCGACCCCACACTCAAGTTAAAATTAATAAATTGTCCAATTTATTTGAAATTTTTAAATCTGTGCACTCTAATTTTTTCTTTGAGATTTGTTTTATTTATTATATTCAAAGAAAAAAAATTCAAACGGATAAAAATTGTCTAAACAAACTCCAAACTAAAACCAATCCAAATCAAAACAAATCTCAAACTAAGATGGAGCCAAACCGAGATAATCGGTTTAAAGTTCAATGTTCATTTTATTAAAAAAATAAATTTAAGTTAAATTAATCCCAATAATAAAAAGTAAGTAAAGCGATACATGTTAAATAACGTAGCCAAGCGATGCAAAAAAATATTCTCACTTGAACAGTTTCTCTCTCTCCTTTTTGTCTCTCCAACTGCCTGTTTGTTTCATAACATCTCTGATCTTTCAATTTAAGGCACTAAAAGGTTTATTTTCTTCAATCTTTTTATCATTCCTTCTTTGCATAGCGCAAAATTTCAAATCAAACAGTCACGGAGAAATTGGATTCATTTTCTACTTCAAAATCATTTCTTTGATGGTTTCCCCAACACCAGAAGAATGGCACAACAGAAAATGAGGGAGAAAGCTGCGAGGAAAACTCTTCGACGATCGTTTTTCCAACTTCAATGTTTTTCTTGCTGAATTAAAGATTCATAAATGGTTAACTACAGAAGAGTAGAATACAGAGCAACTAGTTTGATTAAAATATAAGTCCGTCTGGAACTTGAATAACATCGCAGACGGGACACCGAAAAATCTGATACCATAATTTGAGAAGGGAGGAGATCATATATTTTTGATAAAGGTGCAGTAGAAAATGAGGGATGAAATAGTGAGGAAAGCAATGAAAGACATGATTCTGAAGTAGAGAGGAAAAGGAATAGTGGCGAGGAAGAAAGTCAACACCAGGCAGAAGAGGATGAGGCAGCAAAGAATCTGGGTCGGCACAGGAGATTTGAACTTGACAAACTCAGCTAGTAATAAACAAAAAAAAAACCAGAAGAACGGAGAGATAAAGGAATTGAAATATAAGAGGAAGCTGACGATGATCATGAATGGATTTAGTTGCTATGCCAACGGCTTTGGTGAAGTAAAAACCCATCAGGCTGCTCGCCCAACCGACAATCTTTGCAGACCAAGCTTCAATAATAGAGGTGTATGCCTCTAAATCTTTTATCGCAGACAAAACATTCTCCAAGAAAGAAAAAAATCAACATATTTGCATGAAACTTACTAGTCAATCGCCATTGATGACTACCTCACATGGGAGTCAAAGTTCTTTTCTTTTTAATAAAAAAAAAAAGAAAAAGAAAAAAGGCAATGGACAGTAACATTTTATTGCTTGAGGACAATGCCTACTTTGACTCTCTCATGTGAGGTAGTCATCAATGGCCGATGACTAGTAAGTTTCATGACTTTTTTATTTCTTGAAGAATGTTTTGTCTGTAATAAAAGATTCAGAGGCAGCCACCTCTGTTATTGAAGCTTGGTCTGCAAAGATTGTCGATTGGACGAGCAGCCTGATGGGTTTTTACTTCACCAAAGCCGTTGGCATAGCAAATAAATCCATTCATGATCATCGTCAGCTTCCTCTTATATTTTAATTCCTTTATCTCTCCGTTCTTCTGGGTTTTTCTTGTTTACCATTGGCTAAGTTTGTCAAGTTTAAATCTTCTGTGCCCACCTAGATTCTTCGCTACCTCACCGCTACCTCACCCTCTTCTGCCAGATGTTGGCCTTCTTCCTCGTCATCTCTATTATTTTCCCTCTCTACTTCAAAATCATTTCTTTCATTGTCTTTCTCACTACTTCATCTCTCATTTTCTACTGCACCTTCATCAAGAGTATCTGATCTCCTCCTAGCTCAAATTATGGTATCAGATTTTTCGGTCTCTCTCATCTGCGATGTTATTCAAGTTCCAGACGAACATATATTTTAATCAAACTAGTTGCTCTGTGTTCTACTCTTCTGTAGTTAACCATTTATGAATCTTTAATCAAACGAGGAAAACATTGAAGGTGGAAAAACGATAGTCAAAGAGTTTTCCTCGCTGCTCTCTCCCTCATTTTCCGTTGCGCCATTTGTCTGGTGTTGGAGAAACCATCAAATAAATGATTTTCAAGTAGAAAATGAATCAATTTCTCCATGTCTGTTTGATTTGAAATTTTGCTCTTTGTAAAGAAGGAAAGATCAAAAAACTGAAGAAAATAAACCTTTTAGTGCCTTGAATTGAAAAAACAGAGATGTTATGAAACAGGCAGTAGGAGAGAGAGAACAAAGAGAGAGAAACAGGCGTTCAAGCGAGAATATTTTTTTGTATCGCTTGGCTACGTTATTTCACATGTAACATATGTCGGAGGATTTAGAATTTGGAATTTGGAATTTGGAATTTGAATGATATGTTGATTCGTTCAACGTTTCCTATCGCCATCCAACTTGGTTCGCACTCACTTTTTTGTAGCATTAATTTTGACCTTTCATGATCTTTGAATTTTTTTTATTGGGATCTATTTAACTTGAAATTAATTTTTTAATAAAATTAGCATTGAAATTAGTAAATAAACTTCAAATTAATCGCCTCGATTTTGCTCGGTTTAGTTCCAACTCACTTTTAGTTTGAGATTTGTTTTGATTTGGGTTTGTTTAAGTTGGATTACACTTTGGTTAGACAACTTTTATCGGTTTGATTTTTTTTCTTTGAAATTTTTTAATTTAAAATAAAAATAAAATCATTAATGAAACCGCTAGGAGTAAGGGTTTCTTTAAAACTTTCTTCTAAAATTTCAATCCCTTGTTCAACCGATTTGTGGTCCAATTTTTTTTTTTTTTTTTTTTTTTTTTTTCCATTACTTCAATCAATTCAAGCAATTGGTCATCCTCAGGATAACATATCAATTCAAGCAATTGGTCATATTCCTCCTCACTTAGGAATTATTCACAAACCTCATCTCCCTCTGATACCTCTTCCTCTAGTATTTCTTTTAGGCTATGAGGTTCTTCTAAAAACTTGACATCCTCATTTTCACTATAAAGATTTTTACTAAGAATTTGTTCTAGGGTTAATGAGGATTTGTTTTAGGAAGGTGGCGGTTCACTATGGTTAAATGATCTTGAAAAATCTCTAGAGGTATGCATTGACTTGTAGTATTTAGAGGCAAAGTCTTTTTCCAATAGTCTCTTCATTAACCTCCAAGTGCGAATTTTGCCTTTCGTCCTCACATTTATCTTAATTTATTCCCACCACAAACTTGCATCTCCAGCGAGAATCAAACTAATCAAAGAGGTTAGTTTGATTCTCCTTTTATCCGAAAACTCATAATACTCAAACAATTCTTCTACCTCATCCAATCAATTATAAAAATCCCTTAAACGTCCACTAAACGTAGGCAAGGAAAAATCACAAGGCTTCTTATAACTGGTTCTACTTCTTCTCATCCTCATTACTAAATATTAAGAACAATTAATTAATTTAAAAATTTTCATTTCTTAGAGTTTAGACCTTGAAAGGTGTTAACATTACTAAATATTAAGAACAATAAATTAATTTAAAAGTTTTCCTTTCTTAAAATTTAGACCTTAAAAGGTGTTTAATTTTAAGTCTTAGGAAAAAATGAAGAAAAATTTGAATATTAAATTTTTTTAAAATTAAAGTTAAGCACAATTCCAAATGTTGTTGATTAGATCTTTAACAAAATAAGTTTCTACGTACGAGTTTGTCTGCTTACATGCTATTCTGGTGATAAACAGTATTTTTAAAATAACAGCAGCTAGTTTAACAGCTATGGAAATACACCGTAGTCAACAAAAAGGTAAGTTCTGTTGCATAAAGATTGTGTTGTAATCTTTTACCCACGGAGCACTACCGCCAAACAAATCCAGCAAGGCGTTTCTGCATATTGGTAACCACGTAGCTATAGAATTTCCAGCAAATAATATAATGATAACAGTAGTTTAAATTAGTACTGGTAGAAGAGAAGCCGTTGGCTTTTAATTTTCAAAACTACATTCATTAAATTTCAATACACTTTGCATGCATGCTGAGGTTCTACGTTAGACTCTTGAAACAATTCACTACTAAAGGTTCAATTATGAGTATTCAAATTAACAGCCAATCAATAACAATGAAAACGTGCTGTAGTTGAAAAAAATGACAGATTCAAATATTATGTGCTGTAAAATTTGTTACCCATGAACTGACTCTGTATACCCTTAAACCGACAATAATCAGGATAATATAGTCACCCAAGTTATTCTGCAGAACGGCTAACAACGACCCCAACGTAACCAGTACCAACGGAGCATGACTTCCGTACAGTACCAGCTATGAAATTAAAAAAAAAAATAGAATCTGCAGAACAGAATCCACGTAGAACACCCAACGTACACCAGCAGCGCACTACCCCTGCAAACCCACTACGAAACAACCTAATGAAACGATTAATAACCACAAAAATACCAGCTAACCAGTACGAAAACAGCTTGCCGAATTCGCACAAGACAGTAAGTAGCCAATACCCGAACGAAAACCAACAACGCCTAACCCTGATGAAAAATGCTTTAACAACCAGAATGTTAAACAAAAAACATAATAATCAACTGAGTATTTGAACGAAAAATGAGTTAGCAGCAAAGCGAAAACAACCAGCTTAGTAACGACCCAAAGCGATTTAGCAACGAAACAGATTATCAGACTGGTAATAATACTAAGCAGCACAAATAACAGGATATCAATTTTGCATTAAACAGCAGTATTCAAAACGAGGGTCCTGTTTTATATTTTCACTTCGGCATGTTATAAGATGCTGTAAAAACTGATTTTCAACCAGGTAATAACTAGCAAATTCACAGTTATCATATCAGCAAAAATATTATAAAGCAAACTTTCACAGATTTAGATTTTACCCAATTCTTTTCAGACAACTTATCAAACATCTTTCAATCTCTTTAATAATTCAAAAACACAAACCCTCTGCCGATTCTGTTTACCACTCAAACAATCAGGTATTCACTTCTTGCTGCAAGAAGATATTAAGAGAACCTAATAGCCAATAAAAAAAAAACAGATTATGCAGAACCCGACAACCAAACAACAGCAGGCCAAAGAAAATTATCAAATAAATGATTAGAAACCCACTGACGATGCTCAAAACAGAATCGACCAAGCTTAAGTGGATAGTTAGATGATGGTGTCTGTAGCTTAAAGAACCAGATAAGATAAACTAACTTGCTGAAAATGATAAACACCGAAAAGGAAAACAACAAATAAAAAAAAGGAGATGTAGAAGAGTGTTAGAAATTAATTAATAAAGGGTATATTAGGAAATATTATTAAGTGGTTAGGGTTGTTATGGGTTTGTTATTTGTGGGTTATAAATGTGGGGAGAAGGGAGTGTTACGGGGGTGAAGAATTTTGGGAAAAGTTGGGAGAGAAGCAGAGGCTCTCGAAATCCTCTGCGTGGGAGAGAGAAGGGCTCTACAATTCCCTTCACTATTAGGTATTTGTTGGTCGTGTGCGTTGTTGTGTTTAGTGCTTGCTGTGTGTGTTGTTTCTGGAATTGAAAAATACTATAAGGTTCGTAACAATGGTATCAGAGCAACCTTACCTGGGGATGACTCACGGTGAATGTAGGCAGAAGATGGACTTCATCCAAGCGAGCATCTCTCGGCTGCCAGAGATTGAGCGAACGTTGGCGATGATCACGGCGAAGCTAGACCGGCTAGTAGACACCTTGAAAGCAGCACCTCCGAAGCAAAGGAATACTGGACAACTGAAGCTCGGCGACGGAGAGGGAAGCGACAAACCTGGAGGTCTGTCGAGCTGTCAAGGGGAGCCGGAGAAAGCGGACCATCGACGACCCAGCCCAGCGGTTACTCAGCCAGCCCCGGTCCGAGCATTTCCGGCGAGCCCAGTGCGGTCACAGCGTCGCGCTTCAGCTCTGTACGCAGCTCAGAGCGGGAAGTCAGTCCAGAACAGATCCTCTCGCCCAGTGATGCCCTTCCGGCGACTTTCCGACGCCGAGCTGATGACAATGAGGAGAATTCGGGACAGGAAATCAACGTCGGCGTTTCGCTGGTTACCAGAAGCGGCGTTTCTGTCGATGAGGGAGAAGCAAGGCACAGAGGATAGCCAAGAAGAGACGGCCCACGTATCTGGCAAGGAGGAAGAAGCTGCGCATAGGGTTGAAATGAGTTGGGCCCTCCTTCAACCAACCGGACCTGGCCCAGGTCTTGGGAGAATAAGCCATGCTGAACTGGGCTTCAAAGCCCAGCCCCCTTCCCATGGGGTAACAGCCCAATTACCATTTCAATGGGCAGCTCAAATTACGCGAACCCAGCCCAAATTCGGCCCGCACTGCAGATGCACGCTGTGGATTACCGATTTTAATCCCACCTTGAGGACAAGGTGGAATTTTAAGCGGCCGGTATTGTTAGGAATTAATTAATAAGGGTATATTAGGAAATATTATTAAGTGGTTAGGGTTGTTATGGGTTTGTTATTTGTGGGTTATAAATGTGGGGAGAAGGGAGTGTTACGGGGGTGAAGAATTTTGGGAAAAGTTGGGAGAGAAGCAGAGGCTCTCGAAATCCTCTGCGTGGGAGAGAGAAGGCTCTACAATTCCCTTCACTATTAGGTATTTGTTGGTCGTGTGCGTTGTTGTGTTTAGTGCTTGCTGTGTGTGTTGTTTATGGAATTGGAAAATACTATAGGTTCGTAACAATGGTATCAGAGCAACCTTACCTGGGGATGACTCACGGTGAATGTAGGCAGAAGATGGACTTCATCCAAGCGAGCATCTCTCGGCTGCCAGAGATTGAGCGAACGTTGGCGATGATCACGGCGAAGCTAGACCGGCTAGTAGACACCTTGAAAGCAGCACCTCCGAAGCAAAGGAATACTGGACAACTGAAGCTCGGCGACGGAGAGGGAAGCGACAAACCTGGAGGTCTGTCGAGCTGTCAAGGGGAGCCAGGAGAAAGCGGACCATCGACGACCCAGCCCAGCGGTTACTCAGCCAGCCCCGGTCCGAGCATTTCCGGCGAGCCCAGTGCGGTCACAGCGTCGCGCTTCAGCTCTGTACGCAGCTCAGAGCGGGAAGTCAGTCCAGAACAGATCCTCTCGCCCAGTGATGCCCTTCCGGCGACTTTCCGACGCCGAGCTGATGACAATGAGGAGAATTCGGGACAGGAAATCAACGTCGGCGTTTCGCTGGTTACCAGAAGCGGCGTTTCTGTCGATGAGGGAGAAGCAAGGCACAGAGGATAGCCAAGAAGAGACGGCCCACGTATCTGGCAAGGAGGAAGAAGCTGCGCATAGGGTTGAAATGAGTTGGGCCCTCCTTCAACCAACCGGACCTGGCCCAGGTCTTGGAGAATAAGCCATGCTGAACTGGGCTTCAAAGCCCAGCCCCCTTCCCAGTGGGTAACAGCCCAATTACCATTTCAATGGGCAGCTCAAAATTACGCGAACCCAGCCCAAATTCGGCCCGCACTGCAGATGCACGCTGTGGATTACCGATTTTTAATCCCACCTTGAGGACAAGGTGGAATTTTAAGCGGCCGGTATTGTTAGGAATTAATTAATAAAGGGTATATTAGGAAATATTATTAAGTGGTTAGGGTTGTTATGGGTTTGTTATTTGTGGGTTATAAATGTGGGGAGAAGGGAGTGTTACGGGGGTGAAGAATTTTGGGAAAAGTTGGGAGAGAAGCAGAGGCTCTCGAAATCCTCTGCGTGGGAGAGAGAAAGGCTCTACAATTCCCTTCACTATTAGGTATTTGTTGGTCGTGTGCGTTGTTGTGTTTAGTGCTTGCTGTGTGTGTTGTTTATGGAATTGGAAAATACTATAGGGTTCGTAACAATGGTATCAGAGCAACCTTACCTGGGGATGACTCACGGTGAATGTAGGCAGAAGATGGACTTCATCCAAGCGAGCATCTCTCGGCTGCCAGAGATTGAGCGAACGTTGGCGATGATCACGGCGAAGCTAGACCGGCTAGTAGACACCTTGAAAGCAGCACCTCCGAAGCAAAGGAATACTGGACAACTGAAGCTCGGCGACGGAGAGGGAAGCGACAAACCTGGAGGTCTGTCGAGCTGTCAAGGGGAGCCAGAGAAAGCGGACCATCGACGACCCAGCCCAGCGGTTACTCAGCCAGCCCCGGTCCGAGCATTTCCGGCGAGCCCAGTGCGGTCACAGCGTCGCGCTTCAGCTCTGTACGCAGCTCAGAGCGGGAAGTCAGTCCAGAACAGATCCTCTCGCCCAGTGATGCCCTTCCGGCGACTTTCCGACGCCGAGCTGATGACAATGAGGAGAATTCGGGACAGGAAATCAACGTCGGCGTTTCGCTGGTTACCAGAAGCGGCGTTTCTGTCGATGAGGGAGAAGCAAGGCACAGAGGATAGCCAAGAAGAGACGGCCCACGTATCTGGCAAGGAGGAAGAAGCTGCGCATAGGGTTGAAATGAGTTGGGCCCTCCTTCAACCAACCGGACCTGGCCCAGGTCTTGGGAGAATAAGCCATGCTGAACTGGGCTTCAAAGCCCAGCCCCCTTCCCAGTGGGTAACAGCCCAATTACCATTTCAATGGGCAGCTCAAAATTACGCGAACCCAGCCCAAATTCGGCCCGCACTGCAGATGCACGCTGTGGATTTCCGATTTTTAATCCCACCTTGAGGACAAGGTGGAATTTTAAGCGGCCGGTATTGTTAGGAATTAATTAATAAAGGGTATATTAGGAAATATTATTAAGTGGTTAGGGTTGTTATGGGTTTGTTATTTGTGGGTTATAAATGTGGGGAGAAGGGAGTGTTACGGGGGTGAAGAATTTTGGGAAAAGTTGGGAGAGAAGCAGAGGCTCTCGAAATCCTCTGCGTGGGAGAGAGAAGGGCTCTACAATTCCCTTCACTATTAGGTATTTGTTGGTCGTGTGCGTTGTTGTGTTTAGTGCTTGCTGTGTGTGTTGTTTCTGGAATTGGAAAATACTATAGGGTTCGTAACAAAGAGGTACAATGCTCTAATCGACTCCCATAAGAGTTGCAAAAAGGATTGAATAAGTGATTAGATGTTAATATTCTAAACTAGAAAAGATAAACTAACTTGCTGCAAATGATAAACACCGAAATGGAAAACAACAAATAAAAAAAAAAAAAAAAGAGAAGTGCCCAATCCAACTGGGCCAAGCTCATGGTCGAGCCCATTATCCAACACATTTCTTCCTTTTGTAGGTACTCATAATAGGGGGCAAGTGGATAAAAGGCCCAACGACAAGGGCATGGAAAGAGGCTTCCCACTTGATGCATGGGAGCGAATGCATTGTCAAGCCCACCAAGAGTATGAAACTTACCCAAGTCCCAAGGTCAAAGGCCCAAGGCCCAAGGCCCAATCAAACAATCTCTCCAAGTTAAAGGATGAAGCTACCTATCTGCCACCCCGAGCTAAGCTCAAGGTGATATGCCCTAAGGCCCAATCACAAAGGCCCGTTTCAAGAAATTCATAGTTAAGGTGTTAAATTGAAATATATAGAGGCAACCGAGATTAAATATTTTATAACATATTTTTTCTTGATTGTATTTTTTATTTAAAATTCTTTTAACAGTTTCTATCTAAAATCCTTAAAATATGGACAATTTATTTTATTTTAATATATTTTTTTTATATTAGCGATGATGATGGATTCTGATTCAAGTAGATCGGTTGATTTAGACGATTGATCAAACTTGTGATGCCGAAATAGATTGGTATTCAGACAGCACGCATGCATATGGTGATTTACAAGCATTCGATCAGTTGGATGCAAATAAAGAAATAAAAGTGTATTGGACCTCCAAAACTTTAGACGATGAGCTTCAAATATTGGTCGGCTCAAAATGACGAGGAGGTGAAAAATAGTACATAAGAGAACAAATCTCAATGTGATTTTTTTTTTTTGTAAAAAATATAGCTCTTTAAAAAAAATTAAAGAAGAAATAGTCGAATATTCTTTGAAAAATGATTATAGTACAAAATTCACCAAAAGTGAAAAGAGGAGACTGACGGCTGAGTGTGAAAATAGATGTGGGTGGCGACTGCATGTTTCGAAGATACAAGACAAGCTTACGTTTCAAATAAAGACGTTGATCGATTCTCACACTTGTTTAAGAAAAATTGAGAATCGACACGCTTCAGCAAAATGGGTGGCGAATGAGTATATGAATAGATTCAAAAGTCACCTTACATAGGACATCTCTTCTATTATCGAGACAGTAAGAAATGATTTTACTGTTGATATTTCACACAGTCTTGTCATAAGAGCAAGAAGCGTAGCTCATACCCTTAACGAAGAGAAGTGTGACGAACAATTATATTGTAATTGTTCAACTATATGAACAATTTAAAACCCTATCGATTTTAAATTTAATTAATTGAAAATAAAATTAAAGGCAAATGCTTATTAGAGGGTTGTAGGGCCATTCATTTTATCTTGAATATCCTTTGTAGGACAACGCGGTCGACCCATTTGTCCATTTAGATTGAAGGGATATAAGCATCAATTTATTTGTTCATTATTGAGCTCTGCTCGTTCAATTATTATTCTTGGACAATAATTGAGCTTCAAAACAGTTTCTCAAAACCCATAGCAGTGTGACTCGATCCATTCAGAAAAAAAAAGAAGAAGAGAGAAATAAAGAATGAAAAAATAATGGTACCATCTTCTTCACCGGCGCCATTATCTTTACCTCAACAGACCACAACTCTTTCACCGGCGGCCATTATCTTTACCTCAACAGACCACAACTCTTCCTGAAATGACAACACACACACACACACACACAATCTTTAAAGTTAGTAAATGCTCAGAAATAAACAAGCAGACAATGGGAGAATTGCAGGAAGCGGAGCTCACCCTGAGCCTGAGGTGAAGCTTTGGAGCGGCGAAGCGGAGGTAAAGACGATGAGTTCGTATAAAACGTAGGGTTTATGCCGCTGCATCTTCGGGTTGGATCGAAAGAAGCGGGTTCGTGGACCCAAATCTATTCAGGCCCATCATGAACACTAACTAATTATTTAAAAATTATTTTTTATATAAAATAATTTTTAAACTTATTATAATGTTTGAGTAAACTAAGCATACATTTAAAGTTTAATCTTAATTTAACAAACATATTATGAAAAAAAAGAGAAATTACCAATTATGGGCATGAAGTATGCGTGTTCTTTGCTTTAAATCACAAAGTAAATTTTTTAACAATTTAAACCATAAACTTTAAAAAATGTGACAAATTCGACCACGCTGGACGGACGGACGTGGATTGTGTCCGTCCTGACGTAATATTGGCCGCCAACTAGACGGACGGACTAAAATAGCATCCGTCTACCTTTTTCGTCCAATAAGAAGCTGCCACGTAGTTCGTTCGGACTCTATATTTCACCGTCTGTCCGGTCTAACTTACGAATGTACCGGACGGACGGTAAAATATAGCATCTGTCCGGACAATCGTTCGAAAACCAGTCAAAAAGCAAAATTTGGACTTTTCACCGGAGACAAAAACGGCGACAGAAGGCGACGAAATTGGACTTTTCTCTCGACTTTTGCAAACTTTCATACATTTACGACCAAAAAGCGTTTCTGGTAATTGTTTTATCAATTCTGATTCATTAACTTCAAGTTTTAACATAAATAACACGATAATCCCGAGCCCTAATTTGAAATTGGGAAGAAGGCAGCAAATCGGACGACGCAATATACAGAGTCCGTTCGATTAGCTAACCGGACTGACGCTCAAAAATGCGTTCGTCCGACCGAAGGCTAAATTGGCTAAAAAATAATTTTTTTTTTCTTTTTCAATTTTTCTGGTCGTTTATTGGTGTATGTGAAATTATCTTATTGTCAAAATTATTTTGTATTCAATTCATAAGATATTGTTTAACTTGAATAACATTTTGATTTTTGTACAGATAATTGTCGTAAATGGCTGAGAGATTGGATGATGTAAATGAGCCTACACACTGGTATATGGAGAAGGACGCTCCCATATACGGTGATATTCAACCATTTGATCACTTAGAGGGTAATGGAGAAATATAAGTGTGTTCAATTTTGCAAACTTTAGACGATGAGCTACGAGAACCATTCAATTCTGAGGATGACGAGATGCAAAGCAGACAAACAAAGGCTGCAGATTCTGGTGATTTTGCTTTGAGTAGACAATATATATCTTTGCAGGCCATTAGAAATGAAATACGAAACTATTCTTTGAAAAAAAGATATAATATCAAGATCGTTAAAAGTGGGAGGAACAGACTGACGGCAAAATGTGAAGGAGTAGATTGTCAATGGCATCTGCATGCTTCGGTCATGCAAAATGAGGCGACCTTCCAAATAAAGTCACACTGTAACGATCACAATTGTGTAAGGGTATTGGATAATCGACACGCTACGGCAAAGTGGTTGGCAACAACTTATTTAGATAGGTTCAAAAGTCAACATGACTGGCCCATTCATGATATTATCGAGACAGCGAGGCGGGATCATAAAGTTAACATTAAGCCAAGCCTTGCGAGAAGAGGAAGAACCCAAGCAAAAGAAGTTAATTACGGGAGAAATGAAGAACAACTGAAGATACTCGTTCTTACGGAGCTGAAATATTAAGATTAATTCCAGGTAGCACAATGGTAATAGATGGTGACCTGGTGGTTGAGGATAGAAAGGAGAAGATGATATTTAGAAGAATGTACATGTGTATGACTACTTATAAAGCAGGTTTGCTGGATATGGGCAGACCTCTTATATGTTTAGATGGATGTCATCTGAAGGAAGCCTGCCTCGGCCAATTACTCACGGCCGTGAGTATTGATGACAACAATGGCATATATCCAATTGCTGTTGCCAACGTGGAGTCAGAATCCCAAGTCTCTTGGACGTGGTTTTTGGAGATATTGCGAAACGACTTTGATAAGTGTGTATTTTGCACACTTATTCGTGCTTTTCATTCTTGTTTCGATTAGTTTTTCCTCGAGCGTTTGAGTTTATTTGATGATTTTGGTGAGATTGTGCAGGTAAGTTGAGTTTTAATAGGTAATGGCGGAATTGGTTCGAAATTAGGAAATAAAGACAAAAGTGAAGCAAAGAAGAAAAGGGCGATCACGATCGATCGTGCTCATTCACGATCGATCGTGATCTGAGGAGAATTTCTCTCAGAATTCCAGAACCGGCCCCATCGATCGGGCTTTGAACCTCGATCGATCGTGATCGAAAAAAGTTTTGTTCAAAATTTCCCGAGCCAGCCCGATTGATCGGGCTCAGCACCTCGATCGATCGTGATTCGAGAGTTTTTCATACCAAAAATCCAGAGACGGCCCGATCGATCGGGCTTTGAACCTCGATCGATCGTGATCAACAGAGATATCGTGCCTAAGCGTCGCGCGATCACGATCGATCGTGATAATATTGCGATCGATCGTGATTGCGGAAAAATATTAAAATCTGATTTTTCAATTAATTGATCGGGTTGATCTCTGCCATTGATTGATGGACCGCGGCCCTAAGTTGAGAAAAGATAAAAGTCTGAGGAGGAGGCAAGTAGGAGATATAACGGGATAGAGAGAAAAACCCTACGGGACATTGGAGGCCGGATCGAAGCGATTAGCGAGGAACGGGCGAATTCGACAGAAACTTCACAGTGTTTTCTTTCTTCTCCTCTTTTCTTATATCACGAACTATTCTATTCTCTCTGTAGTTTTCTTTAACTTTATCATGAACTAAATCTTCTATTCTAGGGTTTCGACGTAACTTTATTATGAATATTTATTTTTCTTAATTCAAGTTTTTAGTTTTTTGTTCCTTTTCTGTGTTGAGTAATCTATTTTGAACTTAATGCTTAGGTTTGCTTGATCACCAAAACTAAGAATTTTAGGGTTAATTCGGGATGCGAGAGCGGAGAATTTAACCGTGCATTGAATATTTTACCTTAAAAAGGACCCTAGACTAGAGATAGTTAGGGCGTTTGAGTGGTAATCCAATTTCTTGCTCGTAATGTATTTAATTGATTGTAGGGTTAGAGACCGAGAGGTAATAACACATCAATTGAGTAAGTTTATTAATACTCGAGAGAGTTTAATAAACAACATAGAGAAATAACCATCAACACGAAAGAATAGGAATTAATTACTTGAATTAGGATTACTAAATAGGATTAGCTAAGTGAAATTGGAACCCTGGAATTATTCTCATCATATAATCTTAACTTTTTACATTCGAATCTGTTATTTAAATTGTTTGATTTATTTTATTTGAATTATTTTAGTTTAAAATCATAAATCATCAACATATTATTTCTTTTCAAATTAAGCTGAATTTTAGATATTCAATACTTAACATATTTATTCCTCGTGGGATCGACACTCGTGCTTGCACACACTTTACTACTTTTGCGACACGTGCACTTGCGTGGAATTTTTCGCAACAGACTTAGGCATTGACGAAGGCCGAGAATGGACATTTGTGTCGGATCGACAGAAGGTATATATTGTTATTACTATTATTATTTAGATCAACAGAAGTTATTGTTTTAATCTGAGCATATTTTTCTTTAAAATTGCAGGGATTGTTGAATGTTGTAGACGAGATATTTGGTTTAGCCGAACATTGTTTCTGTCAAAGGCATATGTATGCAAACTTCAAAGGACAATTTCGGGGCCTAGCATATAAAGATGTGATGTGGAATGCAGCAAGGGCAACCACAAGGGAATATTTTGATATAGCAATGAGAAAAGTTTATGAGCTCAATAAGGATGCTCATGCATGGTTTCGACGAACACCACCTAGATTTTGGGCCAGTCATGCATTTTCGACAATTCCCAAGTGTGACTTGGGCTTGAATAATTTATTAGAGTCTTTCAATTCAGTTCTTTTGTCAGCTCGGAACATGCCGATTTTGACAATGTTCGAGATGATTTGAAAGACTATGATGACACACATTGTCAAAAAACACGAGGAGATGCTCAAGGTAGATGATGTTCTGTGTCCTAAGATTAGGAATAAGCTAGAGAGGCTGAAAGAGCCAGCTTACAATTGGAGTGCTGAGTTAGCAGGAAATGCACTGTTTCAGGTTTGTTCAACTTGTTCATACTGATATATCCTTCTTAGTTTGTTCTCCTTGTTTATACTGAATTTGTTTATGCACTGTTTCAGATTAGCAACGGCAACGAACAATATGTCGTTGACCTTAATGCAGGCGAGTGCGCATGTCGGGGGTGGGACATTTCTGGAATCCCTTGTGTTCACGCCGTTGCATGCATTAATTTGATGAGAAAGCTGATGGAAGATTATGTTCATATATATTATCATAGGAACACATATTTGGATATGTATTCGCACTTCATTCGTCCCATTAATGAGCAACAAATGTGGTCAGAACCAGAGAATAGGACCCCAATCATTCCGGGTCAGAGAAGGCCCCAACCTGGTAGGCCAAAGAAGAGAAGAATTCGCGATGTCGATGAGCCTTCTACCGCTTTGCGTGGTCCACGTGTTCTGACTTCTAAGAAGAAGTCTACGATGTCGTGTCGTAAATGTGGACGTCAGGGGCATAACAGTCGCACATGTTCTGAGAGGGGATCCACTTCACGAGCTTCTGTTTCACGTGACACATTTATGGGTTTCCGAAAAGCTGGCGGGACGCAGGTACATTTTCACTATTATTCTTATAAACAAAATTTCGCTATTGTGTTATAATATAACTCTCAATACGTGCAGGAATCTACTACAGGAAATCAGGAAAGCGGCCATGAAAGAGAATGATGGAAGACGATGACATAAAAATGGTGGAAAGCGGATCATTTTATTTTATGCATATTTTATGTATCTTATATTTTATACAGCAAATTGTATTTTATAATTCAAGTGCGAAAAAAATTAGAAATTTGTGTAGAGTTTCCTTTGTTTTTAGACTCCCCCACAACTAGTATCATCCTGCATATTTGAATATCCAAACAGTTCCAGTATTTTGGCTCAAACATCAATTGCATCCAACAAAAATAAATGTAACTAATGTACATTAAATTAATGAATCTAACTAATGTACATCAAATTAATGAATCTAATTAATGTACATCAACAGATGCATCAAAATAAATCCTTGTGCATTGCCCTCTATCGTCCCCTCTCTGCATGTAATAAAAGAAAGTTAGATTATAATGGGTTGAAATGTAACTAATAATGAGAAAAATGTGTTCAAATATACCTAAGCTTCGGTAGTGTCATCATCTCCAACCCCCGACAGCACACCCTCGTCATCTCCACCTCCACACCCGGGCAGGACTACCTCATCATCGGCATCATCACCTCTCCTAAGATCGTCGGGATCAAAGGCATAGGCCTCCATCCAATCATTGACGATCTGTCTCGTCTCTCTCTGGTACTCCATCATACCTGCGAGGTACTCCATAATCTCTACTCGACCAGACGCCACCTCTGCTCGAACAGCCTGCACCTCCGCTCTAACAAACTCTATCTGCGCCCTAATAGAATCTATATCCATGGGAGGCACGATATGAGGGGTGGGTTGCCCTTGACGAGGGTGTTGCAGTACAGGAGGGGGCTGAACATCATCCCCCTCCGTCCACCTTCTGTCCACTTCTTGCAGGTCCATCCGAACCAAATGCAGCCTGCCGAATGCATCCACGGGCCGCTGTGATATAGTCTGTGCCCCTCGCGGTAACTGAATCTGAAAATGCTCTATAATCTTCTGAATCAAGACAGTGTACGCGAGGTTCTTGTTGCGTGTGCATGAGATCTCACTCATGTGACTCACAATCACAAAGCCGGAGTCGAAGAGGTTACCGCTATACAATTTCTCTATGACATAGAGACACATGCAGGTAACATGATCTCTATGTCCAACGCGCGGTAAAAGGGCGTGTGCTAGAAGGTTGTGGATGACGCGAGCTTTCACATTCATATCTTTTGCTCCTAGCTTCACCAAATCCACAATATCAGTATTCCGATGAATCTGTCTAATGAACGCTGTTCCCTCCACTGTTGCGAGCACGAGACATTTTTTCTGGGAATGGTAGTACTTTTCTGCCTCTTCTGAGTGAAAGCCAAGCACCTGATTCATAAGCTGTGCTGTCACTTCATACTCTTCACTTATTATGTAGGTCTTTATGACTCCCGACCTCTTAGAAAATCTCATGTACGCATAGAATAGGCGAACAATTTTTTCACAGCTAACTCCTCGAATAGTGTAGAGTCCTTGTAGTCTGATTCTGTCGAATATTTTCTTTATCTCTAAGGACTTCCACCCTGAAAATTTTTAATAACAAATGAATGAGAATAGTTCAACGAAATATTGTAGAAACAATTTGAAAGAATAATTGACTCAACTTGTAAAGTCCACCATCTTCGTCAACAACACCTTTCGGTGTACTGTATCCAGTTGATATTGCTCTCGACAATGCTGATTGCGAAAGTCCTTCGATTGTGAGGCCGATGAAGCTGGCTGTGAGGAGCTGGGAAGTGGCTGTGAGGCCTTTGGAGGTTCCTGTGGAGCCCGTAGATGTGGCTCTGAGGCCCGTGAAACTTACTGTGGGGCCGGTGGATGTGGCTGTGAGGCCCGTGGAGTTGGAGGTGACTGTGAGGGCAGTGGAGCTGGTTGTGACATCGTTGGCCGCTTTGATGGTCCACCTTGTGACGTCGAATCCTTCTTTCGTTTATAAGCAATTTTATCTGCCATTTTAGTAAAGTCTGCAAATTGGAAAGTTCCAAGATTAGCCACAATAACTCGAACCGTGGCGAAAATCAGAGCCAGGTGAAAATCGGCCTTCACAGCCAAGATCAGACGGACTCAATATTTTCGCGTCCGTCCGGGTTAAGGCTGGGATCACCCGGATGGACGAATTGAAATAGAGTTCGTCCAGTTAATCCTAAAAGGGCCGATTTTGACCTAGGGCTTGGATTTTTGCGTTCTTAACGTTAAAAATTAAACTAAATCAATACAAAAGAAGTAAGATATTACCTGATGCGTTTTTCGGTTGAAAATCGTCCAAGATATTTGCAGAGCGTCGAGAGATAAAAAGGATTACGGGCACTGTGAGCTCCATCCGAGCCCTAGAAACGCTTATAATTGATTCACTAGACGGACGGTATATTTTACCGTCCATCCGGTACATTCGTAAGTTAGACCGGACGGACGGTGAAATATAGAGTATGAACGGACTACGTGGCAGCTTCTTATTGAACAAAAAAGGCGGACGGATGCTATTTTAGTCTGTCCGTCCAGTTGGTGGCCAATATTACGTCAGGACAGACGCAATCCATGTCCGTCTGTCCGGCGTGGTCGAATTTGTCCCATTTTTGAAAGTTTATAGTTTAAATTGTTAAAAAATTTAATTTGTGGCTTGAAACGAAGAATACACATACTTCGTGGCCATAATTGGTAATTTCCCAAAAAACAATCAAACTTTCTAAGATTTGAACGGTTTGGTGGGACCCATTACGACTCCTCTCTTCTCGAGAAATTATATCTCCATTATTAGAAACCCACTGACATGCTCAAAACATAATTGACCAAGCTTAAGTGGATAGTTAGACAATAGTGTCTGTAGCTTAAAGAACCAGATAAGGTAAACTAATTTGTTGCAAATGATAAACACCGAAAAGGAAAAAAAAAAACAAAAAGCGATATAGAAGAGGTACAATGCTCTAATCGACTCTCATAAGAGCTGCAAAATGGATTGAATAAGTGATTAGATGTAAATATTCTAAGCCGTGAGCACGTTCTGGTGATGGTGTTTTCCCTTGGAGAACAACAACAGCGCTAGGGCTGTGGCTAACACCTTCCCCACTGTTTTCCAATCTTCCGTGAGGTTTGGAGAGGGAAGATGACGATAAGAGCTTGCAAACAGCCAATTGTTTGAAGCAATTTGAGGATCACTCAGTGCTTACGTACCGAGGCTCTCGGAGATCTGAGAAACGGGAGAGAACTCCACGTTCTGAAGAAAACTCAATATCAATTTCAATTTATAAAAACTCCATTACACTTCTTCGGAGCAGGCTAAATAGCCTCTGGAAATCGACAATTACAAAAGAGAAAAAAATACAAAAGAAAATGACAAAAATTGGGAGGGAAATAGCCGTTGGAAAATAAAGGGAAATTATCAATTATGGGCACGAAGTATGCGTGTTCTTCATTTCAAACCACAAAGTAATTTTTTTAACAATGCAAATCATAAACTATCAAAAATGTGACAAATATGACCACGCCGGACGGACGCAAAATAACACCGTCCCTCCGGTCACTGTTCACGTTAACAGTGACCAGACGGACGGTGTTTTTTTGCGTTCGTCCGGTCACTGTTTACGTGAACAGTGACCGTTTACGTTCGATCCTTCTCCGTTTTATAAATTAACTTTTAAAAAATATTAAACGATATTGGATTTACTTAAAATTTTTATCACATATTCACCACGTTATGAGAAGATAATCTGAAACTTTTCGTGATTTTCTAACACTTGTACGATTTATTATAATTTTAGTGAATTATTTTATAAAACATACGTAAAAAAATTATAATAAATCATATAAATATTGTAAAAGCACGAAAATTTTCAGATTATCGTCTCATAATGTGGTGACTATGTGAGAAAAATTTTAAGTAAATCCAATATCGTTTAGTATTTGTTAAAAATTAATTTATAAAACGGAGAAGGAACAAACCTAAACGGTCACTGTTCAAGTGAACAGTGACCGGACGGACACTAAAAAATACCGTCCGTCCGGCGTGGTCAAATTTGTCACATTTTTTATACTTTATGGTTTGTATTGTTAAAAAAATTACTTTGTGGTTTGAAACGAAGAAAACACATACTTTGTGCCAAAAATTGGTAATTTCCCGAAAATATATCCGTTGAGCGTGATGCTCTCAGCCACGTAGACGTTGCATGGGCCATGGATTTCTTTTCCAGCGTGATACTACATGTCGATTTTTCCTTTCTTTTGATTGGCGCTGGTGTTCATGCACAATATTTTCACGTGCATTATACTTCCTTTAGCCTTGTGTGAACTTCCTTCAAGCCATGTACAACATTCCTTCCTTCGAGCCATGCATCGATGCTTCCAATCCAAGGTAGCAAAAGACTTTTACCTGCAAAAAACACAAACCTGTTAGTTGAGAGAAACAGTTAAGATACTTATCTTGGTTCGTAATTGTTCGATAAGGGTCCGTGACACATCATCATCTCTAGGGGATTGAAGATTTATCCTTAAATTTAGAGGCTTGCCATCCTCGAAGTCGCCGTGGTGGTTGAACTTTATTCTTCCTACAAAATGAACAAAAGAGTTAGAAATAAAATTTAGCCATGGATATGGCCGACCTCGTGCTATGCTATCTCATAGCACATCAAATGGTCGGTCTATTGACGAGTTTTGTCCCATGTGTGAGGACGTGATGTGCTACGAGAAGGGCCCAATCCAACTCGGCCAAGCTCATGGTCGAGTGACACAAAAGCTCATGGTCATTGTCTTCAGATTCAATCAATCAACACAATTAGATAATAATGTAGGATCGTATTTGTCTAAAACAGGGTGAATTAGACTTTTTAAACTTAATTAGTTAAACTAATCAATTTCTCTCTTATGTTCTACTGATAAGAAAATAGCAAATAATCAAACAATAAAAATGAGAGAGAAAGAAATTTACACCACAGTTTTTAACGTGGTTCGGCTAAGCTTGCCTACGTCCACGCTTCAAGGCTCCCCCTTGAAGATTCTTTCCTTTTCCTCACGAGAAAACCATATCGAACTTTCCGGGCGTCGATCTACTGCCTTTACAACAACTGGATTGCTCTTCACGGGCGACAATCCACAGCCTTTTACACAATAGTAAGTAGGTAGTTTTTCAGCACAAACTACACTCTCTCAGAGATTGAATCTCAAGTTTTGAATCAGAGAGATGTAGAAGAAAAATATAGAGTGATTACAAGAGTTTGCTCGTTAGGGTTTGAAGATTAATTTCAGCAAAAGTTATTTTTTTCCCGAGCTTCTTTTTCTCTTTTAAATACTCTGTCTGTAATCGGCTCTTTTCATTGAATGCTTCTTTCTGGATATGGAAATATATTACCGTTGGAGAAGCATCCGTACTTAGACAGCTAGCCGTTGCGTTCTGAAGTTGTTTTCGTGCTTCGCCATTAGTGGACAGGAGTTAAAGCTCTGGACGACTTTCGCTATCGCTTCGCGGTAAATTTGAATTCTGGTGGAAGATACTGTACACCAGAAGATGTGACTTTAAAAACGCTGAACCACCATAGGTGGATGTAGCTTTACATTGCTTGAACCAGTATCGGTAGATGTGACTTTATAAACCTTGAACCGGTATCGGTAGCGATAGATGTAATTCCGAGACACTATTCATCGGTGGATGTTCCTTTGAAATGCTAGCAGTGGATGTTATTAGAAATTTCAGCGGTGGATCTTGAACTTTGTCGTCTAGCTACCAGAAGATATAATCTTTGTCGTGTAGCTATCGGCAGAAGTAATCTTTGGAAGACTTTGAAATGTCAGCGGTAGATGTAGTTTTTTGTCGTTTAGCTAGCGGAGAAGTCTTCTTCAAAGCGACAGCGGTGGATGTAGTTCTTGTCGTTTAGCTGGCGGAAGATGTAAACTTTGCTTTGTCGTTTAGCGAGTGGCAGATGTAAGCTTTTCTTTGAAATGCTCCGCCTTCATCGTTTAGCTGGCGGAAAATGTAAACTTTGCTTTGCCATCGGAGGATATGCAGAATAAGAACAATTTCAGCCCTGTTTTTCTGAACACTTAAACAGATTTATTAGTCAACTAAAATACCTTTTTTCAAAGGGCATTTCCAGATAAATGAAAATAACATAATTATTTATTTGTTCATTAATCTCATATATTTAATTCAATAATCAGCTTATTATTCTCATCAACATAATCTCAATCAAATTACATTACTCAATAACATATCATCAAAAACATTGTAAGACTTAAACATAATATAAGCCAACAATCTCCCCCTTTTTGATGATGACAAAGTATGAGTAGTATTTGATTGACAATCATTCCCCCATAATCCTAGCTCCCCCACAATACGTGCATGCAATCCAATTTAATTTCCAATCAGCACAATCTCAAAACATGCATCTCAAAACATGCATACTAAAAACACAAACAGATTTCAAAATATGCACAGTGCTCAAAACATGCACAGTGCATAAAGCAAAATATTTTCTTCCCCTTTGACATTATCAAAAAGAAACAGAGAGACATAAGAAGCAGGACATTCAACACAATTCAGAGAAAGATAGTCAACTACACAACATTAGTATATTAAGGAAAGAGGAAAATCAGAGTACCAAATATGGGGATAGCAGTAAAATTGTTCACAAAAAAAAATATCGCCTATTTAAACTAAATCTAAAAAGCGCTTCCAAAACGCTTGTATAAGCGAAAAAGGCACTTCAAGGTTCGTAAAGAAATAAGCATCTACGAGTGCTTGAAGTGATGCAAGATCGAGAGGGAGTGGTTCTTGATATACCACCAAGTCCATACATGGAGCAGGAGGTGGAAATGGTTCTTGAGAGACCACTAAATACATACATGGAGGAGGCTCTAGCAGAGGAGCAGCAGATGGAGAGGGTGCTTGATATACCACCAAGTCCAGACATGGTGGTGGCTCTACTGGAAGAGCAGCCTGAAAAGCAGCTATTAACCCTTGAAGATCAGATGTAGACTCGGAGACAGGGGAACTAAAAGGATCAGTGAACCTGAGCTCAGCATCTTGGATATCTAAAGGCATGAAGTTCACAGCCTGGTCAACTTCGGGTCTGATGATTGGAGGGAGGAGATCTTCAGCACAAGCCGCGAAGTAACAAAGAGAGGTATGCGGTTCTGGTTGAAGAGCTTCAGGGTCAGGGGTAGGCGGTTCAGGTCTAAGAGCTTCAAGGTCAGACTTGAGAGACCGAAAGTACCTGGAGAAAGAGCCTTCAACACGATCTAAACGGGAAGACAACCTGTCTTGAACTGTGTCAAGGTCCACGCTCATGTCCAATCTGCTCTGAGAGAGTTTGGCATCAAAAGATTTATTCATCTGATCCTGAACAGAGGAGAGAGCAGTGCCGAAGCTTTCTATGCGTGTCATTAGCTCACTGAACTGATCATCACTGATGGATGCCCTCATTTGATAAGTTTTTGGTGTTTGAGGAGAAGCTTGGAGGTTTGGTGAGGAGATTTTGACTGGACGAGCTAATGTTTGGATTTGAGGTGCAAGCTGGCCAACAGGTGGAATAAGAGTTGGAGCGGCTAGAGAGGGCATAATAAGGGAAGGAGGAGAAGCTGGACCCTCTAAAAGTGGAAGGGGCACATAGGATGAAACTGAGGGTGCCTCAATAGTATGTATGGGGGTGTCTGGGAACAGGAGGAGGAGGAGGAGGTTGGGAGCGAGACACCTGAGAAGTTGAGGGTGAATTATCAAAGGCAGGGACCTCAGATTCATCCCCTCCTTCTTGAAGAGACTCATCCTCCTGTAGGATAAGCTTCCTCTTTCCCAACCTAACATAAGCTACCTTAGACACCTTCTTCCGAGACTCATTCAACACAAAATCTCCCTTTTTGGTCCTCTTGATCCCCATACGATTCAGAGTGGAGAGAGAATAATAGCTGGATGGTCGAAGGCGGAAGGGATCATCTTTCTCTGGAAATTCTACTTCAAACTTCTCAAAGATCTTCATGAGAAGTAGATTATAGGGAAATGATGAAGTCCTAGAGGAAACACTCTGAATCATTCAATTTAAGACAATGAATCACAAGTCGAAAGCAGTCTTTTGATAGAGTGCATAAAGAACAAACAACTCCATGCAACTGACATCATCATAATGACCACCCTTGGGAATTATATTATACCCGATCATCTGATGGAAGAGCCGAGCCCGTATGGTTAAATGCTTGCTCTTCATGGGATTAGGAATGTGATGTGGATCTAGAGCAATGGATTTCAAAAGCTGGTGGCCTGCAGGAGAGTCAAGAAATGGGGGCTCAAGTCCAGATCCATAGAATTTAACCAGGTTATCCAAATGAGAGCACTCTAGAATCTCATTGATGATATGAGAGGTAAGAACTATGTGTTTTCCATACACATAGCTCGAGAGTTGAGACGAGTCGGAAATGAATTCAAGATTGGCATAGAACATCTTAATAGCCACGGGATAATAAAAAGATTCAACATCAAAAAGCCCCAATAACCCGATATCTTTCAAGGGTTCAACTATGTCCAATCCAGCTAAATCCTCAGCCATAATACCTCGACTAGGAATAAGAGTTTTAAGCTTAAAATCATCGTGATACCTGTCTTCGGCAACATGACTAAGAAAATAAAGAGATGGCCATTGAGTTGCTCGAGACAGCTCTCGGGACTGACGAACGGAGGTTTTGGCCTTCTTCTTGGCCGGTCCTGGAATAGCACGAGATGAAGATGCCATGATCGATGAAACAGCTTTCTGGATGTGAAAACTCGAAGGTGAGGAAGATTAGGAAGGGAGGAAACGACAGATAGGCCAGGAGTTTTCGAAAGAGTGCGAAAAATATGAAGCGTTTTGAACAAGGAAGTTTAAACGTTTTAGGTCTTTGCCCGACGGAAGGATATAAGAAGACAAACAAGTAACACCTATATTGCCCGATGGGTGACACATGTCACTAGATAGATGCCCATATCTACCGGTGCACAGTGGATGATGCACATCTTCCGACAGTCAGCGGAAGATGCATATCTTCCGATGCATAGTGAAAGTCATAGGCAGGAAGGAAAACACTCACAACTAAGGATAGATCATTCTGCTCTATTACTTAAAAAATTTCAAAACAAACCTCAGTTTTTCTCAATCCGAATGAGACCTAACCTTATTCTAATAATTTTGAAGGTCTTTTCATCCAAAGACTTGGTAAAGATATCAACTAATTGATCTACAGAATTGACAAATTCTAATGAAATATCACCTCTTTGAACATGATCTCTTATGAAGTGATATCTAACCTCAATATGCTTAGTTCTAGAATGTTGGATTGGATTCTTGAAAATATTTATGGCACTGGTGTTGTCACACCGAATAGGAATCCTATCATAGAAAAGATTGTAATCTTCTAGAGTTTGCTTCATCCAAAGCATTTGAGCACAGCAACTACCAGCAGCAATATATTCACTCTCAGCAGTTGAAAGTGCAACAGAATTTTGTTTCTTAGAATACCAAGAAACTAAAGATCCACCAAGGAATTGACATGTTCCACTGGTGCTTTTCCTATCAACTAGACTCCCAGCATAATCAGAATCTGAATATCCTATGAGATCAAAAGAAGTACCCTTCGGATACCACAATCCAAGATCATGAGTTCCACTCAAATATTTAAATATTCTCTTGACAGCATTAAAGTGGGATTCCTTAGGGGCAGATTGGAACTTAGCACAGAGACATACACTAAAGAGAATATCTGGCCTACTAGCTGTCAAATATAGCAAAGATCCAATCATACCACGAAATTTTTTAATGTCAACACTTATTCCATTTTCATCTTTGACCAATTTAGTTGTGGTACTCATGGGAGTTCTAGAGGATTTAGCAGATTCTAAACCAAATTTCTTAAGGAGCTCCTTAATGTATTTTTCTTGACAGAAGAAAATGCCACTAGAAGTTTGACTGATCTGAAATTCTAGGAAGAATTTTAGCTCCCCCATCATACTCATTTCAAATTCACTTTGCATTAGGGAAGAAAATTCATCACACTAAGTGACATTAGTTGATCCAAAAATAATGTCATCGACATAGATTTGAACAATGAGTATGTCATTATCCGATTGCTTGGTAAATAGAGTTGAATCTGTATTACCCTTTTTAAATTTCCTTTCCACAAGAAAATTCTTCAACCTATCATACCAAGCCCTAGGAGCTTGTTTTAAACCATAGAGAGCCTTTCTAAGTTTGTATACATGATTAGGTTTATCAAAGGCTTCAAATCCTAAGGGTTGCTCAACATAAACTTCTTCAGTGATGTAACCATTTAAGAATTCACTCTTTACATCTATTTGAAAAAGTGTGAAGTTCTTGTAGCAAGCAAAAGCTAAGAGCATTCTAATTGACTCTAATCTAGCTACAGGGGCAAAAGATTCCTCAAAATCAATATTTTCTTCTTGAGAATATCCCTTAGCAACTAGTCTAGCCTTGTTTCTTACAACAATCCCATTTTCATCCATTTTATTCTTGTAAACCCATTTAGTTCTAATGATGGCATGATCCTTAGGTCGTGGAACAAGTTCTCATACCTTGCTCCTTTCAAATTGATTTAACTCCTCTTGCATAGCAAAGATCCAATTGTCATCATTCTCGGCCTCTTCAAATTTCTTAGGCTCTACTTGTGAAATGAATGTCACATTGGCACAGAGGTTCCTAAGAGAAGATCTAATCTTTACTCCTAAGGAAGGATAACCTAAGACTTCATCTAAGGGATGATTTTTGACATACTTCCAATCTCTAGGCAGAGCAGAATTTTCATCCTTGACAGGAACAATATCTAGAGAATTTGAAGAGGGTTCTAGGGATTTTTCTCCTTGAATGGTATCTGTGGGCTTATCTAGGGAAAGGGAATCTAGATGCTTTTCTAAAAAAACATCCTCATCCACATTGATTGTGAGCTGAATGGACTCATCAAAGTTGACATAAACAGATTCCTCTACAACTAGAGTTCTCCTATTGAACACTCTATACACTTTACTGGAAAGAGAATAACCCAGAAAAATTCCAAGATTAGATTTGAAATCGAATTTTCCTAAGTTATCCTTAGTATTAAGAATGAAGCATTTACAACCAAAAGCTTTAAAATACTTGATAGAGGGAGTTTTTCCATTCCAAAGCTCATACGGAGTTTTCTCAAGAATAGGTCTTATAGAGACCCGATTAAGCACATAGCAAGCTGTAGAAACAGCTTCAGCCTAGAAATACTTTGGAAGGGAATTTTCATTTAGCATAGTCCTAGCAAGCTCTTGGAGAGATCTATTCTTCCTCTTAACAACACCATTTTGCTGAGGGGTCATAGGGGAAGAGAAATTGTGCTCAATTCCATATTTGAGACACAAGAGTTCAAATTTCTCATTTTCAAATTCTCCACCATGATCACTACGAATAGCAACAATGGTGAGCTCTTTTTCATTTTGAACTCTTTTCCTAAAGCTAGAAAATGTATCAAAGGTCTCATTCTTTGACTTCAGAAAGAATACCCATGTGAACCTAGAGAAGTCATCTACAATGACAAAAGCATAGAATTTACCACCTAGACTGGCTACATTAGAAGGACCGAAAATGTCCATATGAAGAAGTTGAAGAGGCTTAGAAGTAGAGATTGCATTCTTAGATGCAAAGGAACTTTTGATCTGCTTGCCCATTTGATAAGCTTCACAGACTTTATCCTTCTCGAAAGATATTTTTGGAATCCCTCTAACTAAATTGTCCTTAGTAATCTTAGCTAAGGTATCCATACTTACATGTCCTAATCTCCCATGCCAAGTCCAGCAATCATTTGAAGACTTTACAGCAAAACATTTTTCATCATTGCAAACAATATTATCTAAGTCAATGATATAAATATTTTCTTTCCTATAACCTGAAAACAGAACTTTGCTATTTGAAGCATCCTTAATTATGCAAGAATTTGATTTAAAAATCACTTCATATCCTTTATCACATAACTGACTAATACTAAGCAAATTATACTTTAGTCCTTCTACCAACAGCACATTTTCAATAATAGGATTAACGCTGTTACCTACATTGCCGATGCCAACAATTTTGCCCTTTTGATTTCCACCAAAAGTAACATTTCCTTTCTTTTTGTTGACCACAGCAAATTTTGTTGAGTCTCCCGTCATGTATCTCGAGCAACCACTATCGAGATACCATTGATTTTTACCGGGAGAACAGTCAACCTACAAAACAGTAATTAATTGGTCTTCTTAGGTACCCAAATCTTTTGGGTCCTAGTGTTAGGTCTGGTTCCCTTAGGAACCCATTGAAGTTTACCACTTGATTTCTTACTAAAATTCAAGTGACATTCATATGATTTATGCCCTACTTCATTACAAGCATGACAAGTAGAAGGTTTAACAAAGAAGTTCTTAAAAGCTTTCCTTTTATTGAACTTATCATAACTTAGACCTGCTTTATCATGGGTAGCTCTCTGATTTCCTATCAGCAAGGTTAAGTTCTTGGTACCATTTGTGAACCAAAGAACAAGATTATTCAGTTTTTCATTTCTACACTTAAGGTCCTTTATTTCCTTTTCATGCAGATTACATTTCTTAGCATGCTCATCGATCAAGTTTGCATTTTCTTTCTTCACAGAATTATATTTAGCTTTGATCATACTATACTGTTTAACTAAGTCATTGAAGGCATCTATTAGATCACCCTCATCATTATCACTGTCACAGGAAGAATGACTTACCTCATCTTCGTGTGCCATGAAGCACAGATTGGCAACTTCCTCATCTTCTGAAGAAGAGTCACTTTCACTGTTATCCCAAGTGGCCTTCATTGCCCTCTTTTTGAATTTCTTGGGGCCTTTAACTTGTGGACAATCGGCCTTCATGTGACCCAGCTTTCCACACCCAAAGCAGGTAATCTCCTTGTCTTTAGGTTGCCTATCATTCCTGGGAAAACTTCTCCCTTGCAGCTTCTTCCTTCGGAGAAACTTGCTGAATCTCCTAGTGATGAGAGATATATTCTCATCATCATCTTCTTCTTCTTCCTCAGATACTTCCTGTTTACTGGAGGAGACTTTCAGAGCAATATCCTTTCTTTTTGTAGCCTCTTTTTCCTTGAGGTCCTCCTTCTCGTTTGACCTCATTGTGATCTCATACGTCATGAGTGATCCAATGAGCTCCTCAAGTTTTAGAACTTTGAAATCCTTTGCTTCCTGAATGGCAGTCACCTTCGGCTGCCAACTTCTTGGAAGACATTTGAGAATCTTCCTGACCTGTTCTTCACTAGAGTAGGATTTACCAAGAGCTTTTAAACAATTAGTTATGTTAGTAAATCTTGTAAACATAGAAGAAACAGATTCATCATTAGGCATAGAAAATAGCTCATACTCAAGTATAAGCATATTCAGTTTGCTCTCTTTCACTTGATTTGTGCCTTCGCGTGTGATCTCTAAAAGACGCCAAATCTTTTGAGCGCTCTCACACCCTTGTACTCTATTAAATTCATCTCTATTTAGAGCACAGTACAGAGTGTTTATTGCCTTGGCATTTAGGCTCAGATTTCTTTTGTCAGAATCTGTTAATTCATGAGACTCTTTAGGAATATTGATTCCATTTTCAGTCTTCATGGCCTTGAAAGGACCATTCTCTATTAAGTTCCAGATCTCATAATCCATGGCTTGAACAAATATTCTCATTTTTGCCTTCCAGTATACATAATCACTACCATAAAAAAAAGGAGGTCTATTAATAGCTTGACCTTCTACGTGTGTGGAGTTTGTGTTGGATGCCATTGTAATAGTATCTTAGACAATATTTAACCTGCTTTGATACCAATTGTAGGATCGTATTTGTCTAAGAGAGGGGTGAATTATACTTTTTAAACTTAATTAGTTAAAGCAATCAATTTCTCTCTTATGTTCTACTGATAAGAAAACAACAAATAATCAAACAAATAAAAATGAGAGAGAGAGAAATTGGCACCACAGTTTTTAACGTGGTTCGGCTAAGCTTGCCTACGTCCACGCTTCAAGGCTCCCCCTTGAAGATTCTTTCCTTCTCCTCACGAGAAAACCAGATTGAACTTTTCGGGCGTCGATCTACTTCCTTTACAACAACTGGATTGCTCTTCATGGGCGAAAATCCACAGTCTTTTATACACTAGTAAGTAGGTAGTTTTTCAGCACAAACTACACTCTCTCAGAGATTGAATCTCAAGTTTTGAATCAGAGAGATGTAGAAGAGAAATACAGAGTGATTACAAGAGTTTGCTCGTTAGGTTTCGAAGATTAATTTCAGCAAAAGTTATTTTTCTCCCGAGCTTCTTTTTCTCTTTTAAATACTTTGTCTATAATCGGCTCTCTTCATTGAATGCTTCTTTCTGGATATGGAAATATATTACCGTTGGAGAAGCATCCGTACTTAGACAGCTAGTCGTTGCGTTCTGAAGTTGTTTTCGTGCTTCGCCATTAGTGGACAGTAGTTAAAGCTCTGGACGACTTTCGCTATCGCTTCACGGTAAATTTGAATTCTGGCGGAAGATACTGTACATCGGAAGATGCGACTTTAAAAACGCTCAACCACCATAGGTGGATGTAGCTTTACATTGCTTGAACCGGTATCGGTAGATGTGACTTTATAAACCTTGAACCGGTATCGGTAGCGATAGATATAATTTTGAGACATTGTTCACCGGTGGATGTTCCTTTGAAATGCTAGCGGTGGATGTCATCAGAAATTTCAGGGTGGATCTTGAACTTTGTCGTCTAGCTACCAGAAGATATAATCTTTGTCGTGTAGCTATCGGCAGAAGTAATCTTTGGAAGACTTTGAAACCCCAACGGTAGATGTAGTTTTTTGTCGTTTAGTTGGCAGAGAAGTTTTCTTCAAAGCATCAGCGGTGGATGTAGTTCTTGTCGTTTAGCTGGCGGAAGATGTAAACTTTGCTTTGTCGTTTAGCGAGTGGCAGATGTAAGCTTTTCTTTGAAATGCTCCGCCTTCGTCGTTTAGCTGGCGGAAGATGTAAACTTTGCTTTGCCATCGGAGGATATGCAGAATATAGAACAATTTCAGCCCTGTTTTTCTGAACACTTAAACAAATTTATTAGTCAACTAAAATACCTTTTTTCAAATGGCATTTCCAGATAAATACAAATAACATAATTATTTATTTGTTCATTAATCTCATATATTTAATTCGATAATCAGCTTATTATTCTCATCAACATAATCTCAATCAAATTACATTACTCAATAACACATCATCAAAAACATCGTTAAACTTAAACATAATATAAGTCAACAAATAATAAATTCCAACTATAAACAGAGTGTGTAAATATTCATTCAATGACTGAATGAATAATCACAAACTCATACACAAAAGCGTTAGTGAAAGAAGAAAAGAACTTGCGACACAAGAAAATATATGGAGAATCAATAATCCGCACACACTATACTCTCGAAAGAGTGCTTAAATATAGTTGAGTCTAAATAAAAGAGAGTGTGTTTAGGAAAAGGAGACCATAACCGTGTGTGTGTAATAACAATAATGCTCATCAAAACAATTATATTATTGTATCTACACATATAAATTGAGTCCATCGGACCTATATTATCCAATATATTCAAAAAACCAAAATCATAAAAATTTATTAAACTACTTTAATGAATTTTACACTAAATGATAATAATAGTGTGTAATATATAGTTTACATAAATGGATATTAAAGTAGGTTAAATAAATTCAACGTCAACCTCATGCAAATAGGATTAGCAAGTCACGTAAGAAACAATGAAATTGACTGAAATTTTTTATTATTTTAAGATATTCTCTTTATTTAAGAGCCTGAACTGATTAAACTTTGGGTTAAATGCATTTTCTGGATCGAACTATCGACTGAGTGCAAAAAATGGATCGAACTATTTTATCGTGCAAAAACTGGCTCGAAGTTTCGATAATGGACGAAACATGGCTTTCTGGGTACCCGTATACCCTCCGCGGGGAGTGAGTCGGGGAGAACGGGTACCCGCTGTCTGAGAACGGGTACCCGTTTTTCCTCGGGGGCGTTTTAGAGAGTGAAGACCCCCCCGCGTGCACGTGCGCCTCACGTTCGCGGGGGGTCTTCACCCTCCAAAACGCCCCCGAGGACAAACGGGTACCCGTTCTCAGACAGCGGGTACCCGTTCTCCCCGATAATGCTCTTCAGAGGGTGAAGACCCCCCGCGATCACCTTGTCAGTGCCCGTGACGGAGAACGGGTACCCGTTCTGCATCACCGGGTACCCGTCCTCTGTCAGACCCGTGATCAATTCACGGGCTTTGCTGTTGACAACGGGTACCCGTTCTGCATCACCGGGTACCCGTCCTCTGTCAGACCCGTGATCAATTATTTGCTGGATCACGGGCTGAACAGGCGAGAACGGGTTGCCGTTGTGCTACAACGGGTACCCGTTCTCCAGGCCTATTTAAAGGCCCGACCCTCCCCTCCCCTCCCACACAACAATCTTCTCTCTTCTTCTCGATCTCTCTCACGCTTCTCCAATATTTTTCTTTCTAGAATTTTCTGATTGTATCAAGCACGATGGATGATATTTCAATTCCAGCGACTGATGCAGACGAGATAGCAAGCTTTGATGTCGATATCAATTGGTATGCTTACGCGACTCCTGCTTATGGCGAGCTTAGAGCATTCGATTACGTAGGTGGAGACGAAGAAATAGAGGTGCGGTCGACCTCCAGAACTCTTGATGAGGAGCTTCGAACACCTGCCGGGTCGGACGTTGACGAGGTGGAAAGCGGACCGGTACGTGAAGAAATCTCATTTAATTTTTATTTGGGGAAAAAATATAGTTCTATAAAGGAAATTAAAGCCGAAATACGCGACTATTCGTTGCAAAATGGTTATGGTATCAAATTCCCTCAAAGCGACAAACGACGACTGACAGCTAAATGCGTAGATGGTTGTGAATGGCGACTGCATGCGTCACGGATGCAAGACGAGGAAACTTATCAAATAAAGAGTTTTCTCGATTCTCACAGGTGTGCGAGGGTAGTTGAGAATCCAAACGCTGGAGCAAAGTATATTGCAAATCATTATGTTGACAGGTTTAAAAGTCAACCTATGTGGGAAATATCTTCCATCATCGAGACAGTCAGCAAGGATTTCGCTGTCAACATAACGTCCAATATTGCAAAAAGAGCAAGAAGTATAGCTCGGACACGTAACGAAGGCAGCGGCGACAAACAATACAAGCAAGTCTGGTCGTACGCAGCTGAAATTTATAGATCAAATCCAGGTAGTTCGATATACATACATGCTTACGAGGTGGACTCTAACACGTGGGCATATCAAAGAATGTATATGTGCATGGCTGCGTGCAAAGCAGGTTTGTTGCAGTTTGGTAGACATATTATCTGTTTGGACGGTTGTCATCTAAAAGGGTCGTGTCCCGGACAATTACTCACAGCCGTGAGTATCGATGGCAACGATGGAATATATCCTGTTGCGGTTGCAAATGTCGAAAGAGAATCAGAGGACACATGGACGTGGTTTTTGCAACACCTGAAGCGAGACCTGAACCTTGGCGAGGGAGACGGATGGACATTTATTTCTGATCGACAAAAGGTATAATACATTTCTAATTGTGATTCTTGCATTAAATTAATTAATTAATTTAATTAATTAATGTAATTAATTAATTTAATTTTCGTTGAAATTTCAGGGGTTGTTGAATGCCGTTGAAAAAGAATTTAAAGATTCCGAGCAGCGCTTCTGCCTCCGGCATATGTACGCAAACTTCAAATCCTTGTTCCGGGGCAGAGCATACCGAGATGCGATGTGGAGTGCGGCCAGGGCACCGACAGAGTATCATTTCAACCACGAAATGAGCAAATTATTCCAGCTTAGCCCAGATGCTCACGCATGGCTCCGAGCAGAAGAGCCTAAATATTGGGCTTCTCATGCCTTCTCTTGGGTACCCAAGTGCGATATGGGTCTGAATAATTTGAGCGAGTCACTCAATGCAGTTCTATTGCCTGCGAGGGACAAGCCGATCTTGACCATGTTCGAGCTGATTCGAAAGTGTTTGATGACTCGCATCGTCAAGAAATTTGAGAAGTTGGCCCAATCAACAGACCTCCTGTGTCCCAAGATCAAGGATAAGCTTCACAAGATAGGAATGGCAGCTCAACATTGGAGTGCTCAACGTGCGGGAGATGCACGATTTGAGGTGAGTAACGGCCACGAATCATATACAGTTGACATGGGTACGTGGATGTGCAACTGCACCAGGTGGATGCGTACTGGAATTCCGTGTGTCCATGCCATTCCATGCATCCGGTTCATGAGAATGCCACCAGAAAATTACGTGCATCCATGCTACCACCGGGTGACCTACCTGCAGATGTATTCACAGTTTATACGACCCGTGAGCGGCAATCAAATGTGGCCGGTCGTGACAGATATGAAGCAACTCATCCCACCGAGAAGATATCGCCAACCTGGTAGGCCGAAGAAGACAAGAGTGCGGGATGTCGACGAGCCATCGAGTTCGACAACGATTAGGCGAAACTCGCAGATGACTTGCAGTATATGTCGGCAGAAGGGGCACAATAGTCGCACTTGTCCTCACCGGGGATCCACTTCAGGAGCTGCTACTGAAGACACGTTTATGGGATTCAACACAGCTGAAGGGACGCAAGAATCTGTGACACGCGGCCGACGCAGAAATAATTGATCGTTATTAATTATGTTGCAAGTGACCGTTACAATATCAGTCTAATTATTTTTCTTCTTATTTATGTGATATAATAAATGAAAAATAAAACAAACAAAATGAAAAAACAATAATAGATTTATTAATAATGACGTGATAATATTAAATACCCTAGCCCTCGGACAAGATAATTAAATTGATTAATTAAATTTTAAAAAAAATTGACAGAGTTTCGTTTGTTTTATAACTCCCCCATAGAAATCTTCAGACAATTCCTGCATATTCAGATTGCACATATATACCCAACAGCCAGATACAGTTCACAAATAATCTAAACTAAACGAAACTAAAATCATTAACCATCATCAACTAAATAATAAATTACAATAAACTAAAATAACAAAAATATTACAAAAAAATCAACTAAACTACGGTAAGGGCGGGGGATCATCGCCCTCATCTACGCCGCCTGTAGGCTGATGCTCGAAGTAGTCTTCGACCCGCAATTGGGACCTCTGGTCCCACCTCCGATCCAAGGTCTCCTGCATCGTATCCAGCCTCCGATCCAAATGCTGCTGCATCGTATCCAGCCTCCTATCCAAACTCTGCTGCACCGTATCGATCCTCCGATGCAGACTGTCACTCATCTGAACAAGATAATCATATATCCTGTCAGATCCCTGTGCTGGCGGTGGCGGCGCGGAGGCATACTCGGTATATGGGGCATCATTGGGGCCGGGGGCGGGGTCGGGGCCGGGGGCGTCCTCCATCTGAACATCTCGTGATGTGGAGGCTCCGGGATGACCCTTGGACGCCCAAGAACCGTCGACTTCGACTAGGCTCATTCGAGTCAAATGAGCTCTGTCAAATACATCGACAGATCTATGGGATCGGAGCTGCTCTCCGACTGGAGGCTGAATCTGCGCTCGCTGTAGAATCTTCCAAATTAAGGTCCCATACGGCAGATTCTTGTTCTTCGTTCGCCCTATCTCTTTCATGTGACCCACAATCATGTACCCGGGGTCGAACGACTGGCTGGTGTATAGCATATGCATCACATAGAGATCCATCCAGCTAACAAGATCTCTGTGTCCATCCCTCGGAAGGATGGTGTGGCTAATGAGGTTGTGAATAACCCGAGCTTTGACATTCAAGTCCCTCGATCTCGGCTCCACGAACCCGACAATCTCTGCATTACGGTGGATTTGCCGCATGAACATTAGGCCCTCTTCTGTGCTGGCAAAATCACACTGCCTGGAAGCGTGATAATATTGCTCGGCGTCCTCAATGGCAAATCCGAGCAGCTCATTGATGATTTGTGCATTTACGGCGACGTCTGAACCGAAGAGATACGTCCTCAAATGACCTGCACTCTCGGCACTATGCATGTTCGCATAAAACAGGCGAACAACTCTGTCACAGCTGTCGCCCCTCATGTCGTACACACCGTGCAAAGAGATGGCGTCAAACATCTCCTGGATCCCGAAACACTCCCAACCTCTGAAATTGGCAGTCTTCCCGTAAAAAATGGAGCGAATCCCCATATCTTGGTCGTATTGCTCCTTTGACGCCCGATTTCGAAACTCTATCGAATAACGGCCCGGGGGCGGTTGCCGCTCTTCCTCTATCGACGGATTTGATGTTTCATCTAGTTCATTCCGTCGTGGACCTTTTCTACCAATAAACGTTCTCGGCATTTTCGGATTTTTCAAATCTGTCCGGGGTCGGAGATTCGAGTTTTTCTGGTTTGTCGCCTAAATAACCTCACGAAATGAGGATTTTCAGTGCGAAAATCGTGAAATATGGCAAAGAACGGTTCGGATTTGGCTCGGTTTAGGGATTGGGGGCTCGGTTTAGGGCTTGGGTGCAAGGTTTAAGATTTGGTGCTCCGATTTGGGTGGTTTTGGATCAAATTTGGACGATTTTGGCAGCACAACGTTGGATTCTGAAGATTTCGCGGAGAGAAAAGTCGGGTTTTGGCGTGAAAATCGTCAAAATGAGCCTCGGTCGGCGATATACTATCGCAGAACGGGTACCCGTTCGAGGGTTAACACCCCCCGCATTCGCGACACCGGGTACCCGTTGTTTGAATACGGGTACCCGTCTGATGAACATTCAAACAACGGGTACCCGCATGAAGAACAACGGGTACCCGTTGTTTGAGTATCAAATTTTCGTTGAATAGCCCGCTCGCACGTGAGGAGCATGTGCCCCCTAACGAGAACGGGTACCCGTTCTCTGTACGCGGCCACCCGTTCTCAGTTAAGACCGTGCTTTTTTTTTTTTCTTTTTTTTTCATTTAATTACCCGTAGACCAAAACGTTAAAATGTCGACCAAAAGTTAGAGGGACGTGACAATTATGGTCTAGATTTTAAAAAAAATATTTTGAAATTTTTGACATTACATAAATTAAAATAATTATAAAAGTCACTTGCGTCATAATTATTGACGGTTAATTATTGGATTCTCAACTACCCTCGCACAATTGTGAGAATCGATAAAACTCTTTATTTCAACGACTTGCTCGTCTTGCATCCGCGACGCATGCAGTCGCCATGCACAACCTTCTGCACATTTAGCCGTGAGTCGTCGTTTGTCGCATTGATGGAATTTGATGCTATAACCATTTTGCAACGAATATTCCCTTATGTCGCCTTTAATTACCTGCATACAACTATATTTTTTTCCTAAATAGAAATTCATTTGAAAAGAGTGATGGAGAAGAGAAGAGAATAGAAGAGTGAGGGGGTGGTACGAGAAGAAGAGGGCGAGGGAGCCTTTAAATAGGCCTGGAAAACGGGTACCCGGTGATGCAGAACGGGTACCCGTTGTCAACAGCAAAGCCCGTGAATTGATCACGGGTCTGACAGAGGACGGGTACCCGGTGATGCAGAACGGGTACCCGTTCTCCGTCACGGGCACTGACAAGGTGATCGCGGGGGGTCTTCACCCTCTGAAGAGCATTATCGGGGAGAACGGGTACCCGCTGTCTGAGAACGGGTACCCATTTGTCCTCGGGGGCGTTTTGGAGGGTGAAGACCCCCCGCGAACGTGAGGCGCACGTGCACGCGGGGGGGTCTTCACTCTCTAAAACGCTCCCGAGGACAAACGGGTACCCGTTCTCAGACAGCGGGTACCCGTTCTCCCCGACTCACTCCCCGCGGAGGGTATACGGGTACCCGGAAAGCCATGTTTCGTCCATTATCGAAACTTCGAGCCAGTTTTTGCACGATAAAATAGTTCGATCCATTTTTTGCACTCAGTCGATAGTTCGATCCAGAAAATGCATTTAACCCTTAAACTTTTGTCATTGAAACGTCTGCATTATTGTTTTTCTTGATATATTATCTAGAATTTTTAGTTGTTTAGCTCAAAATTATAAATTGTTGTAGGAGCCGAGCATGATGCACGTGCAAGGCGTTCATCTTTTTATTTTTATTTTCAATTTAAATCATCATTTTGTTTTAAATATTTTCTGATTAATATCATTTTAGCATTTTAATGTTAATTTATTAATAATTTTATATCAAAATTGTGCTAAAACGCTTAATTATTTTACTCGCCCTGAAATATGGGTTTTGGGTCAGTTATTACCGCTGATTACATAAATTTTTGGAATTTTTGCAAGAAAACCTAATATTTAAAGGGATGCCAGTCGTCCCTAGCCATTCTAGCTATGAACTCTTCCGTTTTAGCTGCTTCCAAGCTTTATGTACTAAATCAAAAATTGAGTTCCACGTATAGATCGGAAGGGTCGGTGAAGAAGACAATAAGCAGAGATGATCTTACAAAACACCGATAGTGTCAAGACTTGGAAAAAGATCTGCGATGAAAACAGAGATCTATTCCACCTTCGAAAAAAATATAATACAAAATGATAACAACCAAATCTAACCCAACAACATTACAAACAATATAAAATGAAGATCTAAACATAAACTGTGTCAAAAAATGAAAGGATAAATATCAATTTCTCCCCTAAAATATGAGGGTATTTGCAGTTTCTACTTCGAATTTTAAATTTTGTCAAGTGTCATATTGTACTTTAGTTTATTATCCATCCACACTCTCATATTACCGCATCCCTTAAACTCTTACCATGTGCATCGCACACCTTGCAGCACTTTCCGCACAAGAGGGGAGAACGTCTTCAAAATCTTCATGGTCCAAGGTGGTGATCAAAATTACAAAATAAAACATACTCAGGGTATCGGCTGCCATGGCCGACCAGATAGCTCATTTCCATTGGATTTTTACCCAGTACGTAATCTGCCTGCTTAAATCAGAAAAATAAAAGCTCGCCCTTCAGATCATTTGACTTCGTATAATTTTGCGTCACAGTTTATCGTTTCGATCTCCGACGCCAGCATATAATCGCTGAAAAGGAGCTAGAAACGCAGAAGCAACAGAATGCTGCAAAGAGTTATAACTTTCCTCCCATATTAACCCACCTGCATCAGAACCGCTAAATGGAATAAAAATGGCGGGTTGCTGTATAATCATGGGGAAAAAATGGTACTTCTTGTTCTACTGGAAGTGGCCGTCGGCGAATCTTGTAAAAGCTCACACATAACAGCCTCGGCCTATTTACTGTAAATTTGAAGATCAATATCTCCGCAGTAGAAGTGTTATCTCCACGACCAAATATATGTACGATGAAGATTTTGAATAGGTTCTCCACTCTTCTGCGAAGAGTACTGTAACTAAAGTATTTAAATTAGATTATCTTATGAGCCCCATGCTGCCATTTTCGCAGCAGAAACTTCGCTTCAATGATTGCTGATATCATTGTTTATTGTAGCTGAAAAGTGGAGAGTTGTATTGGATATAATTATCTTCTTTACGGTTTGGTTTAATAAATACAATTAAATATAAAATAAAATAAAATAACATGTATGTAACTACCCATATCGTGGGTTTCTCTATAATGGTTAGAGGATATTAAGGAAACGTAAAACGGTTTGGGTCCCTAAGCCACAATCTCGATTCATTCTGTGAAACACCATCAACAGAGAGAGAAGTTGGTTTAGAAGAACCAAAACCAGAAGCTTGAAACGGGAATGGCCGGAGGTATGTTCGATATTTAATTCCGCATTAGTTCTAATCATTTAATTGAAATATGATTAGATTGTTTATATTTAACTTACATTTGGTATCAGAGAGTGTTAGTAACCTCTGCCTTCTCCGTTAATGGAGATTTTAAAATTAGGGCATTGATCTTTTATGCTTTGTTTGGAATTTTAATGTTAGAAATCCTTATGTAATTTGATTTCTATAATGTCTGGGTTAATTTGACATGCTTTTGTTGAGATTTCGGTGGAAAAATCGTCGGGTTTTTCATTCGGGTCGTAACCGGGTCGTCTGGATCCGCTGAGGTTGAAGACGACACTGTACGTGTTTTTGGTTTTCACGAATAAATTTTTTTTTTTTTTTAAATGCCTTAAAAGCATGTTTTCATTCTGGCGAAAGTAGACCAATGCTTTTGACTTTTATGAGTAAAATATTTTTTTTTTAATGCCTTTAAAGAATGATTTTCAACTAGAGAGAAGACCAAAATTGATGATCAAAAAGCATTGGTAACAGTGAAGACATAAATAGTGAAACATGTGTTAAATTGCATGTTTCAACGTAAAGGCAGTGAAACATCAATGCATTTAATTATTTTTATGCATTTAATTTAATTTTGATAATTCACGTTATTTATATTTTTTGAGCATATTATATAAATATTATTGTGAATTAAAATTAATGTCAAATGATTCATGTGATTTAGCTAATTAGAGAGTAGCCACAACATTTTTAATTAGGCTAAATCAAATATAAGTATTTAGAATCATAAGACATCATTTGTAATTAATTTCATTTTACATGATAGATTTTATTCTACAGGAATTTCTATTATGTTTATGTGATTAATTAGGATGAAATATCATATCATATTTTCTAATTTACCCACAGGAGTTAGGAAAATGAACATGATTTGATAATTTTATCATAAAGTTATAAATGTATCTGACTGAATTAAATCTTTAGTCCACAGACAAGTTTTATGTCATTAGATGCATTTTAATTTAAGCATGATTTACGTTGGTAAAACATGATTTATGTTTATTTGTCTCATTTAAATATATAAGCATGTGTGATTGAATATTTTGCAGTTATGATGACTGGTGGTATTTCTGATATTAAATGTGAGATTCCCGAACTTGTGGGTGATAACTATAAGGTCTGGAAAGAGAGAATTCTTCTTCATTTGGGATGTTTAGACATTGATGATGCTATAAGGAAAGACGAACCAATCATTGATGATGAGAGTACTCTTGATGATTTAACTCTTCATGAACGATGGGAACGGTCAAACCGTCTCAGTATGATGCTCATAAAGACTAAAATATCTGAGAGTATTCGTAATTCGATTGAGGAGCATAAGAATGTCAAAGCATTACTGAAGGCGATTGATGAGCAGTTTGCAACTTCTGATAAAGCTCTTGTCAGTACTCTTATAATTAAGTTCACATCCACGAGGCTCACTACAGTAAGAGGTGTGCGTGAGCACATCATGAAGCTACGGGACATTGCGGCTCAGCTTAAAAGACTTGAGGTTGAGATGTCAGAGTCTTTCTTGGTGCATTACATATTGACGACCCTTCCATCAGCATATGGAGCCTTTAAGATCTCCTATAACACACATAAGGAAAAATGGTCAATTAATGAGCTTACGACCATGTGTGTTCAGGAAGAGAATAGGCTGTCTATGGATTTAGGTGAGAGTGCACTTACAGTTACACATGAGAAGGACCATAAAGCTCGTAAGCCAAAGGGAAAAGGGAAAATACCGGCAACCGGAGGGATTAAGAAAGACCCGAAGGAGATAAGGTGCTTCTTTTGTAACAAAAAGGGGCACATTAAGAAAGATTGCCCGAAGTTTCCAATATAGCTTGAGAAGAAAGGTAACTTGATCTCTTTTGTCTGTTATGAATCTAATATGGTTGATATTAATTATAACACATGGTGGATTGATTCTGGTTCTACAATCCATGTTTCTAATACCTTACAGGGTATGCGAAACCTAAGGAAGCCAACGCCAAATGAAGAAGGCATCTATTCTGGAAATGGGATGCAATCACGTGTGGAGGCAATTGGAACATGTTGTTTACCTTTAAGCAGTGGTTTTAATTTGTATTTGGAAAAGACCTTTTATGTTCCTAACTTTTCTAAGAATTTAATTTCTGTTTCAAAACTTGTACCTTTGGGATACTCTTTCAACTTTTATGGAACATCGTTTGATTTGTTTTATAAATCTAGTAATGTTGGGAGTGGTACATTGTTGAATGGTCTTTTCTCTATTGATTTACAAAATGACACTGCTTATAATGTTGTACATGTTCAATCTGGCATAAAACGTTGTGTTATAAATGAGGATTCTTCTACTTTGTGGCACCGGAGATTGGGACATATCTCTATTGAAAGGATTAAGAGATTAGTAAAAGATGGAGTACTTAGTACTTTAGATTTTACTGATTTTGATACGTGTGTAGACTGCATTAAGGGAAAGCAGACCAATAAATCCAAGAAAGGTGCTACGAGGAGTACAACCATTTTAGAGATCATCCATTCAGATATTTGTTGTCCTGATATGGATATGCATGGTCCGACATACTTCATCTCTTTCATTGATGATTACTCACGATATATGTACATCTACTTTCTTCATTCTAAAAATGAAGCTTTAGACGCCTTTAAGATTTTCAAGGCGGAAGTAGAGAAACAGTGCGATAAGCAAATTAAGATCGTGAGAACAGATAGAGGTGGAGAATATTATGGTAGATACACCGAGAAGGGACAATTGGCTGGTCCATTTGCAAAGTTTCTTCAAGAGCATGGGATTGTGCCCCAATACACTATGCCTGGTTCTCCGGACCAGAATGGTGTTGCAGAAAGAAGAAACCGAACATTGATGGACATGGTCCGGAGTATGCAGAGTAACTTCAACCTTCCAAAGTCATTATGGATTGATACTCTTAAGAAGGCTGTGTATATATTAAACCGAGTTCTAACCAAGGCTATCCCAAAGACGCCATTTGAGTTATGGAAAGGTTGGAAACCGAGTTTGCGTCATATACGTGTTTGGGGATGTCCGTGTGAAGTAAGAGTATATAATCCGCAAGAAAAGAAACTGGACCCAAGGACTATTAGTGGGTATTTCATTGGATATGCCGAAAGATCTAAGGGGTACAAATTCTATTGTCCTTCTCATAGCACTAGAATTGTGGAATCAAGAAATGCAAAATTTCTTGAGAATGACTTGATCAGTGGGAGTGATCGATCCTGGAACACCGTTCCAGATAATGATCATTTAGAAGCGCAACCATCGTGCTCAAGTAGTAGATTGATTGTTATTCACAACAACCCTCGAGACTAACCGGCTGTTGTGAGAACAATCGCTGAAATTCCACAAGTTGTTGATAATGAGCCAGTAGATCAGATTGTTCAGGAGTTACCTGAAATAGTTGTGCAACCGGTTGATCAACAAATTCTACAAGATGAGTTGATCCAACATTAAGGAGATCTACTAGAGTAAAGAAGTCAGCGATTTCTAGTGATTATGTTGTGTATTTGCAAGAATCAGATTTTAATGTCGAAGCCGAAAATGATCCTGAAACGTTTTCGCAAGCCATAAGTTGTGCAGAGTCAAGATTCTGGCATGACGCCATGAAGGATGAAATGGATTCTATGACTGTTAATGAAGTCTGGGATCTTGTCACGTTGCCTGATGGTGTAAAAACCATAGGATGCAAATGGGTCTTTAAGACAAAGAAAGACTCAATGGGCAACATTGAAAGATATAAAGCTAGACTCGTTGCTAAAGGATTCACTCAGAGGGAAGGAATCGACTACAAGGAGACATTTTCTCCTGTATCTAAGAAAGATTCTCTTCGCATAATCATGGCATTAGTTGCACATTTTGATTTAGAGTTGCAACAAATGGATGTGAAAACGGCATTTCTTAATGGAGAATTAGAGGAAGAGGTATACATGAAACAACTTGAAGGATTTTCCTCTAGTAGTGGTGAGCATTTGGTGTGCAAGCTTAAGAAATCCATATATGGATTGAAGCAAGCTTCTCGTCAATGGTATTTGAAATTCCATGATGTTATCTCTTCGTTTGGTTTTGTAGAGAATGTTATGGATCATTGTATATACCAAAAGATCAGTGGGAGTAAGCTTTGTTTCCTTGTTCTGTATGTGGATGATATTTTACTTGCAGCTAACGACAAGGGTTTGTTATATGAGGTGAAACAATTTCTCTCTAAGAATTTCGACATGAAGGATATGGGTGATGCGTCTTATGTCATTGGCATTAAGATACATAGAGACAGAGATAGAGGTGTTTTGGGTCTGTCTCAAGAAACCTATATCAATAAGGTTTTAGAGAGATTTCGGATGAAAGATTGTTCACAAAGTGTAGCTCCCGTTGTTAAGGGTGATAAGTTTGGTTTGGACCAATGCCCAAGGAATGATCTCGAAAGAGAACAAATGAAAAACATTCCATATGCTTCTGCTGTTGGAAGCCTGATGTATGCTCAGGTCTGCACAAGACCTGACATTGCATTTGTTGTTGGGGTATTGGGAAGATATCAGAGTAATCCAGGTTTGGACCACTGGAAGGCTGCAAAGAAAGTGATGAGATACCTTCAAGGAACGAAGGATTACATGCTTATGTTCAGACGGACTGATACTCTAGAGGTGGTGGGCTACTCCGGTGCAGACTTTGCCGGATGTGTTGATTCACGGAAATCGACATCTGGTTATGTTTTCATGCTCGCTGATGGAGCTGTATCGTGGAGGAGTGCAAAGCAGACATTGACTGCTACTTCCACCATGGAGGCCGAGTTTGTATCATGTTTTGAGGCTACTTCGCATGGTGTATGGATGAAGAGTTTCATTGCTGGGCTTAAGATTGTTGATTCCATCTCTAGGCCATTGAAGTTGTTTTGTGACAACTCAGCTGCAATTTTTATGGGTAAGAACAATAAGAGTGGTAGTTGAAGTAAACACATCGACATTGAGTACTTAGCCATTAGAGAACGTGTTAAGGAAAAGAAAGTGGTCATTGAGCACATTAGCACTGAGTTGATGATTGCAGATCCTTTGACTAAAGGCATGCCACCAAAGAAATTCAAGGATCATGTAGAACGAATGGGACTTGGTTCCATTTTGTGATTTTATTTCGTTGTAAGAACGAATGATTTAGTGAAACTCTATTAGTGATGATTTCTCATATGCATTGGTTCTTATTATGCGCATATTGATTATTTGAGAAATATCGTTAAAGTTTGGACCTAGAATTAAGTTTTATGGGTTATTGTTGAGAAATGTGACGCATTGTGATACATGGAAGATAATACTCATTTTTAGAGGACTTATCGCTATGATTCATGTGTCATATTTCTCATTGTGATACATGTTTGGATTTATTAACCAAGTGGGAGAATATTGGATATAATTATCTTCTTTACGGTTTGGTTTAATAAATACAATTAAATATAAAATAAAATAAAATAACATGTATATAACTACCCATATCGTGGGTTTCTCTATGATGGTTAGAGGATATTAAGGAAACGTAAAACGGTTTGGGTCCCTAAGCCACAATCTCGATTCATTCTGTGAAACACCATCGACAGAGAGAGAAGTTGGTTTAGAAGAACCAAAACCAGAAGCTTGAAACGGGAATGGCGGAGGTGTGTGTAACGCCCCGAATTATCTGAACCCGGGTCGCTACTCATTACTTGACCATGACTAAGAAATTTTCGGATAAATTTTAAAACTTCATTCGACAGTCAAAATTTGACATTTTCTATACATTCAAAACATTTGAAAACTTTGTAGCGGAAAATCATTTAAACAACTATGAAGTTAGACGAACTGTAGAATATACTGTTGGGGTGATTAACGGAAGTGTTGAAGTCATCTGCCGACGACAAGGTCAACGAAAGAAGCAGAAATAGAAAACCGAAGACTTCATCAGTGACAAAACGACAAATCACCTATTTCGTTTTCCGGTGACGTCAGCGGCATCAACCGAAAACGACGAAACACCCATTCCCTCTTCCGGTCAGTAAACGACAAAATACCTATTTCCTCTTCCGATGACGTCAGCCGGAAGACAATTACTTTCCTCTTCCGATGACGTCAGCCGGAAGACATACTCACCCGACTTCCCTTACACTTCTTCTGCCGATGACGTCAGCCGGAAGACAAATGCTTTCCTCTTCCGATGACGTCAGCCGGAAGACATACTCACCCGACTTCCATTACACTTCTTCTGCCGATGACGTCAGCCGGAAGACAAATGCTTTACTCTTCCGATGACGTCAGCCGGAAGACATACTCACCCGACTTCCATTACACTTCTTCTGCCGATGACGTCAGCCGGAAGACAAATGCTTTACTCTTCCGATGACGTCAGCCGGAAGACAAACATGAGACATCTACCGGTAGACTTCCCTCTTCCGATAGACATCAACACAATTCCTTTCAACAGAACGCAATAAACCTCTACACATATCCACTGATACAAAATTATTCAATTCCCACCAATGGATTAAACAACCTGTCTATAACCCGAGAAAGATTCGACTATCTAACAGACTTAAAACATTTTACCAAAAATCCATTCATAACACTCCAAGTCATTGTATTGATCAAAATCAGTAAGAACATGAAAATCAGAAATTCTCGAAAACGAAGTCAAGCAGCTGTAATCTCCTTTACTAAAAACTCCATATACTCAATTTAAATCATTATCCACTAAACCTCTACATCTGTAAACAACATGCTAAACCGCCCCATCAGTTACCATGTCGAGGCCTGAATGCACTCCTCCAACGTCCACTATTCCTCAACATGATCAGGAGACACACCTGCTAACACTTCTTCACCTACATCACAAAACTCATCTATTAGCCTAATGCTAAGTAAGTAAAGCAGTATATGAATGAAATAAAATGCTGAGCTTAAACTCCTAAATATGCAGTTTCTATTTTCTCCTCTCAGTGGCATACATATTCGTTCATATCATGATCAGATCCCATGGTTCCCTTGGGAGTGGGATCAATTCTCCCAATGTCTACATCCTCATACTCAATTAAGGGGCGGATGAATTCCCTTAACAGCTGATCTGATCCCATGGTTCCCTTGGGAGTGGGATCAATTCTCCCAATGTCTACATCCTCATACTCAATTAAGGGGCGGATGAATTCCCTTAATAGTTTGTCTGTCGCATACAGTTCATACCTTACCATTCCTTACATGAAATTCATTTTCGTAACTTTTAACAAAAACATGATGCATGGACAATAGAAATATTCAAGCATACATAAACCTACTGTTTTGTGATGTAGGCCCGAAGGCACAAGCAATACTTTACTTACCTGGATTCCTTGCAAATGCTCGGTTAAGAGCTACTTCGGGGGTTTGTTCACCTATATTCATAAACAGAACGTTAAACCTCAATCTAAGCTATTCAGAAATCTAAGGAGTGGGTTGGGCATTTCTATTTATCTAACATTCCCGATTCTGCTCTAATCCTCAAGCAGAATCTCTCACTCGTAACATTAACAAAATGCATACGTTGGGATCCTTAAGCTACCTAGGTACTAAAATCAGCAATTAATCGAATCAAAACTCACCTGGGTTGGAGGAATCGGTGAGGAAATCGCCTAGAGAGCTCTGCTGGGTTGAGCTGAAAACCGAGAGTGAAATGAGTATGACGGCTATACCTCATTTACTCTTTCCTTAAATACGTTATCCATTTGCAAAATTGACAATTACCCTTATGCCCTCACTTAGTTACTCATTAACCTAATTGATTTTACCCCTAATTTCATTCTATAAAATTCACACTTAGAAGATTAATAGATTATTTTAATTCTAATAAACCGGGTGTTACAGTGTGTTCGATCTTTAATTCCGCATTAGTTGTAATCATTTAATTGAAATATGATTAGATTGTTTGTATTTAACTTACAAGTTGATTATACGAGGAAAAAACATAGAAAGGTAGATTAAAAAACCAGACCAACCTAATTGAAAGAAATATTTTTTAATGAGCTGAACAACAATCAACAATTAATTTATTTTAGTTTTTTTTTTCAAAACACTCTTAAAATTTACCGTTCATTCATCCGAACATCAAAGTATTAAAAATCGATAATTTAAATTTGAACCTGTTGAATTGCTTCGTGAAAGAAGAGGAATTGAGCAAATTCTGCTCCTTTCGCTTTCACAATGCAGACTTGAGCTTCGTTTGAATCCCCAGAAAGATTTGGATCTCAGTTTCTGCTCCAGCTCGGAGCTATCGTCTATGGCGGTTGGATTTTCTGCAAACGAAGGGGAAAGAGGAGGAAGGGGAGTGGGTTGTTTAGAAATCTGGATTTTGTTTCTGAATTCAATGGGGACGATGACTCCATTGCAGAAAAGATCATCCGCAGAAGATTGTTCTTCATTTTCGCTTATGAAAACTGAACTCGAAATCAGAATTTGAACCCAGATAACAGAATCCTCGACCAGCTTCGACAGGCTCAGATTCTTCGCAAGTAGAATCCGCTCCATTGATGAACAGAATCCTCTTCTTTCACGAATTGCGAAGCAATTCCACAGGTTCAAATCCAAATCGAAAGCGAACCAATTACTTGTGTTTGCTTTTCGTTTTTATTTTGTATTATGTCTTCTATCATTACCATTTAAACATTAGATGAAACAAAAAGCTAAGTGAAAGAATGCCTAACTCATAATCTGTGGCATCATGCTTTATGAAGTTTATGAGGAATCCATTGATGTCCGAAATCCATTTAACGAATAGTTAAAGTGAGTAAGCTAGAGCAACTGCACTTAACATTTTAATTTCCACTAAATAGCTCAATATTATGGGATTTTCATCAAGTTGATGGGTTTGACCAAAAAAATGTCTTCCACAAGTTGGAGACGGAGTCTTACTTATATTGCATATTCCAAGACCCCGTCAAAGTGAAGTAAAATTATAATCTCAGTGATACCAGTGATGGAAAACTCGGGGTCATAATTCATGGAGGTTAGGGTTCAAATTACTGGGAATGCATGAAACTCCTACTTGAGGGATGGAGAAGATCATGAGTGAGACCCAACGGTCGATGGCGGTGCGTCCGCGGGCCAGGTCAATGGTTGTGCGTCCGCGGGCTCGGTCTTCACAATCTCCATATTATGAAGCAATTCGAAGTGAAGAGAGACAATGATAAAAGACCAATTAAAGCAGTAAGACAAACCATGTTTTGAGAACTTTTCGTTTGTCAATGTTTTTGTGTACGATAGGTTATGTTTCATCGTCGCAATATCGAGTAGGATAAACAATTTAAATAAATTGGATTCGTTCTTGGTTTCATCTTATCTTTCGTCATTTTGATTCCAAACCTTATCCCTCATCTTCTTTAAATAATAATTGAATATTTTATGAGCAATAAAAGAAACCCAATGAAGTTACATTTATCTTCTATTCGTATCTTTTGAGATGGAAATATTATTTCTAATAATTAATGAGATAAATTATAATTAGTTAAAATAAATCATTAATTTCACTAATTAATGTTTGACACGTTATAAAATAAGAATTAGAAGGTACGAATAAAAAATAACAATTAATTTTAATAATTAATTTAATAAATTATAAATAGTTAAAAATAAATAACTAATTTCACTAATTAATGTTTGACACGTTAGAAAATAAGAATTAGAAGGTAAAAATAAAAATAACATTGTTATAAGAAAACACCTAAACATAATTAGTCTAACTTGTACTGACATTTATATTTAGATCAGTCCAAATTAATCAAATTTAAGGTTATTTTATCTAATTATTCTTTTCATTAGTTTCGTTTTTGTATCATGTTGAGCTCCTACCTGCAAACACGTCTCAAGAAACTCGAAAGAAGACCGTTAGTTCCCTGGTTAGCAAAATCGAGAAATCCAAAAATAAAAAATACAAATGGAATATCAAAAGTGCTCGAAATGAAATGAAATTTTAGGTGAGTTTAGTGAAATGAGTGAGGTGTGTACTGGTGGATGACGTGGTCCAGATTCGTTGATATGAAGAAATTATGGAATATTTCCGAGAATCGGCCAATGAATGCTATTACGAAGCTTTTGACAAAAGTTTTCTTCCAAGGAAAAGAACTCGATTCAAGGACCGATTAAGGCCACTTCTTGCTGCTTTCCACTCTCAAGAGAATGGAGAAAAAGATGGCAAAATCCGCTATTACAAGCTACCAAGCTTGAAGAGTGGTTTCGGGGGCGCAACCCCTCAGTTGTTGTCAACCGAGCTTACCTTGGTGCCTCTTGCTCCAAGTTTCTTCTAATGGTGAGAAGAAAATCCTAGTGTGCTCATTAACATCAGTCAAAAAACTTACAAGCATCAATACTATGAATATATAAATCTAATGGCGGTAGGCAAGGGTTTTGAGTGGGTTGGGGCATCATTTGGGCTTGCAAGCCATGTCTTCAACTTCAAGTGAGTCAAACCTTTAACCAAGCCGCCAACTAATCCTAACATTCATCTAATTCTAAAATTCCTCACATGCATGTATATAATAAAATTTAACAAGAAGATCAACGTTTGTCAATAAGTTTGAAATAAAAAGTTACAAATATCAAAGATCGGGAAGACAAATTATCATGTGAGCATTAAGATCGCATCTTTTGTCCTTCCACATGATGAGATGCTTTGGTTGGTCTACATCCATAGCTTTAATCTCCCACTTCAAGTCTCCAACGGTGTACTCCAAGTCTTCGCACGATCCATTACCTGCAAAAGAGACAAGTGTGTATGCATGGGTTAGTTAAATCATGGGCTCGGGCCTGAAATCGTGTAATGGGCCTATGAGGCACAACATATCAGAGCTCTTAATTTCTATGATATTGTGAATTCTATTCATATTAACCTTCTTGATCAAAAGAACAATGTCATAGTTAATCTTTATCTCAATAAAATTCAGAACTGATCCATACATAAAAGATTCATAAATGGTTAGCTACAGAAGAGTAGAACACAGAGCAAAGAGTTTGCATCGCAGACGAGACCAAAAAATCCGATACCGTAAGTTGAGGAGGGAGGAGATCAGATATTGATGAATTTACAGTAGAAAATGAGTGATGAAGTAGTGAGGAAAACAATGAAAGAAATGATTTTGAAGTAAAGAGGAAACGGAATGGAGATGGCAACGAAGAAGGCGAACACTAGTAAGAAGAGGCCGAGCCAGTGAAGAAGATGATAGGGTTTAAGGGATTTGAACTTGGCGAGCTTGGCGACAAGCAGAGAAGTAAAACCCCAGAAGAATTGAGAGAGAAAGCAAGTGAAAAATCGGAGGTAGCTGACACTGAATTTGGACTGAAACAACAGCTATCTGGATGGCGGAGGCGAAGCAAAAAGCCAGAAGCATGCCCGCCCCCGTCTGCAATCTTGGTAGTCAAAGCCTCGACGGCGGAGGGAGCTGCTACTGAATTGTTCGAAAAAGAAGAAACACTCTTCCTAAAAGAATCGAGCCCTCTCCGAAAGGGTAGCAGAAAAGAACTCATCCCAGCAATAATCTGGAGGAACGAGCTTGGAGAGGAGAGATGGCTCATGGCTCATGACTAGGTGCTTCGAACGAGCTTGTTGGATGATCATGCAATGATTATATATACGTCGGTGATGATGGGTTTCAGTCTCACTGAGAATAAAATGAAAGTTACGATGAATTGGGTTGAGCCGCAAAGCAATTTGAACAGAGAACAGAGAAAGGGACGGAAGATAAATATTATTTTCATACTTCCGGTGAACGACTTAGCTTTTGTTTTGTTCTTCGTGTCAATTTTCATACTAGTGAGTTATGTAAATACGTGACAAATATAGATCTAATGATAATTTTATTCAATGCTTGTTAACCATATTTCATAAATTATCAAGAAATTATGCATAATTATTTTATATGATTTATTAAGCAACTTTTTTATAATTGCTATAATTTTTTATGAATATTATTATAAGTAGAGTTCTACTCACAACGTACTATGACACATTTTGGAATAAAATTTAAAAACAATTGTGCTGATTTCGTTCTAAAGTAAATAATACTATGTTAATGAAGCTGAGATTCCACAAAAGTTTTAGAGTAACGAAGAACCTCGACTTGAAGCGTGACCTGACTCAAAATGTGGAGTCTCCGGTGTGCGCAGTACAACATTGTCTGCTTTGAGACTAAATCTGCACAAATTTATTCTTGAGATTAGACAAAAACACATTGTACTACGTAGAAACGTGGAATTCGATAGAAAAAAGCAAATAGAACCCACAATCAAAGGGTCTCTCTTTCCATTTTACTTTCCCCACATTTTCTTGTCAAAAAGTAGAAGGAGACTTACTTTCCCCAAAACACAACATTTTCTTGTAAAAAAATAAAAGGGGGCCACAATCAATTCATGGGTAACATCAAAAGACAAGAGCGTAGCTTACGTAATCAACGTAACCATCAAGTCATAATTCTACTGTTCTTCATTTTCCACTTCCTCTTGCTTCAGTCTCTACCCTACTCTATCTCTCTCAACCCACACTTGCATAACACTTTCAATCTGTCTCTACTGTTAGTTTCTGCTTCGTCCTCATCACCCAAAAAAAACAAATCACAAAAGAAAATAAATAATTTCTTATTAGAAAAATCAAGGGAAAAGTATCATTTAGACCCCAACGTATGGGTTCAGTGGTCATGTGGCCCCTAACGTTTAATTTTTACCCAATCAAACCCTAACGTATAAAACGTTTGCCATTCAAACCCTACTGTCAAATTTTCAGTTAAATTTTTTTACAATTCCCAAACTTCTCTCTCTCTCTCTCTCTCTCTCCTCTCTCTCTCTCTCTCTCTCTCTCTCTCTCTCTCTCTCTCTCTCTCTCTCTCTCTCTCTCTCTCTCTCTCTCTCTCTCTCTCATCTGCCTTGGCAGGAGAGAAGCAGTTTTCTCAGCAGTGGGATCTGGTGGAAGCTTCATCTGCCTTGGCAGGAGAGAAGCAGTTTTCTCAGCAGTGGGATCTGGTGGAAGCTTTGACGCTCCGATTTGAGGCCTCGATTTATGGGAAGAAACGGCAAGTCTTCTCTCGTTTGATTTTCTCAAACCGGAAGGAAAATTGATCGACGAGTGAAGAGATTTTGCAGTCGCAGTTAGTCTTTATTTCTCTAGAACATTAACTGTAGGTTTCATACTCTTTGACAGTGCATTGTTCATCTGTCTTGGTCGGAGATTGGCTTTTTTAGCAGGATTTGGTGGAAGCTTCGACGCTGCTCCGATCTGAGGCCCCAATTTCAGGGAAGAAACGGCGAGTCTTTTCTTGCTCGGTAACCTCCTTTCTTCGCCGCCGCTTTCCAAAATCTCATTCCGATCTTTAGAAAATTCCATGGCAGCTTCATTGTCCTGGGTATTCTTTGTTTGAAGAATCGCAGCTTCTTCTGCTTCTTTTGATTTGGAACTTTCCTCTAAATTTTAACTACAAAGAGAATCAACAGAAAATCGAAACCCAAAACGAAGGAGAACTCTTTCCGATTTGAATAAAAAACAAGCTTTAAATTTGAGAGAGAGAGAGAGAGAGAGAGAGAGAGAGAGAGAGAGAGAGAGAGAGAGAGAGAGAGTAGTTTGGGAATTTTAAAAAAATTTAACTGAAAATTTGACGGTAGGGTTTTAATGGTAAACGTTTTATACGTTAGGGTTTGATTGGGTAAAAATTAAACGTTAGGGGCCACATGACCACTGACCCCATACGTTGGGGTCTAAATGATACTTTTCCCAAAAATCAAATATCTAACTTTAGAAAAAATAATAATTTTTAGGGAAAAGTATCATTTAGACCCCAACGTATGAGGTCAGTGACCATTTGATACCTAACGTTTTTTTTGTACCCAATCAAACCTTAACGTATAAAACGTTTGCAATTCAAATCCTACCGTTAATTTTTTAGTTAAATTTAACAGATTTTTTTCAAAATTACTAAACTACCCCCTCTCTCTCTCTGGCTATGGAGGACGAAGGTCCTTGGTTATCTCCAGACAAATTCTACCATGTTATATTCTGCTTTTCGCTTACCCTCCTCTTTTCTGCAGTAGCATTAAGAGTCCGGTATTCATTTGTTCGCAGACATTCCACTCTAATCGCATCTACTGCTTCGCTTTTTTCTGGCGCCGCAAAAGAGGCTGCCGACGAGCTCGGAGTCTTCAGGTCCGCCGGTGCCTCCGCGAAGGATGCCGTCGCTGATCTCGTTGGTGTCTTGCTTGCCGCGTTGGTTCTGTTGATTATCAAGTGTTCGACCCGATATGATTCCCATTTCAATCAGAATCGGGGAGTTTCGATGGTATGACCAGATCGATTTGTTTCGGCCGGAAAAGCGCTGTTTCCCCTGCGTTTCAAAATGGTGAGGTTTAGTGTTTCTCGAATAAGTACGGCGTTTAGTGGTTAGGTGTAAATATGTATACTGGTGCTTTAAAAATGTAGGACTGAATGAGAGAAAACATAATTTCTGCTTGTTAATTATGTCCATATCATCGGAGGAATGTAAAAATGGAGCAATTCTTGTTTAAGGTTTCTTGTTTGCTGATAAAATGGGGAGAACTAAGTGTGGTTATTTTCTTATTGCGACGAAATAATTGACCTGAACTGAAGGCACCATTGTCTTCAAAACAATGAGCTGAAAATTATTTTTCTTTTTCCTGACGAGCAATATGGCCAATATCGCTAATTCTTCTATTTAGTCCAAGGATTAGGATCTAAAAAAAGTATTTAACTTACTGGTCGTGGACAGATTTAGTTAAATCAAAAGGGAATCAATTCGAAGCAAAATCTGTTTTTTGGGAGAGAGAAAGTTAAGAAGAGCTCAGCAATGTCGGGAGGGAGGGAGGGAAATCTGTTTTTTGGGAGAGAGAAAGTTAAGAAGAGCTCAGCAATGTCGGGAGGGAGGGAGGGAGGGAGGGAGGGAGGGAGGGAGAGAGAGAGAGAGAGAGAGAGAGAGAGAGAGAGAGAGAGAGAGAGAGAGAGAGAGAGAGAGAGAGAGAGAGAGAGAGAGGAGAGAGAGAGAGAGAGAGAGAGTAGTTTAGGAATTTTGAAAAAAAATCTGTTAAATTTAACTGAAAAATTGACGGTAGGGTTTGAATTGCAAACGTTTTATACGTTAGGGTTTGATTGGGTACAAAAAAAAACGTTAGGTACCAAATGGTCACTGACTCCATACGTTGGGGTCTAAATGGTACTTTTCCCTAATTTTTATCACACCACTCACTATATAATGTAGACAATATACAGACTACGTTTATATGTTACTTTTGTACTCGTATCAAAACATAGATCATTAATTATACAAATTATCATGTGTAAAACTAGGAATACAGTTGTGTATGAAATCTGAACTCAGCATATTGTCCTACAAGCAAAAGGGAAAATATTAAGGATATCGAAAAGTAATAGGATTGACAATCCACAATGGAAACATATTAAAAATGAATATTACGTAAGAAAAAGAATATACTCTTTATAAATCAAGATTTTTAAAGAAACTAAAAGACACAAAAACAAATAGTCTTTAAGCGTCCTATCGACTCTCCACTTCTTGTTTTGAAAACTAAGTTGAGTTTTGGAGGGAACTATCAAGTTAGTGAGGAATCCCAATTAATGTATGTCACGTTATTATATATATATATATTTTTATTTACATTATGGATTGTTTTGGAGGGAGGGAGGGAGGGAGGGAGAGAGAGAGAGAGAGAGAGAGAGAGAGAGAGAGAGAGAGAGAGAGAGAGAGAGAGAGAGAGAGAGAGAGAGAGAGAGAGAGAAGAGAGAGAGAGAGAGTAGTTTAGGAATTTTGAAAAAAATCTGTTAAATTTAACTGAAAAATTGACGGTAGGGTTTGAATTGCAAACGTTTTATACGTTAGGGTTTGATTGGGTACAAAAAAACGTTAGGTACCAAATGGTCACTGACTCCATACGTTGGGGTCTAAATGGTACTTTTCCCTAATTTTTATCACACCACTCACTATATAATGTAGACAATATACAGACTACGTTTATATGTTACTTTTGTACTCGTATCAAAACATAGATCATTAATTATACAAATTATCATGTGTAAAACTAGGAATACAGTTGTTATGAAATCTGAACTCAGCATATTGTCCTACAAGCAAAAGGGAAAATATTAAGGATATCGAAAAGTAATAGGATTGACATCCACAATGGAAACATATTAAAAATGAAATATTACGTAAGAAAAAGAATATACTCTTTATAAATCAAGATTTTTAAAGAAACTAAAAGACACAAAAACAAATAGTCTTTAAGCGTCCTATCGACTCTCCACTTCTTGTTTTGAAAACTAAGTTGAGTTTTGGAGGGAACTATCAAGTTAGTGAGGAATCCCAATTAATGTATGTCACGTTATTATATATATATATTTTTATTTACATTATGGATTGTTTTGGAGGGAGGGAGGGAGGGAGGGAGAGAGAGAGAGAGAGAGAGAGAGAGAGAGAGAGAGAGAGAGAGAGAGAGGAGAGAGAGAGAGAGAGAGAGAGAGAGAGAGAGAGAGAGAGAGAGAGAGAGAGAGAGAGAGAGTAGTTTAGGAATTTTGAAAAAAATCTGTTAAATTTAACTGAAAAATTGACGGTAGGGTTTGAATTGCAAACGTTTTATACGTTAGGGTTTGATTGGGTACAAAAAAAACGTTAGGTACCAAATGGTCACTGACTCCATACGTTGGGGTCTAAATGGTACTTTTCCCTAATTTTTATCACACCACTCACTATATAATGTAGACAATATACAGACTACGTTTATATGTTACTTTTGTACTCGTATCAAAACATAGATCATTAATTATACAAATTATCATGTGTAAAACTAGGAATACAGTTGTTATGAAATCTGAACTCAGCATATTGTCCTACAAGCAAAAGGGAAAATATTAAGGATATCGAAAAGTAATAGGATTGACATCCACAATGGAAACATATTAAAAATGAAATATTACGTAAGAAAAAGAATATACTCTTTATAAATCAAGATTTTTAAAGAAACTAAAAGACACAAAAACAAATAGTCTTTAAGCGTCCTATCGACTCTCCACTTCTTGTTTTGAAAACTAAGTTGAGTTTTGGAGGGAACTATCAAGTTAGTGAGGAATCCCAATTAATGTATGTCACGTTATTATATATATATATATTTTTATTTACATTATGGATTGTTGTGATAAAACTAATACCACCACGAGAATAAATTAAGAATTAATTAGAAGAGTGAAAAAAAAAAAATTAAAAGACAAGCATTTACGTAGTTCGAACCAAATCACCCTACGTCCATGACACAAATCTCCGATAGCGAATTTTATTAGAGAATCCATAAAATAAATATTTATGTAATGTTATAGTATCATCTATAACATGACCTTGAGATTACAAGAAAAGTAACATTGTGCAATAATACTTTCACATTTTTCTCTTTTGTTTATTTTCTCTCTGCTCACACCTAGATCTGATTCTCTCTCGTTTTTCTTATCTTCCTATCATTCCTCTAATTGATAAATTTGAAATTGATTAATACAAATTTGAACAATGATAAAATAATTACAAATATAGTTGCAAATTTAGTTCAAAAAACTTTTAATCAAACCAAATCAACGGCGACAGTTTGTTGAAAATTTTTTAATATAACCCTGAGTTTAGTGGATCGGGACAATTGATATCCTTTTTTAAACGATATGAACCTTAATTTTTTCTTTGTGACCAAAATGAACTCCGACATTAGAAAAGTTGTACAGAGAAACCTTGGTAGCGTGAAGAAACATAAAACTTACCGGTAATGTGTAATCAGAATTTAAGGATGCAATAAAGAAATGAAGAGACGTTTCGTGGGCTGGTCTGGTGCAAATGTCGTCCTACTCTGCGTGCATGGATAACGTGGGTGTCTGATTGAAAGAGGAACAGCGAGAGAATCAGACAAGACTCAACTCACCTTTCCCACTTTATCTTTCTCCATCTTCCGCAGAAAGATCGTTTCTTAAAATCTGCCATTTTTAATAAACAAAGTTTCTCAAAGTAATTTTTTTGTATTTCTTAGGGTCAAATTTCTTCGGGGTTGAATTGAATTTCCGTCATTTGTCATCATGTAAATATGTATAATTTTGGTCAAATGATCAAAACCAATAACAAAATTAGAATTACCAAGGGTTAAAAATGTCAAGTAATACTAGCTAAAATTAAGTTAGCTCGATATAAAATTGTGGATAATGTTTGAATTTATGACAAATAGGTTGACGGATGTTTGCCAAAAATTAATTCGAGGAGTAGTCGACTGAAACACCTTTAGAGAACTTCGATCGAACTACCACGATGATCAGTCTATCAAATCTTCGTAAAAATGATTTTCTTCCAATTTCTCCGCACTTTACTACAATAAATCCAAACTAGAATTATTTTAATCCACGTTCATGCATAGATTATTTTCTCTGATCATACTCATGTTTTTCGACCAAATGTCCGAGTTTTCTAACAATCTCTAAATTTCAAACAAATTGTAACGGTTTTAAAAGTTTGTCTTACCTTCAAAGTTTTCTGATTCTTTTGACGAATTGCACTCCAAATAATGTTCAACTCATTGTCGATTCCAATCCTAACACAATCTCTCAAATTTAAAATCCAAATTTGTTCATAAATGATACAAAGTTTGAACAAATCCCCACTTACCACAAAAAATCAAAATTTCTTCATAAACGGTGCTAGATAAGTTACTCAAGTTACCTAGCACCAATTTTGTCCAATTCCCCTCTCATTCAGACCTTTTTGTCCAAATCAAAACTAGGTTAGGTTTTTTAAGTGTGGCTTAAATATCGATCCCGACCTGCTGATAAAAAACCCCCATCAGCAACATATTATTCAATCTGTGACCTATGCCAGTTAAATTGGTAACGTTTCCTGAAATAAAAAAACAAAAAAATTTCAAATTTTACAACTTGCCCTATTCTATTATGCCACTTCTTACATTATCCATCATTATAATTGTATTAACAAAGTAGCGGGAGATTCAACTAATTTTACTCTTAGGTTTTTATACAGGGATGATGTATAATTCAACTCGCAAAACTGTAAATTCGTAAAAATCGAGGTAGGGTTGTGTCATCTCCTTCGGTCGTTTGATCTATCATTCTTCATCGTCGTTTGACCTTCATTCGAGTTATGACAGTACAAATAAATCTCTAAAAAATTTCTTAAATGAAAAAAAAAAACAGAAAATTTAAATATTCAATGCATCCAGTTCGTCGAAATCAAACGAAATGCGAAGAACAAATAAGTAATTTGATTTAGCAACATTTATTTTATTTCATGCATAAAAGTACAGATCATCTCCGTCGTTTGAGAAGGAAGATGCAGAGAGATTATGTCTTCTTTATCAGCGCGCAAATAAAGATAAATGATAACGTAGTGATAAAAACAAGTAAGGAAATGATCTTAAAGTAGAGAGGAAAAGGAATAGAAGTGGCGACGAAGAAGGAAGAGACCAAAAAAAAAGAGACCTACGCTGTGAAAGAGGAGGGTCAGCTTAGGTGATCTGAACTTGACAAAATTAGGCACCAGTAAAGAAGAAAACCCTAGAAGAATCGAAAGAGAAAGTAAGTGAAACAATGGAGGAAGGGCAGTCTCGATTTGGACAGACAATGCCGCAATCTGAATTGTCGATGCCAAGCAAAAAGGTACCATCATCGTCCCCCAATCTGCTATCTGGGCGCTTACTGCCTCCACAGAAACTGGATCCTCCACTAGTTCGTCCAGTGCTCGCAGAAATCGTAAACAGGGAAGCTTCTTACTTGCTTGATTTCCACCCTCCATTATCAAAGATTTTTTGGTATGAACTAAGACGTTAAAATCAATCCTCTGCAAACAGCTCTCTTTACTCAAAAATAATATGGTGAGATTAAGCTTGAAGTAGGTTGCTGGATAAAGGGTAGAGTCTTCGGATAACCAGGCCAATCTCTTAGTTTATATAATATTACGTGTAACTCAGACCTATCTCTTAGTTACTGTATTATACTAATCTATGAAGAGTGCAATCTCTGTGTTTGACTCTATAAAATAAAACGCAACAGTTAGCCTTTGGAATAACCTGTAGCCATTATATTTTTGGGTTGGATTTTGGTGAAGATAATGGACTTTTGGATAGTGGAAAACTCAATCAACGCATGCTTATTGAATAAAAGTACGTCAAAAATAATGCTTATATCCGTCGAATTTCATGGAAGTTTTTATTAAATATTAGGGAAAAGTTCATTTTAGGGTCCAACGTATGGGGTTAGGAACCATTTAGTGCCTAACGTTTGTTTTGTAACAAATCAAACTCTATCGTATAAAACGTTTACAATTCAGACCCTACCGTTAAAAAGTCCGTTAAAATTACATTGTGCGCGGCACGTGATATGAATAATGCCCAAAATACCCTCGTGTAAAAATTAAAATTGTCAATGTTAAAAAAGTGAAAGTTAAGAATTTGGCCGAAGCCCTAAGTGTTTGTCGCCTGTTTGCAGTCTCTCCGGCATCGCACCGACCCGACAGTCGCTCGAAGCCCTAAATTTTTGTCGTTGCCTATTTCCACTCTCTCCGGCATCGCACCGACAGTCGCTCGATTCGCTCTCATCACACGGCTCGCTCACATCGCTCGCATCGCACAGCTCTCTGATCGTCTTCTGATTATTGATCGGCTTCTGGTACGTCTTCTGATTTCTGATCGTCTTCTGAATATTCAGCGCACAGCTCTATGAATAGCTTTTCACCATCTATCTTTGTTTCTGATTATTTCCCAAAAAAAATGACAAATTAAATCATTCGATTCTCCTTATTGAAGCAACCGTAACAATTCTCAGAAACAGAAACACGACTCTTCCCTCTGTTCCCTGTATATGAGCCAGCAACTAAAATTGATCTCCCACTTTCAATTTCCAGTAACACTTAAATTTTTCCCTTTTTTCAAGTTCCATCTTTTTCGAGACAGAATCCATGAAAAAAAAATTAGTAGAGGCACAGCATAGAGAATAACAATTCTCTCAGCAAAGATAAAATATGGAGGACAAACATACATACCTTAAAGCCAGACCTATGAATTGCAATTGCAACTTGTTATATGTTGACTTGTTATATGATAATAGCTTTGTTCGCACCGACAGTCGCTCGATTCGCTCTCATTGCACAGTCGCTCGGCTCGCTCGCATCGCACAGCTCGCTTGCATCGCACAGTCGCTCGCCTGCTCGCAAGATGGATAATGGCAGTTCTTCAACTTCATGTATGTTTTACTTGATTTTAAATTGTCATTTGGTGAAGAAAATCAATTAACCGACAGTCGCCTTTCGCGCTCATTTTGGCTCTCATTTCCAATTAAATGGTCTGCATGATAACAGCACCTTGAAAATCAACAGCACCTTCCCAATTATGAAAAGTTTGTTGAATTGATATTTAGTTCTTCATATATTAACTCTTCAATGACAGTTGTTCGTGAAGGAGTATCTCCCATTGTTTGTTTTTGTCATGAAAGAGCTGCTATGCGCACATCATGGACACGAGACAATCCAGGACGAAGGTTTCTTGCATGTCAAAAATATGAGGTAAATACAATGAAATTGTGTGAATTATTTACTTTACTTTAGTTTGAACGCAATTACATTATTCATTTTCTCATAGCGATGCACAAGAGGATGTGATTTTTTCGCATGGTACGATCCACCAACGAAGGAGAGAGAGAAGAAGGTACTGAATCTATTACAGTCGCGACTTAGGGAAGCGGAAGCAAAGAACGAGAAGTTGCGTCCATTCTCCATTGCAAACTTTTTTACTGCGTCCTTAATGGCATGTATCGAATTAAAAGTATTTCCTAACTGAAGCTCATTGGGAGTATTGATACTTGATGCTCGAACATTGCTCTGTCGTATATCATCACCTGATTCTGTTATTGAGTTTAATTCATCTTCATCCATACGCTGCGAAACAGAATCTATGGCAATTTCATTATCACTCGCCACTGAATCAACATTGTCGCCCTCTTCATCCCCATCAGAACTTAACACATCCGCATTCCCACTGCGTTCATCCCAATGAGCAGCTAACTCATCCTCATCATCATGTAACTCATCTGCACTTACCTCATCTCCATTCCCACTACATTCATCCCCATCAGCATCAATTAATTCATCCCCACTATCACTTAAATAACATATTGTACAATTGTCTTCATCCTCCACATAAATCCTAACGTATCGTTTTTCATCGAGTCTACTAACCATCTTCATCACATCCTTGTCGGTTTCCAAGCGCCTCAATCCCTTCTGCAAACTCAGTTTAGGAATCACATAAGAAAGAGTCTTCCATGCAGTGACTCCAAACTCTGCTAGTATGTCAATAATCACCAAAATGGACATTCGATCACCCTCGCACTTGGGAAAAATTTCCTGTTTTCCACCGCTGTACATTAACCTCTTCTTATGTATGAATTTTCCTCCAAAATTAAACTCCATACTAAATTCATCCATATCTTTTACCTGCATTATAGAAAACATATAATAAGTCAACATATAACAAGTCAACATATAACAAGTTGCAATTGCAATTCATAGGTATGTATGTTTGTCCTCCATATTTTATCTTTGCTGAGAGAATTGTTATTCTCTGTGCTGTGCCTCTACTAATTTTTTTTTCATGGATTCTGTCTCGAAAAAGATGGAACTTGAAAAAAGGGAAAAATTTAAGTGTTACTGGAAATTGAAAGTGGGAGATCAATTTTAGTTGCTGGCTCATATACAGGGAACAGAGGGAAGAGTCGTGTTTCTGTTTTTGAGAATTGTTACGGTTGCTTCAATAAGGAGAATCGAATGATTTAATTTGTCATTTTTTTTGGGAAATAATCAGAAACAAAGATAGATGGTGAAAAGCTATTCATAGAGCTGTGCGCTGAATATTCAGAAGACGATCAGAAATCAGAAGACGTACCAGAAGCCGATCAATAATCAGAAGACAATCAGAGAGCTGTGCGATGCGAGCGATGCGAGCAAGCCGTGCGATGAGAGCGAATCGAGCGACTGTCGGTGCGATGCCGGAGAGAGTGGAAACAGGCAACGACAAAAATTTAGGGCTTCGAGCGACTGTCGGGTCGGTGCGATGCCGGAGAGACTGCAAACAGGCGACAAACACTTAGGGCTTCGGCCAAATTCTTAACTTTCACTTTTTTAACATTGACAATTTTAATTTTTACACGAGGGTATTTTGGGCATTATTCATATCACGTGCCGCGCACATGTTAATTTTAACGGACTTTTTAACGGTAGGGTCTGAATTGTAAACGTTTTATACGATAGAGTTTGATTTGTTACAAAACAAACGTTAGGCACTAAATGGTTCCTAACCCCATACGTTGGACCCTAAAATGAACTTTTCCCTAAATATTATTAGTTTAAGCAAACACCAGCTAATCGCATGCTTGCTTTTATTTTTTTTTAAATGAAGAATACGGAAAATGAAAGAACAACATGGAAATTGAGTAGAAAATTCAAACCTATTTAATAGATTAAAAATAAAAATGTTTAAAAGTTTTGCTGTACACTACTGGTTACTTTTATTGTTGATTATTTTATTTCAAAAACCATAAAATCTGCTGACGTTGCTATTTGTAGCCTTCATGTCACGCTATGCTAAGCGACTCGAGATATAACGAGGAGCGACGCGACCCAACCCAAAAGCAGTCCACCCTTATCGATAATTAATTAGGTAGCAGCGTAAGACATAATTGAAAATAAACCATGAACTCAAGAAAATTGAGTTAACTCACAAGTTCAACAGTGACATCTAAATAAAATGATAATATAAATTACTAAAGTATGAAAAATAAAAAATTTCAAAAAAAAAAAAAAACAAAAAAGAGTTCAATAAGGATAATATAACAAGAATTTAATCTCACCAAAAACTTAAGTTATTAAGTTGATAATAATTTATTCATGTATATATATTTTTATAATTATTCTATCATCTTAAAATACTCGTTGACAAATAATGATTGATGCAATTAATGTAATAAATTAACTATTTATAATCTATTGTATTAATTACATATTAATTACACTAATTATTGTTTGACAGATAAAATAAGAGAGTAAACGTATCTTATTTTATCTTACTTATATTTTTAATGTAACGACCCCAGTAGGGCCGAGACCAAACCATGACTCTTTTAGACTTGTCCATATATCCTTACTATTTTTACTGGAGTTATACCCTTTATGTTTTTTTTTTTAAAAGAAACTCATAACTTAGCTCAAGACATCACTCGTGAATTATTAAACATCGCTCAGCAAAGAAATACATTACGCATCTGCCGGCGAGCAGTGCAAGGTGCTTCAGCCGATAGTGTAAATCTACATCATCCGGTTATCTTGTGCATCTCACGTGGCTTACTTAACCTTGCTAGCTAGTAAGAGACATTATCCGGTGAACAACAACCATTCGCCATCCACCGGTGACGTCAGCCGGATGATGTCCTCAACCACAGACATCATCCGGTGAGCATGTGCAATACACGTGACTCACGTACCTCATCCGATAAGAGGCATCATCCGGTGAACATCAACCATTCGCCATCCACCGGTGACGTCAGCCAGATGATTCCTTCATCCAGCTTCTATCCATTCCGCTCCTGCCGATGACGTCAGCCGGATGATTCCTTCATCCGATTTTCATCACTCAGCAGCAAAACACAACAATTATCAAACGACTTCTTCCGACAGAAAATCCCCCAATTCTCACAGACTTCAACTTGACAGACATAATCTTAAATGAATAAAAAGGAATCATGAACTCATTCGAAATACATGTAGCGGAAGACTTATATAAAATAGATCATACCAAGTTCTTATAATCATCATCAACTCAAGTGTGAACCAGACAAGTCCAAGTCTCGATAAAATATGTTCTCATCCTACTTAGACATCAGTTTCTCCATAAACCTTACTGACATTAAAATGAACATGACCACGAGTCGATTTTGCCTGCCAGCACAAATTTCCACCCTGGGCACCCTCCAGCAACCAAGCTTAAATTTTCTCACTGAACTTGGAATCCACACCTGGTAACTCGTCACCTACATCATAAGATTTAAACTATAAGCCTAATGCTTAGTAAGGAATGCAATGCCAACATGTATGCATAAATGCACAGTTTAGAGGAGCACATGTTCATGATCTTTTCTTGTTCTTGTTCTTGTTCTTGTTCTTATTCTTATTCATCACTTTCATCATATGGATTAAGGGAGGATTTGTGCCGTAAAGGGGGGATGACAGTGCGAGTGTACATAGTCCCTTTCGGGCCGTATTCATGGTCTTTCTCTTTGAACAGTGACATACGCCAAACCGCCCCCAACCCTCACTTAATCCGGTTGCATAAGTTTCATATTCATTCTCATATCTTGTTCATGAGGAAAAACATGCTCATAAATCATTTTCATATGCTTGAGAAGTAAATCATGATGCATGACATGAATGCTCTTAAATCATCAAACTATGAAAAATATCATACTATACAGTTAACTTCATAAACTCTATCAGAACATCACATAACATAGTTCTCAAATATCCGTAAATCATCCAAGTACAAACCATCTTACTAACTTAAACAAACATCAAACACATAACTAATTTAGTACCCTTAAGATGTAGGGCCCTAATGGCCGAAAATCTTAATACATTCACTTACCTGGTTTCCTTAGCAATGGAGCACTTCCTTCAAACCTTCTTCACCTAAAACATTTCACATTACAGAGTTAAAACAAAACCCTAAAAGTCCTAATCAAAAGTCATCCTAAAATCTGTCGCCTAAATACACATTTCCGAACCCTCTCAGTCAAATTTCCAGACTCTAAAGTAACTAGATTCAGACCAGCGACTAATCTCAGTCGGTTATTTAAATATCCAGAATCAAATCGGCAATGCCACTACCAAACTCAGATTTGAAATGCTACTATTATAACTGTGTCATTGAAGAATCCGAAACCTCGAGTCTTAGCTGAAAACAAAGTCCTGAGTAACTAACCAGTAGCTACATTGTCAAAGTCTTACCTAGGGTGCGGATTGTTGAGGTGGAGACTGAAGGAAATCGATTGCTAATGAGAGAGTCGTTGGCAAAGAGAGAGAGAGAGAGAGAGAGAGAGAGCTCTGGAGGAGGAAATCACCGAGGAGGGAATGTCGGCTACGGTGAGGTTTAAATGAGGTTTAAGGATTCCCATTTCCTATTTATATTACTAAAAATTCCTCCTAATTACAATTTTGCCACACCACAATTAGAAATCAAATAAACTTTGGCATTAAAATTAAATTTAAGTATAAAGGTGACAGTTAATTCCGTTAAGAAAATCACCTGGCCGAGATTGCCGGGTGTTACATTTAACACGGAGGACTAAGTTATTTTCTTAGTTATTATTTTATCCTTGCAATAATTTTATTATTTAAATATTATATTATTAGATAAACAATGGGTAAGAATTTGCTTTAATTAAAAGCTGGTTTAAGTTTATAAACCGCTTATAAATTATTCATAAAATCTTAGGTTTAACTTTTACACCTAATGAAAGGCCAAGTCCAACCCCCTACATTTATTATATGAATAAAAACATAATCTCTGTATTTTCTCTTAATGTCCATTTTTTTCTGTTTAGTGATTCAATTTTGTGTTTACTTGAATTTTTGATTTAATACAAACGGAATCAACACGCATCACGCGTGTATCTGTCATTGGGCCATGCATGCCTCCATTGTCGTTCGAAGGTCATCGTTACTTATATGTATACTATCAATACTTTTCGGCACTACTCTTCAAAATAATACAAGAGCCTCCATTAGTCCAATTTGAGAAAAATGTATTGGGTTTTTGATAACAAGGCGAAAACTCATTCTAGTAACTTGTTCCAACTCGAGACATAAACAAAGACAAGAAGTATGTTTCTAAAAACGAAAAAGTGGTATGTTTAACATGAAATGGATATATCCATATATCTCTTATTTTCATTTATGAGATGAGAAAATATGGAGAAACCCATACCAATAATTGGTTCACGTAGGAGTGGCTTATCAGTTTACGTAAAAGTACACAGAATATCAAAGGAAGTTCTTGATGTTCAAGCAAGTTTCAACAATACCATTGTGATTGTTACATATGATGTACATGGTTGGATAATTTCTTGATCCTCCGCTGGTACTTGTGGACTCAAAGGCAAGAGAGAAGAGTGACACCATTTGCTTCTCAAGCCACCGCAAGAAATGTTATTCGGACAGTAGTGGATCAAGGTATGCATCAAGCAGAAATCATGATAAAAGGCCCTGGTTTCTAGTTTTCTTAGAATTAAAATTTTACGATCTTAAGTTTAATTATAATCATGATTTTTGGATACCTTGAAAATATGAGAATAAGTATGGAAAATAATTATAGTTTCAATTGGCTGATATCGTGGTTTAATTCAATAAATTCATCAAATAATATTAGAAGCTGGTAAAACATTTTTCTTGTTCACAGTTTTTCAATGACGATCCTAATTAATGAGATGAAACATACACATGGCTTCCTAAAATTAATCACGCAGAGGAAAAATATTAAAAGATAAATTATAAATAAACTTTAAGATGGTGACATTTCAAAATTTCCCTTAATATTATCACATAAGCACTTTTTTTAAATTTTTATAAAACAGATTATGTAGCTTAAAACATATTAAAGGAAATCCCGGACACAACTTAATCATTTATAGGACAGAATATAAGTTTCAATCTAGCTAGTGTTGGGAAAAAATAATAAAGAAATCTAACGGGAACCCCACTTGTAACACCCGAGAATTTCCTAATACGTGCTTAACCTTAGATTAGACGTGTTATGAGAGTTTAATTATGCAAGTCTAGTGTTGTGCATTGAAGTGAAATAGAAAAGAGAAAACAACCAATGGGAATTGGTCAAACTCTTGTGATTGGTTGAAACGGGTGTTTGAAAGTCAAACAACCAATGAGATTTTTGCATACATTAATTGTATAAAAAATCTTAATAAATAAAAGGAATGAAAATAGAAGAGATGTATGGCATGGCAAGTTGGAAGACAAAGGAGAAAATGAGGGTTTAAAGTGAAATTATAAAGATTTAGGTGGTAAAAACAAAAAGGTGAAAAAGTTAATTGTTTAAAATGATAAAATTGTAAAATTTGGAGTCATCTTCCTCCTCTTGTCTTCCCTCCCACGAACCAGCAACCCTAGAGCCTCCTCTCCTCCATCTTCTCAAGTTCTTCAAGGGATTTCAAGGTAAAAATAAGTAGGTTTTGGTTTTATGCACTTAAAGTGAAGTTTATTGAAGGTTTTAGTGAGTTTTAAGTGATTTTGATTAGGGTTTGGAAACCCTAATTCTTGACCTCCGAAATTTGAGTTGAAATGTTAGATTTCTTTCTTATTTTGATGATTTGGTTGTTGAATGACTTAGTTTAGGTTGTTGGGGTGGTTGGATTGAGGATTGGAAGTGAAAGTGTGAAAAATCGGTTTTTACCCTAAAGTGCACCGGTTCTGTTTTGGCATGTCCGACTTAGCCTTTGTGTTCGGATGGTTGATTTGAGTGATTCAATGGATAGTAGACGTGTAGAGGTTTCCGAGTTGGGGTGTCACGTCGAAATCCGTTGCAAAACGAGGGAATTATGACCGTTTGACGTTAGACGGTCAATTTTGGGGTAAAGATCGGGTTGGGAGTTGTGTTATAGTTCTATTAGTTAGGTTAAGAATTTCCTTAGAGTTTGTAAATTTCTAAGTTGATTTCTCGTCATTTTTAGGTGATCGAACGTGTGATTTTGTTGGACGGAGTGAACGAGAAAGTATCGAGCAGCAACCAGATAAGTAATGGATGAGTGTTTGTTGCCTTCGGGCCTACACCATAGAAAGGTAGGGATTGGTTGTTTGTTTGTTATGTTTTGCTTTAGTTATGCATCGAGTGTCATGCATCATTGTTTTCTAAACTACGAAATCACGTGTTTTTGCATGTTTGAGTGGTGAGGATGATGTGGATGAAAGATAAGAAGTGATATGCAACTTGGTCTCGAGTAGAATAGCTTCGTCAGGCAAGTGGCTCGTTGAGCACCCCGCGAGGGATTTTATTCGAGATGCCCTGTTAATGTACGTAATGTGTCGTGAGTATGAATTCCTCGATCTGTTCGTGCTTGAAGTGCACAATGAGGATTCTACGATCGATTGGGGGAGATTCGTGTTGGCCGTCCTAGACTGTGTTGGGACGTGTGCCTCCGGTCTAGCTCCGTGGATCAAGGCGTGGCCGTCCTGGACTGTGTGGGGGCGTGTGCCTACTTGATTCACTTGGAAGTGAAAGATAAATACAATTGAAATGAAAAGAAAGTAACTGAGTGTGTAGAAACTGCATGTTAGGATTGAGTCGAGCATTTAGCGTGTCGTTGTGCATTATTTCCCTACTTGTTAAGCGTTAGGCTTACCTTTTTGTGTTCTATGGTGTAGGTGACGAGTGTTATACAGGTGAGGTCGATGAGACAGCTCATGATTAGGCCGCAGTCGGAGGAGTACGGAGTCCGCCGGTGCAGGCCATTGTCGGGGCGTCTGGACCACTATCATTCTTCGGGTATTTTGTGGGAGTGTTGTAAATAGTTTGAAAGGATTATGGTTTAAGAAATGTTAAGGAAAAATAGTGGTTTGTTTATGTTTTAATACATTGTGTTTATAAATGTTTTCGTATTAAATATTAACGTTTTCGAGTCGGTGGAGTTTTGGATGATGGTTGTGGTATTTGGAAACTTGAAAATATATATTTTGTGTTTGGATTTAAAGTTTTGGGTTTTTAAGATTTTAGGCGTTATGCCGCTCGTTTTGATTTTAAAATAATTAACGTCGGGTTAACTTTGCTATTTTTGTATTTCTCCGTTTGAAGTCGGTTTTCCAAAATTTTTATGGGCTTTGAAGGTTTAGGTGTCGGGAAGGTATGTTTAAATTTTCGGAATTTTTGGAGATGTTTTAGTCGTAGAAAAATGAAGGAAAGTCAAGGAAAGTCGAAAATTCGGGAAAAAGTCAGGTTTTTTGGGCGTTTTGGGGTCAAAAACCCGAGGGGGTGGCGATTTGGACGCCATGGGAAGGCGAGCAATCGCCTCTGGGGCGATTTTTGGCAGAAACGGCAGAGAAGGTGGCGCTTAGTCGCCACCGGGAGGCGAATAATCGCCTCCGACACCAGCTGGGCGCGCAAGGGCGCTCATTAGGCGCGCTCTGTGCGTGCGCCAGGGGCGCGTGGGCGCGTGGCGCGCGCGTGGCGCCCAGCAGCGCCCATCCTTGTTTTTTTTTTTTAAATTTTTTTTAAACTCCAATTTTTCCAAACCATTTTAACCCGACATTTTTCCAACGTATTTCAAAGTATTTTAGACACGCTTTCCAAAAAAAATTGAGGGTTCGGAAAACTCGAAAACCGAGTCGAGAATTTTATTAAATTACTTTTAAACGTCGTTTAAACACGGGATTTGTTTTCAACGTAACGCACCGGGCCCGGGGCGGGTTCGGGGCGTTACAAAGATGGTATCAGAGCGATAGTGGTTGAGTCGTTCAAAGGATTACCCGACAATACCGGCCGCCGTGCAACGTGCTTCACCGACTGTAAGTATTTCTTAACTTTAGTTAGTTTCTTTTCTAAGATTAGAATTTCTAACCTTTTCAGGAATAGAAAAAAAAATGCCTAGAAACCCAGGACAGCCAAAACGACCCGGACGACCCCGGAATGAACCCGAACCACCTGAGGACCCGAATAAACAACTCAGGGATCTCTTAACCATGCAAGCTCAACTGCTCGGTGTTTTTATGAATCAAGGATTACCGGGAGGTTTGGCAGCAGGGTCCGGCTCTGGAGCGGGCTCAAGCGGAGAAAGATTTCGAAGGTTAAAGCCTCCGGCATTTGAAGGACGTCTGACGGATCCGACAGCGGCTGAAAGTTGGATTTGTACAGTTGAAGAGATGTTTATTGTTGCGGAGGTGGAGGATGAGAACAAGGTGAAACATGCAACGTTCCACCTGTCAAATAGTGCCAAAAGCTGGTGGGGAACCGTAAAAGCTACGACAGATGTACAGAGTATGAATTGGGAGGAATTCAAGGAACTGTTTTATGAGAAATATTACAACCGAACGGTTCAAGCCGAAAAGCGATCGGAGTTCATGGCTTTAAAGAAAACCGGGTCTGTGGGGGACTATATTCAGCAGTTTGAAGCACTGTCCAAGTTTGCCAGCCATATGGTCAGCAGAGAGGAAGATAAGATTTTTCAGTTTGTACAAGGGTTGAAGCCAGAAATTGAAATGTTAGTAAAGACTTTCGGGATTGATGGCGTACCGTTTAACCGTGTGGTGGCTAAAGCTATAGAAGTGGAGGTATCGGCTGGTAAGATTCTTAAATCCGTAGAAGCACCAAAACGGATGTTCAAGGATATTACCGCACAGTTTGGCAGAGGCGGATCCTCTTCTCAGTCTCAAGGTACGAAACGACCGGGAGGAAATCTGAAAGATCAAAGGGGAGGCAAGAAGCCTCAGCAACAATCACAACAGAGGAAATTGTTTCCGCAGTGTCCCAAGTGCCTGAAATCTCACCCGGGAGAGTGTGGACAGTACGAAGGAAAATGTTACAATTGCTTTGAGTCTGGTCACATGTTTCGAGACTGCCCGAAGCCGAAAGTTCTTCGATGTTTTAATTGCAACAAACCTGGTCACATGGCAAAGGATTGCCCTACAGTGAAGAAAGAACCAGTCAAGGCAAGGCCCAGAATCTTCGCGATGATAGAGCCTGAGGGAGAAGATCGAGCAGCCGTTATTTCAGGTACTGTATTTGTTAATTCGGTGCCTGCATTTACTTTGATAGATTCAAGGGCGTCCCATTCCTTCGTAGCGGTAGCATTTGTGGCGAAAGTACAGTTAGAGGTAGAGCCGACGGAAAGTGCGTATACTGTGCAATTACCATCCGGCGAGTATATGCATTCTGCGCAGGTAGTTCCTAACAGTTTGGTGACAGTCGGAAGGAAGACTTTACCTGCTGATTTAATCGTTATGGGGATAACCGGATATGATGTGATACTCGGTATGGATTGGCTGTTTCGGCACCATGCGACGATTGATTGCAGAGCAGGGACTGTAAATTTCCAACCTCCGAGCGGTAAAAATTTTTCTTTTCAAGCTTTGAAGAACATAAAGAGGTTCTCAATTATGGCACCGATGGATGCTCGGAAATCTGTTATTGGTGAGTTTACGTGTTTTCTTGCCACTATTGTAGATTCTCAGTCTTTGGTAGAAGTTAAGCTTCAGGAGATAGATATTGTTCGTGATTTTCCTGAAGTGTTTTTAGATGATTTGCCTGGTCTACCTCCGGACTGGGAAATCGAGTTCGCAATTGACACTTATCCTGGAGCAGAGCCGGTGTCGAAGAATCCTTACAGGTTGGCTCCTCCTGAGTTGAAAGAACTGAAAAAGCAATTGGAGGAATTGGTCGATAAGGGCTTTATACGCCCTAGTTTTTCGCCGTGGGGAGCGCCCGTGCTATTTGTTAAGAAGAAGGACGGGTCACTTCGAATGTGCATTGATTACCGGGAGTTGAATAAGCTAACGGTGAAGAACAAATATCCATTGCCAAGGATAGATGATTTGTTTGATCAGCTGCAAGAAGCCCGGATATTTTCTAAGATTGATCTGAGATTGGGATACTACCAGTTGAAAGTCAGATCGCAGGATATCCCGAAAACGGCTTTCAGGACTCGGTATGGACACTATGAGTTCCTGGTTATGTCGTTTGGTTTGACGAATGCTCCAGCCGCCTTTATCGACTTGATGAATCGAGTGTTCAGAGAATATCTCGATAAATTTGTAATTGTGTTTATTGATGATATTTTAGTTTATTCCCGTAATGAAGAGGAGCATAAGGAGCATTTGAGAATAGTTCTGGAAATTATGAAGCGGCAACAACTATATGCTAAGTTATCGAAGTGCGACTTTTGGTTGAGTAAGGTGCATTTTCTTGGCCATGTTATAAGCAGTGGTGGCATATTAGTGGATCCGGCCAAGATTCAGTCAATTAATGAATGGCCTCAACCGAAGAATGTTAGCGAGATTCGGAGTTTTCTGGGATTGGCAGGCTATTTCAGAAGATTTATTGAAGGGTTTTCAAATATAGCAGCACCTATGACTCGGCTGACACGAAAAGATGTGAAGTATGAGTGGTCTGAAGAGTGTGAGCTCAGCTTTCAGACGTTGAAGCAGAGATTGACTACAGCTCCGGTTCTGACATTACCAGTGGCAGAAGAGAAGTTCTGTATTTATTGCGATGCCTCTCGGATTGGTCTGGGTTGTGTGCTTATGCAGAAGGACAGGGTGATTGTCTATGCTTCTCGACAACTGAAGCCTTATGAGAAGAATTATCCAACCCATGATTTGGAGTTAGCTGCTGTGGTGTTTGCTTTGAAAATCTGGAGGCATTATTTATATGGTCAGCAGTGCGAGGTATATTCAGATCATAAAAGTCTGAAATATCTTTTCACTCAGAAGGAACTGAATATAAGACAACGGCGGTGGTTAGAGTTCGTGAAGGACTATGATCTGGAGATTAAATACCACCCCGGTAAGGCTAATGTAGTTGCAGATGCCTTAAGTCGCATATCGACTTCAGTTTCAGCTTTGGAGGCTAGTATGTCTGAGACATTACGATCTGAGGTTCAGAGGTTCGATTTGGAGCTGGTTTCAGATGTGACAGTAGTTTTAGCAGCTTTGTCTCTGAAGCCTACGATTTTGGAGAAAATTAGAGAAGCTCAACATACAGATTCGGAGTGTAATAAATTTAAGCTGAGTATGGTGTCTGACGATAGGACTGAGTTCAGCTACTCGGATGACGATATTTTGAAGTTTCGTAATCGGTGGTATGTTCCGAGCAGCGAACAGCTTCGGAGAGAGATTTTGGCTGAAGCTCATTCTTCGAGGTTTTCTGTTCATCCTGGCAGTACAAAGATGTACAGAGACCTCAAGCAGCATTACTGGTGGCCTGGCATGAAGAAGTCAGTGGCTGAATTCGTGGAAACATGTTTGATCTATCAGCATGTGAAAGCAGAGCATTAGAGACCTGCTGGAAAGTTGCAGCCATTGCCGGTTCCTGAGTGGAAGTGGGACCAGATTTCCATGGATTTCATTGTTGGATTGCCTAGGACGACGAAGGGATTTGAGGGCATATGGGTGATCGTTGACTGTTTAACGAAGTCAGCCCACTTTCTGCCAGTAAAGGTGACATACAGTATGGATCAGTTTGCTGAACTCTACATACAGGAGATCTTGAGATTACATGGTGTGCCGACTTCGATTGTATCTGACAGGGACCCGAGGTTCACTTCAAAATTTTGGAAGAGTCTACATAAGGCGATGGGGACTCAATTGAACTTCAGCACTGCTTTTCATCCTCAGACGGACGGACAATCTGAGCGTACTATTCAGACTCTTGAGGATATGCTCCGAGCGTGTGTGTTGGAGTTTCAGGGTTCCTGGAGTAGGTATTTACCTTTGGTGGAGTTCTCATATAACAATAGTTATCAGGATACTATTGGAATGGCTCCGTACGAGGCTCTATACAGAAGGAAGTGCAGATCGCCTCTTTATTGGGACGAAGTCGGAGAATCTGGTTTGATTGGACCGGAGATTGTTCAGCAAACTACAGATAAGATCCAGTTCATTCGGCAACGTATTTTGACAGCTCAGAGTCGTCAAAAGAGTTATGCAGATGGTAGGAGGCGGGAGCTGGAGTTTGAGGTAGGAGATGAGGTGTTCTTGAAGATATAGCCGTTTAAGGGTGTGATGAGATTCGGGAAGAGAGGGAAGTTGACTCCGATATATGTTGGTCCATTCCCGATTGTAAAGCGAGTAGGAAAGACTGCGTATCAATTGGAGTTGCCTGCTTCAATGGAGGGTGTGCACAACGTTTTCCATGTATCGATGCTGCGAAAGTACCTTAGGGATCCATCGCATGTCGTAGTGCAGGAGGAGATCGAAGTGCAGCCTATATTATCCTACGAGGAAAAACCAGTGGATATTTTGGATTTTACGGTGAAGAAGTTGCGTAACAAAGACATTCCACTGGTGAAAGTGCTGTGGCGCAACCACAACGTTGAGGAGGCAACGTGGGAGCGTCAACAGGACATGATGGAGCGCTATCCTGAGCTCTTCAGGTACGCAAATTTTGAGGACAAAATTTTTGTAAGGAGGGTGGATTGTAACACCCGAGAATTTCCTAATACGTGCGTAACCTTAGATTAGACGTGTTAGGAGAGTTTAATTATGCAAGTCTAGTGTTGTGAAATGAAGTGAAATAGAAAAGAGAAAACAACCAATGGGAATTGGTCAAACTCTTGTGATTGGTTGAAATGGGTGTTTGAAAGTCAAACAACCAATGGGATTTTTGCATACATTAATTGTATGAAAAATCTTAATAAATAAAAGGAATGAAAATGGAAGAGATGTATGGCATGGCACGTTGGAAGACAATGGAGAAAATGAGGGTTTAAAGTGAAATTATAAAGATTTAGGTGGTAAAAACAAAAAGGTGAAAATAGAAATTGTTTAAAATGATAAAATTGTAAAATTTGGAGTCATCTTCCTCCTCTTGTCTTCCCTCCCACGAACCAGCAACCCTAGAGCCTCCTCTCCTCCATCTTCTCAAGTTCTTCAAGGGATTTCAAGGTAAAAATAAGTAGGTTTTGGTTTTATGCACTTAAAGTGAAGTTTATTGAAGGTTTTAGTGAGTTTTAATTGATTTTGATTAGGGTTTGGAAACCCTAATTCTTGACCTCCGAAATTTGAGTTGAAATGTTAGATTTCTTTCTTATTTTGATGATTTGGTTGTTGAATGACTTAGTTTAGGTTGTTGGGGTGGTTGGATTGAGGATTGGAAGTGAAAGTGTGAAAAATCGGTTTTTACCCTAAAGTGCACCGGTTCTGTTTTGGCATGTCCGACTTAGCCTTTGTGTTTGGATGGTTGATTTGAGTGATTCAATGGATAGTAGACGTGTAGAGGTTTCCGAGTTGGGGTGGCACGTCAAAATCCGTTGCAAAACGAGGGAATTATGACCGTTTGAAGTTAGACGGTCAATTTTGGGGTAAAGATCGGGTTGGGAGTTGTGTTATAGTTCTATTAGTTAGGTTAAGAATTTCCTTAGAGTTTGTAAATTTCTAAGTTGATTTCTCGTCATTTTTAGGTGATCGAACGTGTGATTTTGTTGGACGGAGTGAACGAGAAAGTATCGAGCACCAACCAGGTAAGTAGTGGATGAGTGTTTGTTGCCTTCGGGCCTACACCATAGAACGGTAGGGATTGGTTGTTTGTTTGTTATGTTTTGCTTTAGTTATGCATCGGGTGTCATGCATCATTGTTTTCTAAACTACGAAATCACGTGTTTTTGCATGTTTGAGTGGTGAGGATGATGTGGAAGAAAGATAAGAAGTGATATGCAACTTGGTCTCGAGTAGAATAGCTTCGTCGGGCAAGTGGCTCGTTGAGCAACCCGCGAGGGATTTTATTCGAGATGCCCTGTTAATGTACGTAATGTGTCGTGAGTATGAATTCCTCGACCTGTTCGTGCTTGAAGTGCACAATGAGGATTCTACGATCGATTGGGAGAGATTCGTGTTGGCCGTCCTGGACTGTGTTGGGACGTGTGCCTCCGGTCTAGCTCCGTGGAACAAGGCGTGGCCGTCCTGGACTGTGTGGAAGCGTGTGCCTGCTTGATTCACCTGGAAGTGAAAGATAAATGCAATTGAAATGAAAAGAAAGTAACTGAGTGTGTAGAAACTGCATGTTAGGATTGAGTCGAGCATTTAGCGTGTCGTTGTGCATTATTTCCCTACTTGCTAAGCGTTAGGCTTACCTTTTTGTGTTCTATGGTGTAGGTGACGAGTGTTATACAGGTGAGGTCGATGAGACAGCTCAGGATTAGGCCGCAGTCGGAGGAGTACGGAGTCCGCCGGAGCAGGCCATTGTCGGGGCATCTGGACCACTATCATTCTTCGGGTATTTTGTGGGAGTGTTGTTAATAGTTTGAAAGGATTATGGTTTAAGAAATGTTAAGGAAAAATAGTGGTTTGTTTATGTTTTAATACATTGTGTTTATAAATGTTTTCGTATTAAATATTAACGTTTTCGAGTCGGTGGAGTTTTGGATGATGGTTGTGGTATTTGGAAACTTGAAAATATATATTTTGTGTTTGGATTTAAAGTTTTGGGTTTTTAAGATTTTAGGCGTTATGCCGCTCGTTTTGATTTTAAAATAATTAACGTCGGGTTAACTTTGCTATTTTTGTATTTCTCCGTTTGAAGTCGGTTTTCCAAAATTTTTATGGGCTTTGAAGGTTTAGGTGTTGGGAAGGTATGTTTAAATTTTCAGAATTTTTGGAGGTGTTTTAGTCGTAGAAAAATGAAGGAAAGTCGAAAAGTCGGGAAAAAGTCAGGTTTTTTGGGCGTTTTGGGGTCAAAAACCCGAGGGGGTGGCGATTGGACGCCATGGGAAGGCGAGCAATCGCCTCTGGGGCGATTTTTGGCGGAAACGGCAGAGAAGGTGGCGATTAGTTGCCACCGGGAGGCGAATAATCGCCTCCGACACCAGCTGGGCGCGCGCTGAGCGCGCATTAGGCGCGCTCTGTGCGCGTGGCGTGCGCGGCGCCCAGCAGCGCCCCTCCTTGTTTTTTTTTTTAAAATTTTTTTTGAACTCCAATTTTTCCAAACCATTTTAACCCGACATTTTTCCAACGTATTTCAAAGTATTTTAGACACGCTTTCCAAGAAAAATTGAGGGTTCGGAAAACCCGAAAACCGAGTTGAGAATTTTATTAAATTACTTTTAAACGTCGTTTAAACACGGGATTTGTTTTCAACGTAACGCACCGGGCCCGGGGCGTGTTCGGGGCGTTACACCACTTACATAAGTAGTACAAGAAACGATAGCAGATGCGATCCGAAAAATACCAGAAATATTTTTCCACTGTCGTAAAATTATAATGACCAAGAAGTAAGAGAAAAATAGACAGCAAGAATTTTACGTAGAAACCCAAATCGAGAAAAAATCCCGGGGACCGAGTCTAGAAAGAACTCACTATGAAAAATAGGATTTATAATATTTTTCTAGATATCTAATATCCTAGAAAATATTCACTAAGAAAAATCACTACTCTTCGAATTTTCACAGTGCACAAAAGCACCACACCTATTTTTCTTTCAGACTCTTTCTTTTCTCTTCCTCCAAAATAATACTCACTATATTTCTCTTCCCCTTCACTCAGAAGTGATTTTCTCATTCTCTCTTGGATAGAAGATTTCACTTCTCTACAGATCCACTTAGGATCTACATTTTTCTGGATGAAGTTTCTCTAACACCCGGTTCTATTAAATCAAATCTAATTTATTATTTATGAAGTACTTTTATAGAAGGGCTGGGAGGGGGAGTTATTGATTAGGTTAATAAATGATCAGGTGAGGGTATGATGGTAATTAGCATTTTATCTAGTGGATAATGTATTTAAGGAAAAGTCCAGTAAGGGGAGCCGCCACTAATTCTTTTTTTTCCCTCTTTCGGTGTTCAGCTCGAGCAGTGGAACTCTCTAGGCGATTCTCTCGCCCGGTTCCCCTACAACCTAGGTAAGTCTTGCTTTCCTGCATTTTAGTGATAAGTTTACTGAGAGAACACAATGTGGAAGTGTTGAGGTTGCTGTGATTGAGGGTGGGTTCGGGTTCTTGATGGTAAAGAGGAATGCATGAGGGCCTGAGCTTCCAAACTACTTTCCTTAGACTCTTGGGTAGTTTAGAATGAAGTTTAACTAATACACTGTCTACGGTTTTAGGTTGAGCAATACCCGAAGTGGTTAGCAACCCAGTTAATCCCAGAGAAATCCAAGTAAGTAAAGTTTGCTTGTGCCTTCGGGTCTACATCACAAAACATTAGGGTTTGTAAGCTGGAGTGTCTTGGTATGTCATGCATCATTTTTTTTAAAGTATACCAAAATGTAATTTTAATGCATGTTGGCATAGTGAGGATTGAACATATTGAAACAGCCATGTGAAACAGATTTGCTGTTAAGGGAATTTATTCGCCCCTTAATGAGCCAGTGGATGTATATACTTTGGAAGAGTTGATCCAACTTCCAATTTCACAGGGGGATCTGAACATGTGAATCAGATATGCTGTTAAGGGAATTTATCCGCCCCTTAATGAGCCAGTGGATGCATATACTTTGGGAGAGTTGATCCAGCTCCCAATTTCACAGGGGGATCTGAACAGCATCGAAACATGAACAACTGAGTTGAGAAAGTAGAAATTGCATGTTTAGGAATTTATATTTCAGTGAGTCTTTTCATTACTGCTTTACTTACTTAGCATTAGGCTAATAGATGAGTTTTGTGATGTAGGTGTTGAGGACACTGCAGGTGAATTTCCTGAGTGCACAGATGATTGATGTGGTTGGAAGAGTACATCCATGTCTCGGCTTGGTAAACTGATGAGGTGGGCTAACTGGTGTCAGCAGATGTTGAGGTTTAGTTGATAATGATCTAGTCTGAGTAGGTCGAGTTTTCATGACAGTAGAGATTTTAACATTTCGAATACATTTTGAATATTATTGATTCTAGTAACCTGTTGAGTTTTAAGTGTTGGTTTTACTGGATTTAATAAATGAAATGGTTTGAATCGTTTTTGAAAAGTCTTGGAGAGGCAAGAAAATTTCTTTCTGTAGTTAGAGTTGTGTCTGTCTTCTATCAGAAGGTGATTTTAATAAAGCTATCGGATGATGTCGAGTGTTTTAGTCGTCCGGTGATGTCGAGCTTTTGCTTGTCAGATGATAAGGGTTAAGTCATTCGGATGAGGAGATCATCCGGCTGACGTCACCGGTAGATATAGAGAAAATTCGTTCGGATGAGGAGATCATCCGGCTGACGTCACCGGTGGATGTCTTTGTTAGACTGACCGGATGACAAAATTTATATTTTGTCGTTTAGTGACCGGTGGATGTCCCTGTTAGACTGACCGGATGACCAATTTTACGTTTTGTCGTTTAGCGACCGGATGAAGTGTGACGCCCCGAGTTTTACTGAACCCGGTTTGTTACTCATAAACCCGAATAATTACTAAGAAAGCTTGGACCAAATTTAAAACTTCGTACAAAATTCAAAATTTAGACATTTGATCAAACATGGAAACTTGCAGCGGAAAATCGTTTAAACAAAAATAAATTTAACCAAAACCATGTTAAAATAATCGTTGGGAATGTTAAGAAACAATCGGTTAAGAAGCAAAGGTTAAACTCGTGAAAATACTTTAAAGGTTGCAAAAGTCAAATTCATCTTCCGCTGAACAAAGTCAACGAGAGGGGGAAAGCTATTTGAAGACATCCACCGGTCACTAAACGACAAAACACAAGATTTGTCATCCGGTCAGTCTATCGAAAGACATCCACCGGTCACTAAACGACAAAATACATCCTTCATCTACCGGTGACGTCAGCCGGATGATTTCCTTCATCCGATCGACTTTACTCTACATCCACCGGTGAAATAAGAAGACATCATCCGGTGCACGTGTGCTTCTCGCGTGAGCAATTAAAATATAGCCCGGTGATAAACACACCTCAGATCTCACCTCACCCGAGCACTAGACTACAAAATAATACGCACATCGCCCGGTCACTAAACGACAAACATAATACACACATCGCCCGGTCACTAGACGACAAACATAATTCACACATCGCCCGGTCACTAGACGACAAACATAATTCACACATCGCCCGGTCACTAGACGACAAACATAACGCTTATATCATCCGGTGACTATTCGACAAACGACTTAACCCTTATCATCCGATGAGCAAAACGCTCGACATCGCCAGATGACTAAAACACTCGACATCATCCGGTGACTTTTCTGAAGTCATCTTCCGATAGAGAGGAAACACAACACTAACTATAGAAAGGAATTTACTTGCTTGTCCAAGACCATTCAGAAACAACTCAAACCATAGCATTAATCAAATCCAGTGAAAATCAGCATTTAAAACTCAACAGATTGCTAGTACCAGTAAATCTCAAAACGTATTCGAAATACTGAAATTTCTACTGTCATGAAAACTCAACATACTCAGACTTGATCATTATCAACTAAACCTCAACAACTGCCGACACCAGTTAACCCGCCTCATCAGTTTACCAAGCCGAGACATGGATGTGCTCCTCCAACCACACCTAATCATCTGTGCACTCAGGAAATTCACCTGTGGTATCCTCAACACCTACATCACAAAACTCATCTATTAGCCTAATGCTAAGTAAGTAAAGAAATAATGAAATGACATGCTGAAACAAAATCCTGAATATGCGGTTTCTACTTTCTCATCTCAGTTGTACATCGTTTGTTTACTGATCAGATCCCATGATTCCCTTGGGAGTGGGATCAATTCTCCCAATGTCTACATCCTCTTCATTAGTTAAGGGGTGGATGAGGTCCCTTAATAGCTGTTCTGATCCCTCAATTCCCTTGGGAGTGGGATCAGTTCTCCTAATGTTATAAATCCTCTTCATCAGTTAAGGGGTGGATTAGTTCCCTTAACCGCCAATGCCTGTGAATCTGAACTCGCCTTTCCATATAATACATGAAAATTCATTTTCGTTTTCTTTCAAATTCATGATGCATGACATACAGAAAATACTCAAACATGCAAAAACCTACTGTTTTGTGATGTAGGCCCGAGGGCACACACAATACTTTACTTACCTGGTCTCCTGGAAATCGCTCGGCTATATGCTACTCCATCTGCTCACCTAAAACCATCGACAGATTATAGATTAGATCCCCACTAGACTTTATATAACTACCCTGAAGTCTAAGGAAGCCGGTTTGGGGCTCTACTGATTAAACATTTCCGATACATCACTAAACCCCAAACCCAAATCTCTCACTCGCAGCCTTCCGAAAACCCATACATTGCAATCCTTCAGCTACCTAAGCACTAGAACAGCAAGTAGTTAAATCGAAACTCACCTTGGTTGGGGAAAAAACGGAGGGGAATCGCCTAGAGGTAGTCTGCAGAGCTGAGAGGTAAGAGTAATAAAACAGTGGCGGCTAAACCTCACTACACCTTTCCTTAAATACGTTATCCACAATATAAATTCAAAATTACCATCTTGCCCCTGCCTAGTCATTAAATAACCTAGTCAACATTCCACTCAATTTTTAATTATAAAATTATATACCACCGTTTGATAACTTATTTTGATTTATAAAGAAACCGGGTGCTACATGAAGTCTTCAAATAGCCTTCCCCCTTCGTTGACTTTGTTCTATGTTTTGTCGTTTAGTGACCGGTGGATGTCCCTGTTAGACTGACCGGATGACCAAATTAATGTTTTGTCGTTTAGTGACCGGTGGATGTCCCTGTTTGACTGACCGGATGACCAATTTTATGTTTTTTCGTTTAGCGACCGGATGAAGTCTTCAAATAGCCTTCCCCCTTCGTTGACTTTGTTCAGCGGACGACGAGTTTGACTTTTCCAACCTTTAAAGTATTTTCACGGGTTAAACCTTTGCTTCTTAATCGATCGTTTCTCAACATTTCCAACGTTTTTTTTATATGGTTTTTGGTTAATTTTATTTTTGTTTAAACGAATTTCCGCTGCAAGTTTTAAATATTTTGAGCTTTTAGAAAATGTCAAATTTGACTGTCGAGCGAAGTTTTTTTTTAAAAAGAAAAGAGATTTCTTAGTCATGATCGAGCTTTATGTAGCGAACCGGGTTCAGAAAAAAAAAAAAAAAAATTCGGGGCGTTACAGTATGGTATCAGAGACATTCAGTTAAACCGTTCAAAAGATTACTCATCAGTGCCGGTCGTTGCATGGAAGTACTTCAACAACTGTAAGTGTTTACATTACCCTTAGTTGATAGATACTTAAGAGTGTGACTAACCCTGTACAGGAATTTAGTATAATGGCCAGACGCCCAGGGAGACCTAGAGTGCCTAGAGAAGTGCCAAATGTGAGAGGCGAGGAGGAGCCTAGTGTGATTAGGCAGCTGACAGAATTGATGCGTCAGCAGATTGATATAGTGCGTCAACAGTCTGATCAATTAGGAGTGTTGTTGAACCGAGAAGCACAAGGAAGTGCCAACTCGGGTTCTAGCAGTGAACATTCTGGAGATAGATTCCGGAGACTAAGACCACCCACGTTTGATGGTCAGTCATCTGATCCTGTTGTTGCTGAAGGATGGCTTAGAAAGATCGAAAGTATGTTTAGGTGTGCCAACATAGGAGAAGAAGACAAGGTCACGCTGGCAACCTTTCATCTAGCTGGTGAAGCTCAACTCTGGTGGGAAACAATAGAGACCACCACAGATGTTTTGTCAATGCCTTGGTCACAATTCAAGGATATTTTCTATGGGAAATATTTCAACAGCACTGTCCAAACTGCAAAAAAGTTGGAATTTCTGAATTTGAAGCAGACAGGGTCGGTGGCAGAGTATAGTAGGCAATTTGAGTCCTTGTCCAGGTTTGCTGGACATTTTGCTCATAAGGACGAGGATAAGGTGTTCAAATTCGTGCATGGACTGAAGCCGGAGATTTATCGAGGAGTCAAATTCTGTGGCATTAAAGGTTTAACGTTCAGTTAAGTTGTGTCCACTGCTCTGGAAGTGGAAGAAGCTGAAGGGAAGTGTGCTAAACCAAAGGAGGTCCCACAAAGGTTTAACCAGCCACAACAGCAAAGGGGAAGGAAGAGGCCAAGTGAAGGCCAAAATAGCCAAGGATCAGGGGGAAAGGTGCAGAACGTCAGGAAATTTCCCCAATGTCCTAAGTGTCTGAAGTACCACCCGGGAGAATGCAGACTGGGCTTGGGAAAGTGTTTCAACTGTGAGGAGGTTGGACACACGTTCAAGGAGTGCTCGAAGCCTAGAATCACCAGGTAATTGTAACAAAGTCGGCCATATTAGCAGAGACTGTCCAGTTCCTAAGAATGGCCCTGCTATGATCAAACCAAGAATATTCTCCATGACGGAGTCGGGTGAAGAACAGCCTACTGTAGTGTCAGGTACTATACTGATCAACTCTGTGCCTGCTTTTACTTTGATAGATTCTGGTGCAACGCATTCATTTATAGCATCTCCATTTGCTGTTAAGTTAGATGTGCCGTTTACCCCTTCCCTACATGTGTTTAATTTTCTTCTTTATTCTCGTCTTCAACGTTCGTAGCCCTGTCGCCGATGGACGTAGCACAACCATCTCTCTGCAATAGTGCTTTCATTCTTTCCCGCCATAACAACCTTGCTCTTATACCACTCGTTGGGAAAAAATAATAAAGAAATCTCACGGGAACCCTATTTACATAAGCGATAAGAAAAACGATTGCAGATGTAATCCAAAAAATATCAGGTATATTTTTCCACTGCCATAAAATTATAACGGCCAAGAAGTAAGAGAAAAATAGATACCTAGAATTTTACGGGGAAACCCAAATCGAAAAAAATCACGGGGATCGAGTCCAAAAAGATCTCAGTATGAAAAATAGGATTTACAATATTTTTCTAGATATCGAATATCCTAGAAAATATTCACTAAGATAAATCACCACTCTTATAATTTTCACTGTGTACAAAAGTACCACACCTATTTTTCTCTTAGACTCTTTCTTTTATCTCCCTCCAAAATAATCATCACTATATTTCTCTTCCTCTTCACTCAGAAATGACTTTCTCCGTCTCTCTTGGATAGAAGATTTCACTTCTCTACAAATCCACTTAGGATCTACATTTTTCTAGATGAAGTTTCTTTCATCAAAAACTCTCTATTTATAGAAAAATTTCTCATAAGAGGACAAAACATCACACATTACGCAGAAGAAAGTTTCAATTTTTCTTCTTCATTTCATTTATGACGTGTAGAAGTAAAATTGAAATTTCTTCTTTATTAAATGATGTGAGCCCCTCATCGGACTTGAAAGTAAGTCGCAATTGTTATCGTTTCTTGGAAATACAGATTTTTAAGAGCAATTTTGTTGAAAGGAGTAAGTCGACATCTACCCTTTCTCCTCTTTGTTTAGTTTAAGTTTTTGAAGTTTAAACTAGAGTTTGAGAATTTAGTTTACAGCTCTAAATTTATGGAAGCAAATGAAGTATTTCTACACCAAATGAAGATAAAATATGTTTATATATAATTTCGAACTATTTCTTCAATAAAATCCAGACTTTACTCCAAAACAATTATGTTATTACCTTGCTATTTTTTGGCCAACCCATTTCTCTTCAATGATTGCTGAGACTGCACTAGTTTTGTCCGCACTGCTGGTGATTAACACTAAGAGGACTAATCCTTCAAGTTCATTGACTATACGCAGCTAAAACCATTTCAATCTGCGGGTCGGGTCAATTTGTGCCCCGTGTTCTTCGTAATTTTGGATTATCGACAAGAATAAATTTTAATTTAATGAACAGGGTTTATTATCTGAATTATCATATAAAAATAATTAAATACGATAAAATATCGTTAAATGGTAATTACAAAGTAAATTAGGTCTCAATCAGATTAATTAGCCGATAAAAATAATTAGCGTGAGATAATATTGATGATAATTTTGCATAAAATTAGTTGGATAATTGTTAGATGTTGGGAGTACCTGCGACACTTGGAGGTCTGATTGATGGATTTCTTGGCGGAAATGTGAAGGCAAAACACTCATTTCTCCTGTTTTCGTTTGATAAGTAGGAGGGTTGTGCATGTAAAATGGCCTTGAAAATTTTCAGTTTGTGACCAAAGACTTTGACGCAGATTTAAAATTAACAAGGATCATAGAAGAGAAACAAAACATTCCTCATCCAAATGAAAAGTACAAACATAAATGAAAATTTGGTTCCATTGCTCACAATTCAGCCCACCACCTGTAAAGGCAATCACAACTCAAAATCTTATTAATTTGAAGAGCTTAACTCATGAAAGGAAAAGCGTACAATTGCTTGGAAAATTCCCGAGAGTCATGGTCTATGAATGTTAGAATTTGGTGTGATCCAAATTCTATATGGGCCAGACCGGTTAGGTTCATTTTGAGAATCTCAATAGGGTTTTGTTTTCTCTATAAATTGATGTAAACTAGAGTCACAAAACCTGCGGTTGTATTTTGATCTTCATAGTAGATTTGTTCATCTGCCCGTGGTTTTTTCCCGTAAGGATTTTTCCACGTAAAATCTTGGTGTCTATTATTTTCTCATCCTTTTCTTTTTCGTATTCTGGATCGTTCATTACAGGTGGATTATGCGTTTAATCCTAACAAGTGGTATCAAAGTTTCAGGTTGAAGCGGTTTTTTTTTTTTTTTTAAATCAAGGTTTGATTTTTCGAAGATATCGAACGGATTTTTTGGGTTTGCAATTTCGTTGGAAATTTGCAATTTTGAAAAAGAAAAAAAAGGAAAAACAAAAAGGAAATTCTTTTTGTTGTTTTGTTGTTTTTCTTCAGCAGAGAAGAAAAACACAACAGAACTGTGTTCTGTTCTGCTCTCCGCGAAGATCACAGAGCATCGTTGCTGCCATCGTCGTTCGACAGAAAGTGCCGCCGCCTCCGACTGCATAGATTGCGGCGTCGCCGACCTTTTCTGCCATCACCGCGCGCACCAGAACCGCGCCGTCACTGACTGTCACTGCCGTTCGATCTTCGCATTGCTGTGAGGGATTGCAATTTTGGAAATTAAAGTTGCAATTTTTGGGAGAAGGAAAATAAATTGTTCTCTGTTTTTGGTTTATTCCTCAACTTGTTCTGAAGCAGAATTTTCTGAACCGCACGACTACTATCTGTCAAAGGTCGAAGGCGCAGAGCAGAGAGGAACTATTTCCTCTTGGAATTTTCAGTGTGATTTTGTTTGGAATTTCTCTGTTAATGTTGGTGCTAAAAATTCTGATATTAAAATTCTGTGGCGGGCTGAATTATTGATCGGAATAATGGGCCGAACAGAAAAGAAAGAAGGAAATCTTCAGGTGAAAAGAGTCAATGTTCTTGTTGCCGACTAGTGAAGAGAGGAGAGCCCTCACTCCGTTCAGTCTCATCATTTTGTTTGTCTTCCTTGTTTCTTAAGGGACAAAATAGGAACAAGCTTTTTTTTTTGGGTGATATTTTTGGGGTGCAAAAATATCGATTCTGTTGGGAGATTGAGATTTGAGGAAGATTTGGATGACGATTTGAAGATGTCATCATTGTGGCTTAAATGATTTAAACCTGATTAGCATTAGTTGCTAAGATGGCCCATCTGGGACCTTTGTGGCAGAGGATGATATTTTTAATATTTTTGAAGATTTGCTGAAACTCCTGCAAGAAGCGTACAATTGCTTGGAAACTTCCCGAGAGTCATGGTCTATGAATGTTAGAATTTGGTGTGATCCAAATTCTATATGGGCCAGACGGTTAGGTTCATTTTGAGAACTCAATAGGGTTTGTTTTCTCTATAAATTGATGTAAACTAGAGTCACAAAACCTGCGGTTGTATTTTGATCTTCATAGTAGATTTGTTCATCTGCCCGTGGTTTTTTCCCGTAAGGATTTTTCCACGTAAAATCTTGGTGTCTATTATTTTCTCATCCTTTTCTTTTTCGTATTCTGGATCGTTCATTACAGGGGATTATGCGTTTAGATCCTAACAAGTGGTATCAAAGTTTCAGGTTGAAGCGGTTTTTGTTTTTTTTTTAAATCACGGTTTGATTTTTCGAAGATATCGAACGGCTTTTTTTGGGTTTGCAATTTCGTTGGAAATTTGCAATTTTGAAAAAGAAAAAAAGGAAAAACAAAAGGAAATTCTTTTTGTTGTTTTGTTGTTTTTCTTCAGCAGAGAAGAAAAACACAACAGAACTGTGTTCTGTTCTGCTCTCCGCGAAGATCACAGAGCATCGTTGCTGCCATCGTCGTTCGACAGAAAGTGCCGCCGCCTCCGACTGCATAGATTGCGGCGTCGCCGACCTTTTCTGCCATCACCGCGCGCACCAGAACCGCGCCGTCACTGACTGTCACTGCCGTTCGATCTTCGCATTGCTGTGAGGGATTGCAATTTTGGAAATTAAAGTTGCAATTTTTGGGAGAAGGAAAATAAATTGTTCTCTGTTTTTGGTTTATTCCTCAACTTGTTCTGAAGCAGAATTTTCTGAACCGCACGACTACTATCTGTCAAAGGTCGAAGGCGCAGAGCAGAGAGGAACTATTTCCTCTTGGAATTTTCAGTGTGATTTTTGTTTGGAATTTCTCTGTTAATGTTGGTGCTAAAAATTCTGATATTAAAATTCTGTGGCGGGCTGAATTATTGATCGGAATAATGGGCCGAACAGAAAAGAAAGAAGGAAATCTTCAGGTGAAAAGAGTCAATGTTCTTGTTGCCGACTAGTGAAGAGAGGAGAGCCCTCACTCCGTTCAGTCTCATCATTTTGTTTGTCTTCCTTGTTTCTTAAGGGACAAAATAGGAACAAGCTTTTTTTTTTTGGGTGATATTTTTGGGGTGCAAAAATATCGATTCTGTTGGGAGATTGAGATTTGAGGAAGATTTGGATGACGATTTGAAGATGTCATCATTGTGGCTTAAATGATTTAAACCTGATTAGCATTAGTTGCTAAGATGGCCCATCTGGGACCTTTGTGGCAGAGGATGATATTTTTAATATTTTTGAAGATTTGTTTCCTTGCACTGGAATTTTGAAGGTGGAGATTGTCAGAGTTCAGTGTTCTGGATTCGCTTTGTGTTGGGCCGATTAGCCCGTTGGATCTCTTATATGGAATTCATGTCAAGGTGGAGATTGTTAGAATTTGGTGTGATCCGAATTCTATATGGGCCAGACCGGTTAGGTCCATTTTGGGAATCTCAATAGGGTTTTGTTTTCTCTATAAATTGATGTAAACTAGAGTCACAAAACCTGCGGTTGTATTTCGATCTTCATAGTAGATTTGTTCCTCTGCCCGTGGTTTTTTCCCGTAAGGGTTTTTCCACGTAAAATCTTGGTGTCTATTATTTTCTCATCCTTTTCTTTTTCGTATTCTGGATCGTTCGTTACAGGTGGATTAGGGCGTTTAATCCTAACAATGAAAAATAAGTTGATCCACTCAAATAAAAATAAGATAAACGCAAAAACTTAAATAATTCAATAAGACATTGTACAATAAAAAGAAAAGCTAAACACCCAATAATTAATAGACTAAAAAAGGGAAAAACAAATATCCGAGAAAATCACCGTTAAGACAAAAATAAAACTCTCAGAAAAGAGAACAAAACGAAGAAATCTGCATCATCAACCTCCACGATATGAACCTGAGAGATGAAGTGGGAGGGAAGATCTTTGAGATGAGTGACTAATTCAGTAGAGAAGCTCATTTTATTCTCGTATACATATGAGAAAGTGGTTTTATTATTTTTCTTTCAAAACCATAATCTATTGCAAAAACACATTGCTTGGCTATATATTCAAAACATTTTCCTTCCTTTCAAAAGGGCTCCACGGGGCCGAGAATTTCAAACTATCAAATCATTTTTACCTTTGAAGTGATAATAGCAAGCATTAGAACAAGAAAAGAAAAAAACTCATTTACACCAAAAAGCCTGCGTAGCTGTTAAGTTTCATTTTTGGTTATCTAGAATTGAAAATATTAAAGTATGCATTTTCCTAATCTAATTCACTGAAAATAGAGAAATTTAGGGTAGTTCATATTGAATGAAAAATTTACAAAAAAAAATATAAGAAGCACATGAAAAGAAGACCGACAGAGCATATTACCTGTCAATCTCAACAGCATAGTCACCGCGAATGGTTCTAGGAGCATATTCGGAAGGATTAGTGGCTCCGATTATTTTGCGGCCAGAAGCCAAATATCGGAGCTATTAAAGGATAGTCTTACAGAGGAGAGCCGAGCGCAAATGGGAATCGAGCAGGGAGCGTAGGTCGGGGTCAGAAGCAGCCGAGCAGGAACGTCAGGAATTGGGGTCGAGGTTGCGGGTCGTGGCTGAGGTTGGGTGTTCGCACTTCGCTAGTCGACCGTCGAGGACTCGGGGTCGGGGTTCGTCTGAGAGTCGAGGAACTGAAATTTCTTGGAAAGGAGAAGGGTTGAACTGAAGAGGAGGAATATCGAAAATAGGGTTTTTTTAAAAAATTGATTAGTGAACCGAACCAGTCCGTTCCGTTTCTGACTCTAGGGTATGGGCATTTTTGGAAGAAAAAATAGACACGTGAAAAAATGTGACAATTTAACAGAAAATAGAACAGTAGGGGGTAAATTACCCATTATCAATATAATAAGATTGTTTTTGTCAATTATCCGAGTTTACGATACAAATTGCCATTTTCACCTAGTTGTAGGAGCCAAATTATAATTTACCCTTTATTAAAATTAATTATATTACAATATTATATTATATTATTTCATTATTTTAACTTATATTATATTATTTTAAATTAATAAAATAAAAAATAATATGTATATACACACATATACCTTCCCTAAATCGGGCCGAGGCCGCACAATAACCCATGACAATCCTAACAAGACAAGGAAAAATTCAACTAGATAAGGGAAATTTTGAAAATTCAATCAAACTCCATCAACCCGATTAAGAAAGCTCCGAACGAGTAACACGGAGGCGAACAAGTAATTAAAATACAAACACATATTTTTAAGAGAAGTCAGTCTACTAGAACGAGACAAAAATGGGCCGACTCGATCAAATTGAAAGGACAACTATTTTAGAGAATGAATTTTTGGGAATCCACACGGTCAATCAAAGACTCTATTGAACGGTTGATCGAAGAAAAAAATACACGTGGTCAGATGACAATGAATAACAACAATTTAAGTAAAACCGAACGCATTGACTTCAAAAAACGTAAAAAATTTATTCGTAAAATTTTAAAATTCATGGATTTTAACCATGGGTTTCAATTCAAAATTGAAATGTTCCAAGGAATATCTTCAAAATTCTATTAATTTTGGAGACACGACCCATCAAAGAAAATTCACAATCTAAGAAGAGTGAGAGATGATGAGTGGAATTCTTTTTCCAACTCAGTAGAACAAGTTTTTAAGGTTAAAACCATGCATGATTATCTCAAATACATATAATTGTACTAGCTTGACCGAAATTTCAGGTCAAACCAAATTCAAGTTACTAAGTTATTATAATAATAAAGTCGACATCATCTAACTTTCATCTGAAAAAGTCCTGTCAGCTGTTGATAGAGCCAATGCGTAAAATACGATTGTGTGTAAGTGGATATTACGGTATTATAAACTTTTTAAAGCAACAATTTGCACAATCCCGATAATAGACTGTTTGGCCAGAATATATTGCAAGTTCAAATATTGGCAAAAAGATCATATGTTTAAACTCGTTATACCCAGAAAAATAGTGTTTTTCAATTATTTAATTTTTTGTTCTACTGTTGAATCTTCAGCTCTGAGGCAATTTGTACTGCAGAATACGTCTTCCAAGTTATTTCTCTAAATATTCGAGGTAAGAAACTTCGTAAGGAGTGTTTGGTGGGTTAAAACTTTCTCCTTGAGTTCAGAATTTTCATGGAGGATTTTCTGATTCCATTCCATCAAACAGATAAGCTTCTCCGAAAGCAGGCGATTTGATATCACAAGCCGGTCCACGTGGCTCTGAAGCTCTTCAGTCTTCTTCTTCTTCCTCATTCGTGACCTTCGAGCTGATTCTCTGTTTGATATCATTCTTCTCTGCTTTGTCTCAGCCATGGCAGTTTGATGTTGCCGATCTTCTGCAAAGTCTATAAAGGTTTCGTTGCTGCGAGTTGAGGCGTTTGGTGAGAGGGTATTGATTGCTTGAGTGTTTAAGAAAAATAGAGAAGAAGATGAAACGTTTGATTGGAGAAGCTGGCTATGGCGTCCTTCACGTTCATAATCCTGCATCTTGACGTGGATTGTTGAAGATGAAGGGTACGTTCTTTCTTGCAAAAATGGGTAGTTTAGTTGGTTTACTGGTTGTTGAAATGGAGAAGTCAAGAGGTTGGTTTTCTCATTCAGCTGCATGTTGAGAGAGAGAGAGAGAGAGAGAGAGAGGAGAGGGATGAAGCCGAGGAAGTAGGGAAAGGTTTTTTAAAGCCAAGGTTCTTCTCTAGTATTTTATTCTCTAACTGATATAACTGAAATATTATTTGTATTATATTTTATGTTGAGAATCAATTCACTTCAACTTACTACTAGTTAAGTGGGTCGTCGGTAATTTATCATATTTGATATTATAATAGCAGAAGATCTCAAATTTTAATTCTTGCGCATCATAAAATACTTCATTTGGAAAAATTAAAAATATTCATGCATAAATATCAACAAAATAAATTAGCATACACATAAAGATGTATGTTGTGGAGTCTCCGGTGTTCCAAGTACAATATTGTATAAATTTATTTTTAGGTTAGCCCAAAACGCGTTATATTAAGTATGGAAGACAATCCTACTTATAAACCACTCAATTTCTACTCTTTCAATCGATGTGAGATTGTGCACATCCACTGGTATGAGTTGGGCTTTCAAAATCACAAAATCTAGAGTCATTATTTCCTTCACTGGGCAGGTTGTATGTTAAGAATAGGACACACACATATGTACTCTATTTAATTGTGAAAATGTGAGGTTATATAAAATATACAAACAACATACAAGGGCAAATTAAATTATATTAATGGAATATTATTATTTTCAAACATGAAATTGATCATCTAGCATCACCAAACAAAGTTGAAGTGTTATTATTAATATATTTTATATTTTTTCGTAGTTTAAGAAGTGTAAAACAATAAGCAATAATGTGGCAGTCCAGCCCCTTTCGGCTGACCCTGCATGACCCGGCCCACCACACTAGGTGGAATCCGCGAGCTGCACTCACAGAATTTTTTCCTCCTAGAGCAGAGAATTTCATGCATTCCCTACCACTCGAACCCAGGACCTCCAGGACATAATACATGGGCTACAAGTGGTGGTACCACTTGAGCTACGTCTTTTTTTTTTTTTTTTTGTGGCAGTCCAACCCCTTTCGACTGGCCCTGTACAATCCGGCCCACCACAATAGGTGGAATCCGCGGGCAGCACTCACAGAACTTTTCCCTTCTGGGACAGAGAATATCATGTATTCCCCACCACTCTATCTCAAGTGGTACCACTACTTGTAACCCATGGATTATATCCTGGAGGTCCTAGGTTCGAGTGGTGGAGAAGACATGAAATTCCCTGCTTCATGAGGGAAAAGTTCTGTGAGTGTAGCTTGCGGATTCCACCTAGTGTAGTGGGCCGGCTAGCGAGTCACGGATTCCACCTAGTGTGGTAGGCCGGGTCGTGCAGGGTCAGTCAAAAGGAGACTGCCATAAATATAAGAAGATGAGGATTTTGATAGCAAGGTAAAATAGTAAACTTATTCCAAAAGCTAGCTTAATGTGTTAGGGAATTCCCTTCAAGTTTATACAGGACCGTTTATTTGGTTCTATCGATTTGAGACAACTGGTTTTGAGAAGAAAGATGATTATAGTGTTGATAAGATGGAATTAAAGATGATTATAGTGGTTGATAAGATGGAATTATAGACTATGGCTATGGCTATGGCTATGGCTATGGCTATGGCTATGGCTATGGCTATGGCTATGGCTATGGCTATGGCTATGGCTATGGCTATGGCTATGGCTATGGCTATGGCTATGGCTATGGCTATGGCTATGGCTATGGCTATGGCTATGGCTATGGCTATGGCTATGGCTATGGCTATGGCTATGGCTATGGCTATGGCTATGGCTATGGCTATGGCTATGGCTATGGCTATGGCTATGGCTATGGCTATGGCTATGGCTATGGCTATGGCTATGGCTATGGCTATGGCTATGGCTATGGCTATGGCTATGGCTATGGCTATGGCTATGGCTATGGCTATGGCTATGGCTATGGCTATGGCTATGGCTATGGCTATGGCTATGGCTATGGCTATGGCTATGGCTATGGCTATGGCTATGGCTATGGCTATGGCTATGGCTATGGCTATGGCTATGGCTATGGCTATGGCTATGGCTATGGCTATGGCTATGGCTATGGCTATGGCACTCACAGAACTTTTCCCTTCTGGGACAGAGAATATCATGTATTCCCCACCACTCTATCTCAAGTGGTTACCACTACTTGTAACCCATGGATTATATCCTGGAGGTCCTAGGTTCGAGGGTGGGAGAAGCATGAAATTCCCTGCTTCATGAGGGAAAAGTTCTGTGAGTGTAGCTTGCGGATTCCACCTAGTGTAGTGGGCCGGCTAGCGAGTCACGGATTCCACCTAGTGTGGTAGGCCGGGTCGTGCAGGGTCAGTCAAAAGGGAGACTGCCATAAATACTAAGAAGATGAGGATTTTGATAGAAAGTAAAATAGTAGAACTTATTCAAAAGCTAGCTTAATGTGTTAGGGAATTCCCTTCAAGTTTATCAGGACTATGGCTATGGCTATGGCTATGGCTAGGGGTACGTTATTGGAACATTGGACTAAATATTCTTGATGTTTGTTCGTTAGGTTTTGTTTTTCTGACCAAACTGCGTCCTCTCATGTCTTCATCATCTAAATTTTTTTGGAGATGCTCTTATTCCAATGTGAGGAAAATAACACACGTTTCTTACTGTATTCTTTAATTTCTTACCATTTATGTGTGTGCTCTTTCTATCCGAAAGTACACCCTGTTGCTTTGAATAACATATTAAATCAACCTCATCAAATGGCTCTAGGTCATGGAGTCAGCACAAGGTTGATTTTAATAATAGATTCGGGCTTAGTCCGACCCAACTTTGAATCAAACCTAAACCTAATTTTGTATAAAGGGTTAGCTTGCAAAATTATCTAATAGGTCAGTCCAATTTCGTTTCGAATGTCACCCGTGGGTAAGTGCTTAGGCTTGTCATCCACAACCCAACTAAACTAGCATTTGCAGTGGCAACGAAAATGTCCTTTTTTTACTTGACAAGAATTAGGTTCTTGGCTAAATTTTTTGGGGCTGTGATTTAAAATTTAAAGTTGTAACCCAAAATGTTGTGCCACAACTCAAGATGTTAGTTTGGTCTCACTCTGGACTAGACCTCAACCTAATTTTGAATAAAGGACGAACTTGTGGAATTTATCTAATAGGTGGGCGTCTATTCGATGTCACTCGTAGATCAATGCTTATGTGTGTCATTTGCAGGTCAACAAACATGTCCTTTTTGCTTTACAAGAACTAGGACCTTTGCTAAATCTGTTGGGGTTGCGGCTTAAAATGTTAGTGTTGCGGCCCAAGATCTTGAGCCACAACTCAAGATGTTAAGGCTGTGACCTTAATTTAAAAACTCTAAAAAAAATCAACTTCCAATTTGTGTGTCAGTCCAAGGTAGATGGATCAAACCTTAAACCATTACTTTTTATCTATGCCACTCGGATACTGGACAATGTATAGGTAGAATCTTGTTGGTCATGGTGCTCGAATTCTAATCGACCTGAATCCTCATTCAATTTTGTCAAGCCACATGGAATCATGCAGCTCATTGAGTTTGAATTAATTTTTCACAATTACTTAATCTCAAATCATTCTCGCCTGAACATGACGAATAATAAAAAATGTCAAACTTAGTACTTAGTCAATTGATCCAAGTCTCCCTAACGATAACTTGAAAGAAAGAGTCAACTGAAGTAAGTTAACTCAACTCAATAAGGATTCTAAGTTTTATACCTAGTGTTTTAAAAAATATAAGGATGCATGCATCAAGAAAATTCAAGTGTAAAAACTAAGAATTAAAATGATATATGAAACCATCCGTTGGGTTAAGTATCAAACTAGTACACCATAGTGTGGCAAGTAATAAAAATAATACTAACAATACTTGGTGATTGCAACGTAAAAAATAAAAAAAATCTAATTAGGGATCCATATTACTTTTTACATGCTTAATCTCTAGTTTCCATTCAAGGGATCCAAATTACCTTTGTGAATCTTCGATTGCCGCACAATATACGCCTCAATAACATCCAAATATTGCCAATCCTTTAGAACTCAAATCTGAATCAAACTAACGTGTCCTTTTATAAAGAATGACGACACGAGAGAAGAAAACCGACTTACGCAGGTTGCTCCTTGATTTCCTTGAAACTCGTCCCTCTAGAAACGATGATTTACGCCAACCTAACGTGTCCTTACAAAAATGTTGAATTATTGTGTTAAATCCAAATCCTTCAATGGCATAAAGATTTTCGAGCATTCAATTGGTAGGGGTTCTCCTTTTAATTTTTTTCCCCAACAATCATCAAAAGAGAAATAGGTATAAATAAGGCTATGAGTGGTTATTTGAAAGCCCACGATTTTGAAGTAATTGATGGTAACTGCTATCATGTAAAAAGCGAAGGACATAAATACGGAACTATACCTTATTTTTACTAAGACAAAAGATATTATTATTCTTTATTTTAATTAAATCTTTACAATTTTTTGTGTTTTTACTTAAATCTTCATATTTTTAAACTTATTTTTAAATAGTTATTTTGTCTATATTCATCGCCAATTTAAATAGTGTAAATGCAAAGATATTGCATATATGTTGGCATTGATTTTTTGACAATATATATTTATGGAGATAATATTTTATTCCAATATTTTTCAAATTAATATTTTATTTCTTGGTGATCAAGAACTATTTTATTCAGCTTATTGATGGATGCATATTGAAGATAATGAAGATTCTGTGAAAGAGAAAAATAAGGAACCAAGTTATTAGGAAAGTTATTGAAAAAGCTAAAGGTACTTACTTTTTGAAAAACTTTGTTTTGGTAAGCCGATTTGATAGGGATTTGTTGAAATTTGTTAGGCTTCGAAATCACATAAATAATGGGATGTTTTCCTAAATTTTTGGATCTTTATCCAAGTTGTTGGAGGAACTTTTCTATAAAGTGTCACGCGAGGTGTCACTCAACCGCTTTTGAGATATTGTGTTTCCTTATTCCATGCGGCGTTATATCTAATTTGGTAGCTGAACTGAATCGAAGATATGGAAGCTACCAATGATATTTAAGCTTTCGTTTCTATAAAAGCTGACGACGGATTTTTTATTTTCACGAGAGAAGTTTTCTTCATTTTGCGAGCCGTTGTTTTTTCTTTCACTCCCTACGTTTCTGCGTATGAGTTTGTGATTGTTTTACACACTCTTCTTATGTTGTGGATTTCATCAACTTATTGAGTGTGTTGAGTTATTGCGTCCGACGGCAACGCACTGGTGTTTCAGACGGTGTCGCAGGAGGCAATCTTCCTTGTTCTTCATTGAAACTCAGTCTCGGGAGGAGGCTTCATCCGAACTCGGGAGGAGTTCTGTTTTTAGACAAGGGGAGCTTGTCAATTTGATCGTGGGCGAGGGGATCTTGTCAAACACGGATTCCGAAAGGAGTAATTTACCACAAGGGGATCTTGTTGGTTTCTAGATCTCGGGAGAGATCGATCTAAAGTCGAGGGGAGCTCGCAAAAATAGTTTCCTTGGGGAAGTTAGCTAGAGGCGGCGACAAAGATAAGAGGGAATCTTTATTTGTATATGTAACGCCCCCGAACCCGCCCTGGCTCGGTACGCTACTTTGCTAACCAACTCCGCATTTAAAACGTAATTTAAAAATAATTATCTTAAATATTTTGACTCGTTTTCGGGTTTTTCGAACTGTCAAAACTTGTTGGGAAACGGGCCCAAAATACGTTTAAAATACATCGGAAAATGTCGGGTCAAAACATTTGAGAAAATGGGAAAATTTGAAAAAAAATCAAAAATTGGCCGCCTTTTTTGTAACGACCGCCCAGCTGTACGTTGCTGGCACGTCACCCCGTTCTAGATCTCACCATACGCGGGGTCAAGTCGTGCAGGTCCCACCGATGGGCTAGCTGCCACGTGTGTCCCCTCAGGGCCGTCCACGTGTACTCACGATCTTCCCTCTCCCTGCAAAGGGTTTTTGCCTTCCCCCCCACTCGAACCCAGTACCTCAGGGACTAGTACTTGGGCTACAAGTGAGGAGTACCACTTGAGCTAGTAGCGCTACGGCACCGGATCCCATCAGAACTCCGAAGTTAAGCGTACTTCGACGAGAGTAGTACCAGGTTGGGTGACCGACTGGGAAGTCCTCCTGTGTACTAGCTCAAGTGGTACTCATCACTTGTAGCCCAGGTACTAGTCCCTGAGGTACTGGGTTCGAGTGGGGGGGAAAGCAAAAACCCTCTGCAGGGAGAGGGAAGATCGTGAGTACACGTGGACGGCCCTGAGGGGACACACGTGGCAGCTAGCCCATCGGTGGGACCTGCACGACTTGACCCCGCGTATGGTGAGATCTAGAACGGGGTGACGTGCCAGCAACGTACAGCTGGGCGGTCGTTACAGTATAAGTCCGATTGTCTTGTAACTTTGTGAACTCAAAGAAATATTTTTATATTGGGCATGGCTCCGCAGATGTAAGCTGGTTGTCGAACTGCGTTACCAACCTTCTATGTCATTTATTTTCGCATATTTATATTGTCCATCATTGTATTAATTATCGGTGTCACACAAAATACCTTGTGTGACATCGCATAACTGATCTTAATCTTTCAATTGGTATCAGAGCTGTCGCTTTTGTTTCTTAAGCGGGATCAGCGGGACAAGATTATAGTTCTTGTACGATGGACTCTATGAAAGAAGGGGGTTCTACAATGCGTCCGCCATTGTTGGATGGAAGTAATTATGCTTATTGGAAAGCAAGGATGAGGACATTCATTAAAGCTATTGACGAGAAGGCTTGGAGATCTAGTTTAACAGGTTGGAATCACCCTATGGACAACGATGCATAAGGTATTATATCTCCAAAACCTGAAGAAAATTGGACCATAAATGAAGATGCTTTGGCACACAACAATTCAAAGGCTCTAAATGCTATCTTTAATGGCATGGATCCAATTCAGTTCAGATACATCTCCACATGCGAATCAGCAAAAAAGGCATGAGAAATTCTTCAAACCACCTATGAAGGAACATCTACAGTAAAGTTGTCCAAAATGCAAATGTTAACCACTCGATTTGAGAATCTAAAGATGCAGGAAGATGAGACTATTGGCGAGTTCAACGCCAAATTATGTGACATAGAAAATGAAGCGTTTGCTCTCGGTGAGATTTTTTTCGAAGAAAAACTTGTAAGAAAAACTTTAAGGTCTTTGCCACAACAATTTGCCTATAAAGTCACTGCCATAGAAGAAGCCAAAGATGTCTCTAAAATGAAGCTAGAAGAGTTGATGGGATCTCTTAGAACTTTCGAGATGAATCTTGGAGGAGACACCAAAATAAAGAAGGAAAAAGGAGTTGCTTTTAAAACAGAGGTACAGAATTACAACGAGCATGATGAAGATGACTTGGAGGAATCTCTAGCCCTGCTGTCAAAAAATTTCAACAGAGTTATGAAGAGATTTGGAAGAAATACTCACGGTGTCAGGCAGGGTGTCACAAACTTCAAAAATGGTTCTTCAAGCAACAAGAAGCACAGAGAAGAAACTTATGTATCTGATCAACCATTCAAGAACAAAGGCATTCAGTTTAGAGAGTGTGAAGGTTTCGGGCATATACAAGCAGAATGTGCTAATACCTTAAAGAAAAAGAAGAATTCTCTGAATGCAACCTGGAGTGAGGATGAGTCAGAGAAGGAAAACGAATTTCAGAGCAACCATGTGGCGCTTGTTGGAAAGACAGAATGTGAAGAAAACGGTGGTCTTATACACGGTGTCACAGAAGATTTTTCCAATAGTAGTGATGAAGACGAAGAACAAGTTATAGAAGAAGATCTTATTGGAGAATTCAAGTTTCTGCATGAGAAATGGACTGAGCTTGTTGAAGTAAATCAACTTCTACACATTCAGATTAGAAATTTGAAAGATGAGAAGAATGATCTTCAAAATGCTATTGATGATTTGGAGACCAAGCTGAAAACGAGTCAGTATGAAGTTAATGATCTACACGCAAGTGCACGTGTCGCAAAAGTAGTAAAGTGTGTGCAAGCACGAGTGTCGATCCCACGAGGAATAAATATGTTAAGTATTGAATATCTAATTTTCAGCTTAATTTGAAGAGAAACAGTATGTTGATGATTTTGGATTTTAAACTAAAATAATTTAAATAAAATAAATCAAACAATTTAAATAACAGATTCGAATGTAAAGAGTTAAGATTATGTGAGGAGAATAATTCTAGGGTTCCGATTTCACTTAGCTAATCCTATTTAACAAACCTAATTCAAGTAATTAATTCCTATTCCTTCGTGTTGATGGTTATTTCACTATGTTGTTTATTAAACTCTCTCGAGTATTAATAAGCTTACTCAATTGATGTGTTATTACCTCTCGGTCTCTAACCCTACAATCAATTGAATACATTAAGAGCAAGAAATTGAATTACCACTCAAACGCCCTAACTATCTCTAGTCTAGGGTCCTTTTTAAGGTAAAATATTCAATGCACGGTTAAATTCTTCGCTCTCGCATCCCAAATTAACCCTAAAATTCTTAGTTTTGGTGATCAAGCAAACCTAAGCATTAAGTTCAGAATAGATTACTCAACACAGAAAAGAAACAGAAAACTAAAAACTTGAATTAAGAAAAATAAGTATTCATAACAAAGTTACGTCGAAACCCTAGAATAGAAAACTTAGTTCATGATCAAATCAAAGTAAACTACAAAGAAAATAAAATAGTTCATGCTAGAAGAAAAGAGGAGAAGAAAAACTAGAAATTTCTGCCGAGTTCCTCCGTTCGTTTCCACTTGCTTCAATCCGGCCTCCGATGTCCGCATAGGGTTTTTCTTTTCGTTCTGCTATATCTTTTCCTTGGTTCCTTCTCAGACTTTTATTTTTTTCTCAAATTAGGGCCACGGTCCATAAATCAACGGCCGAGATTGATCCGATCAATAAGTTAAAAATTTAACTTTCAATATTTTCTGCGATCACGATCGATCGTGGTTACGTTGAAATATTAATCAACGAAATTTACGCTGATCGATCGGGCCTTCTCTGAAATTTTTGTCGCGAACTTTCTCCAATCACGATCGATCGTGGACAATGCCCAATCGATCGGGCCGGCTCTGGAATCTGTGGAAGAAAATTTCACGAATCACAATCGATCGTGGTACACGCCCGATCAATCGGGCTGTCTCTGGAACTTTTCTTTGTTGATTTTTTGTGGATCACGATCGATCGTGGTACAATCCCGATCGATCGTGATCGCCTTTTTTTTTTCCTTCCTTTTTGTCGCTTTACTTCCTATTTCGAACCTAAATCCGCCGTTACCTGTTAAAACTCAACTTACCTGCACAATCTCACTCATAACATTAAATAAATTCAAACGCTCAAAGAAAAACTAATCGAAACAAGAATGAAAAGCACGAATAAGTGTGCAAAATACACACTTATCACTTCTACACATTCAGATTAGAAATTTGAAAGATGAGAAGAATGATCTTCAAAATGCTATTGATGATTTGGAGACCAAGCTGAAAACGAGTCAGGATGAAGTTAATGATCTAACCAATGAGATAAGTCTCATGAAAAAGAATGTCAAAATGCTGAATTCAGGTTCATCTAAATTGGATAATATTCTAAACGTCAGCAAATCAAGTGCAAATCGATCTGGATTGGGGTTCAAAGGTGAAAGTTCTGTTTCACAGACGATAGCTGTAAAGGAAAATCACTCGGTGATGAAATTCGTAAGGTCAAGCTCGGTGTCACAGCCAGTGTTAGACAAGAGATTTGATTACAAAGGAAAGCAAGTTGCAAATAAGAATGCCAAAAACTAATAGAAAGTCAAATTTCAATAACTTCTATCATGCCTCAAGCAGTAAAGGTAACAAATATGTTTCTGTATGTCATTATTGCCAACGTCGTGGTCATATTTGCCCTAAGTGCTACACTTATCTTGTGGACCTAAGACTAGGTACTGTTAGAAATGCTTCTTCTTACAGATTCCCTTATCAGAAATGGGTGATGAAATAAGTTTGAAGTGTAATGTTACACATCTTTCACTAAAGGCAATCGGAACCAATGCATGATATTTTGATAGCGGATGTTCTAGACATATGACAGGTGAAGAGAGATATTTGAAGGATATTATACCCGAATCCGTGGGAAAAGTAACATTCGGCAACGGTGTCTCAACGGATGTCATTGGAAGGGGAACGTTGAATGTTCCTGGTTTACCAAAGCTGAGTAATGTTTTATTGGTAAATGGTCTGAAATATAATCTAATCAGTATTAGCCAGCTTTGTGATTAAGAATTGAATGTGCAATTCGCAAGAGAAAAATGTGTGGTGTCAGATCAAAACAACAAGTGCGTTATTGAAGGAGTTAGATCATTCGACGATTGCTATCTTATTTCTTCCTCGTCTACCTGCCTTCGGTCAAATATGGAAGACACTATTCTATGGCATAGAAAGTTGGGACATGTTAATTTCAGAATGCTTGAAAAAATTATTTCGAAAGGTGTTGTCCAGGGAATTCCTGTATTAAAGTTTGATGAAGAAAAATTATGTGGACCATGTCAAACAGAAAAGCAAACCAAGGTGTCACACCCGATGTCACAGTCATCCACAACTACCCGGGTACTTGAACTACTCCACATGGATCTAATGGGGCCAATGCCTGTTGAAAGTATTGGAGGAAAATTGTATGTCTTCGTTACTGTTGATGATTTCTCACGCTACACATGGGTGGAATTTCTTAGAGAAAAGTCTGACACTTTTAGAGCCTTCAAATCAATGTGTACTCCACTTCAACGTGAAAAAGATTGTGTTATCTTGAAAATTATTCGAATTCGTAGTGACCATGGAAGAGAGTTTGAAAATTCTGAATTCTTGAATTTCTGTAAACACCTAGGGATTACTCATGAATTCTCGGCACCTTAGACTCCTCAACAAAATGGGATCGTTGAAAGGAAGAACCGTACATTGGCTGAAATGACTCGAGTAATGCTAAATGAAAGGGATGTTCCTCAAAAGTTCTGGGCTGAAGCTATGAGCATTGCTTGCTATACCATAAATCGTGTGTATCTCCGTGGCAAAACTTTTATGACACCCTATGAGATATGGAAAGGTAAAACTCCGAATCTCAATTATTTTCATCCGTTTGGCAGCATCTGTTTTGTGTTAAATGACAGGGAACACAGGGGGAAACTTGATCCTAAGAGTGATGAGGCTATCTTTCTCGGTTATGCTACAAATAGCCATGCTTATCGAGTTTACAACAAAAGAACTCGAACTGTTATCGAATCTGCAAACGTACAAGTAGACGACTCTCTAGACACAGCATATAATCTGAAAGAAGATGCCAATCAGATTTCAAACAATGAAGGCACTAGTGTTCCATCCGGTGTCACAGGTGGTGTCTCAGGCGGTGTCACAGATCAAACAGAGACAGTTGATGAAATAGAAGTGTCTACCTTACAGAACAGGTCACCGTCTACACGTGTTTAGAAGAATTATCCTGCAGATGAGGTTATTGGAAGTTTGAATGATGGTATGCGAACCAGAGATAAGCCGAGGGTAATTTATCGAGAAATGATTCAAATGGAATGCTTTACATCAATGATTGAGCCCAATAATGTGAAAGAAGCATTACTAGATGAATACTGGATAGAAGCTATGCAAGAAATACTCAGCCAATTCTCCCGCAATCAAGTTTGGTATTTAGTATCGTGTCCTTCCGATGTGAATGTTATTAGTACTAAGTGGATCTTCAAAAACAAGAGTGATGAGCATGGCAACATCACTCTTAACAAAGCTCGACTAGTTGCTCAAGAGTATTCTCAGATTGAAGGTATTGATTTTGATGAAACATTCGCTCTGGTTGTTCGTCTTGAATCTATTCGGCTTTTCATGTCTATTGCTTGTGTTATGCGGTCCAAGCTCTAACAAATGGATATGAAGAGTGCTTTCCTCAATGGGTTTCTTAATGAAGAAGTTTATGTTGCTCAACCAAAGAGTTTTGAAGACCTTCATCATCCCGAGTATGTTTATAAATTGAAGAAGGCGTTATATGGGCTTAACCAAGCTCCTCGTGCGTGGTATGAACGACTCACGCAGTATTTATTAACCAAGGGATCTGAGCGAGGGGGAGTAGATAAAACCATTTTCGTCCGCCGTGCCAAAGGTCAGTTTCTACTTGCTTAAATTTATGTTGATGATATATTGTTTGGCTCGGTGTCACATGTGATGGTGGATGAGTTTGTAGCTCAAATGACCGGAGAATTCGAGATGAGTATGGTAGGAGAACTCACTTATTTTCTTGGCCTTCAAATTCAGCAAGAAACAAATGGTATTTTTATCTCTCAAGCCAAATATGCCAAGAATTTACTGAAAAAATTTAAGCTCGAGAATGCACGCCCGAGTAGAACACCCCTTGGGACACATGAGAAACTCTCCAAAGATGAGAAGAGAATTGCTGTTGATCCACGATTATATAGAAGCATGATTGGAAGTTTATTATATCTAACCGAAAGCCGACCAGATATTTGTTATAGCGTGGGTTTATGCGCTCGATTTCAAGCCAATCTGAGGGAGTCACACCTAGTGTCGGTTAAACGAATTCTAAAATATGTTAGTGGAACAACTGATTATGGCATCTGGTATTCTTTTGATTCTAATGCAAATCTGGTGGGTTATTGTGATGCTGACTGGACAGGAAGTTCTGATGATCAAAAAAGCACTTCGGGTGGATGTTTTTATGTTGGACACAACTTGGTGTCATGGTTTAGCAAGAAGCAAAATTCGATTTCTCTGTCTACTGCCGAGGAAGAATATATTGCAGCAGGTAGCAGCTGTACGCAGTTTATTTGGATGAAACAAATGACGAAAGACTATGGTATTACACAGGCTGTCATGACCCTCTATTGTGATAATTTGAGTGCTATCAATATTTCTAAAAATCCCGTTCAGCATTCCCGGACAAAGCATATTGATATACGTCATCATTTTATTCGATCTCTTGTGGAGGACAAAATTATTAATTTAGAGCATATGGTGATCGAAAAACAAATTGCCGATATTTTCACCAAGGCATTGGATGGTGTAAGATTTGAAGAGCTGAGGTCTGCCTTAGGCCTCTGTGTTATGTAAGTCGTTTATCGCTTTTATTTAAAAAAAAAAGGGAATTGCCACTTGCGTTAGGTGTTTGTTTTTTTTATTTTATTTTTGGAGCAATCTACTGTGTATTACTCACCCCCTGCAGAAAGTGATCATTCTTAATATTATCTATGGGGAACACCGTATGTGACATGAGAAATACGGTTATTCTAATCGGATGTTTATATTAAATGAAGAATTGGAGCAACATTTTTTATTGGGATTATTTCCCAACTTGCAGAGATCTGACTTATTTTTCAAAGATTCTTGATTATATTGGTTTATGGAAATTTGATAGATTTTTGAATTTATTTTTCAAAAATTTACTAAAAAATATAGGATTTCTTATTTATTGCTGGGATTTGAAATTTTTATGGAATGTAAGTGAAATATTTCAAATATAAAGAATTTCCAGAACACTCTTGCTTCTCCTTCTTCTGCATTCGACGATTTGGGCTATCTACTTTCTCTCTCCAGAATGGTGATTATCGAAGAGGTTTCTGATGAGAAGTTCTCAGGCAATGTCTCAATGCCTGTTCCAGAAAGGATATCGAGCTCTGCATCAGCTATTGTGATTTTTTCACCGTCGTCACCACTGGTAAAATCTTCTATTCACGGAAAGGTAAAATAAAAAATTACTGAAGGAGCCATTCCTCTTACTCAGGTAGATTCATCTGGGATTAAACGAAAATTTCAAAATTCTAGTGGGGATAAATTTCAAACGAGCTCAGTGCCTCCCAAGGCACCAAAAAATTTCAAAGTTACTACGACATCGAAAGGAAAAAGGCCAAGAGTAGAAAAATAATCGTCTTCAGACAGCTCATGGCTTCAAGAAGCCATCTTTGAAATCAACACCGATGATGAAGAAGTATTCTTTGAAAAATCTCCAAAAAAACCGACTCGAAAATCTTCCCGACTCAATACTCCCAAGCGTCCAAAGTCCAACACTCCTAAATCCAAACAATCTGCTGCATCAAAATCACTTAAGTCTTCTGGTTCAAAGTCCTGAAAGGGTGCTACTGTTGAGTCTTCCAAGACAATTCCCTCCATAGCTCCGAAATCCAAAAAGCAAAAATCAAGCACATGTTCACCAATGAAGGAGTCCTCTCACTCCAAAACCACCACTCGAGGTGGGTCAAGCATCAAGACAAGTCTTCTTTTAAAGTTTCGAATGAAGATTTTAAGTCAAGACTGCATCTAGCCGATGGCTAAATTTTTCCCAATGGAATATTTGGGCAGAAAGAAGAATTCATGAAGGGGATTTCACTCAATATGAAACTGTCATTTATCATTTGATGAGTTTAGGACTGAAAAAAAAACATTCAGACATGTTAGGCCATTTGTTTAGAATGTTATTCTTGAATTTTATTGCAATTTGGATATTGATGTAAAAAATACAGTACATCCTGATTTTGGCCGGGTATTTGTGAGAGGCCACACCTTTAATTTTACCCTGATGATCATTAATGAATATTTGGCCTTGAAGACAACTGCTTCGAACAAGTTTGTACCCGATTTCAACAAAATTATCTTTGATGTCACTGGGGGTGTTAGAAGAATCTGGCTCCATGGCAAAGATTTTCCTGCTGCACAATTGTCAATTAAATATGATATTCTCCATAAAATTGCTATGCGAAATTGGCTGTCTACATCTCATGGTACTGGGGTGAACAAGACAATGGCAGCATTGTTATCTAAAATTGGAAATTCAATACTTGTTGATTTTGACAAGTTTTTCTTTGAACAAATAATGAAGCATGAGGATGGGAAAAATTCAAGGTTAGTTCTTCCATTTCCCTCTCTCATATTTGGTATTTTATCCTCCCAACAGTCCATTATTAGATAACATGAAGTGTTGTTTGAAGAAAAATAGGAAATCCGTATCAGTTATAAATTACAGATGGGAGAGCACATCAATGACTAGAAGGTTTTGTTGAGGGTATGCCTATTTCCGAGTCAAGAACCGATTCTGCATTGTTGGCCCGAACAGTAAAATTTTTGGTTGGCACATCAAAATCTTTGACCATGCAAATTTTTGTGTAGCAATCGGTATTGTCCATCTTATTTAATTAATAACGTCATTTTGTAACTTTTATTTTTATGAAATTTAGTGAATTTGATTGGTTGGTTAAATAGGTTAAAGTTAGTTAGCCAAGGGCATTTGAGTAATTGTGAAGCAGTGTTATAAATGGAGGGTTTAATGAAGGTTTAGCCTCCACTGTTTCTCATTTTCCTTTCTTGGCATTCAGCTCAGCTAAGCAGAGTTTCTCTCGGCGATTTTCTCTCCCATTTTCTTCAAGCTAGGTGAGTTCTACTTCGATTTCTTACTACATTGTAACTATCGATGTTAGAGGGGATTTTAAATATGAGTTTTGAGAATGCTGTAAGTGAGAGTTAGTTTGGGTTTGGGGCAAATCGGGAATACACAATGAACAGAGCTTCCAAATTAGTTTCCTTAGATTTCTGGATGGTTAGAATGAAGTTTAGTGAAGATTTAATTAATGCTCGGTTTATGGTTTTAGGTTTGAGCAAACCCCCGAGGTAGATTTCAACCAAGTTTTTCAGGAGAGTACGTGTGTGCTTTCGGGTCTACATCACAAAACAGTAGGTTTATGCTTGTTTGAATGTTTTCTGTATGTCATGTATCATATTTTTGATGTGATCGGTGGATGTGAGTAATAGATTTTGTCGTTTTGTGATCGGTGGATGTTGTCTATCGGTAGATGTGAGTAATAGATTTTGTCGTTTTGTGATCGGTGGATGTTGTCTATCGGTGGATGTTGTCTATCGGTGGATGTTGTCTATCGGTAGATGTGAGTAATAGATTTTGTCGTTTTGTGATCGGTGGATGTTGTCTATCGGTAGATGTGAGTAATAGATTTTGTCGTTTTGTGATCGGTGGATGTTGTCTATCGGTAGATGTGAGTAATAGATTTTGTCGTTTTGTGATCGGTGGATGTTGTCTATCGGTAGATGTGAGTAATAGATTTTGTCGTTTTGTGATCGGTGGATGTGAGTAATAGATTTTGTCGTTTTGTGATCGGTGGATGTTGTCTATCGGTAGATGTGAGTAATAGATTTTGTCGTTTTGTGATCGGTGGATGTTGTCTATCGGTGGATGTTGTCTATCGGTGGATGTTGTCTATCGGTGGATGTTGTCTATCGGTGGATGTTGTCTATCGGTAGATGTGAGTAATAGATTTTGTCGTTTTGTGATCGGTGGATGTTGTCTATCGGTGGATGTTGTCTATCGGTGGATGTTGTCTATCGGTGGATGTTGTCTATCGGTGGATGTTGTCTATCGGTGGATGTTGTCTATCGGTGGATGTTGTCTATCGGTAGATGTGAGTAATAGATTTTGTCGTTTTGTGATCGGTGGATGTTGTCTATCGGTGGATGTTGTCTATCGGTGGATGTTGTCTATCGGTGGATGTTGTCTATCGGTGGATGTTGTCTATCGGTGGATGTTGTCTATCGGTGGATGTTGTCTATCGGTGGATGTTGTCTATCGGTGGATGTTGTCTATCGGTGGATGTTGTCTATCGGTGGATGTTGTCTATCGGTAGATGTGAGTAATAGATTTTGTCGTTTTGTGATCGGTGGATGTTGTCTATCGGTAGATGTGAGTAATAGATTTTGTCGTTTTGTGATCGGTGGATGTGAGTAATAGATTTTGTCGTTTTGTGATCGGTGGATGTGAGTAATAGATTTTGTCGTTTTGTGATCGGTGGATGTTGTCTATCGGTGGATGTTGTCTATCGGTGGATGTTGTCTATCGGTAGATGTGAGTAATAGATTTTGTCGTTTTGTGATCGGTGGATGTTGTCTATCGGTAGATGTGAGTAATAGATTTTGTCGTTTTGTGATCGGTGGATGTTGTCTATCGGTGGATGTTGTCTATCGGTGGATGTTGTCTATCGGTGGATGTAGAGTGTTACTGTTCATCGGTGGATGTTGTCTATCGGTGGATGTTGTCTATCGGTGGATATAGTCTATCGGTGGATGTAGAGTGTTACTGTTCACCGGTGGATGTTGTCTATCAGTGGATGTAGTCTATCGGTAGATGTGAGTAATAGATTTTGTCGTTTTGTGATCGGTAGATGTGAGTAATAGATTTTGTCGTTTTGTGATCGGTGGATGTGAGTAATAGATTTTGTCGTTTTGTGATCGGTGGATGTGAGTGGTAGATGTGGGTAGTAAAGTTTGTCGTTTTGTGATCGGTGGATGCGAGCGGTGGATGCCTTTTGTTTTTGTTTCTATTGCTAGAACTATTCAGCGCTAGAAGTGTTCTGTTTTCTTTTGTTTTCTTTCAACCGATTGACTTAAATATTTTAATTAAATTAATAAATGTTGTTTTATACAAATGAATTTTCGCTGCAAGTTTTAACGTTTTTAAGGGTCAAACTTTGACTGTTGAGTGAAATTTTGAAATTTTCTCAGAATGTCATAGTGTGGTTCAGTATTATGAGTAGCGAACCAGGTTTATATAATTCGGGGCGTTACATTTTGAGCTTAAGAAACAGAGATCTACAATTTCTGAATTATTGAATGATATAGAGAAGAAGAACCCTCACATGGCGGCTTCAGATTCAAATGCCAAAGCGACAGATGAAGCTGGTACCTCCAGTGTCCTAGAGGATGTTCCAGAAAATGTTGATGAACAGAGTTGAATTTTACAATGATAGTGGTTTCTTCAATACTTATATTTGTGGAATATTATTACACTACTTCCTTGATTTGTCTGGATATGCTTCTTTTTTTTTGGATATTCTATTTTCTTGATTTTGGTTATCTCCCTATGGTGCTGCTGATGTTTATAGTGATTATGCTGCTTTTATCATGGTCGTTATTCTCTTATATTTATTTTTGTCCTTTTTGTGGCAAAAATGGGGAGTATTTTGGGTAGTAAGCTCTGTTACAACATCTTGATATGATGTTGATTGAAGTTCTATTTGTGATGTATATTGAAGCTACTATCCAGGGGGAGTTAATTCAGAGGGAGTTATTGAAGTTATTGGAATTATTGAATTTAATGATTTTGCCAAAAAATGCCAAAAGGGGAGATTGTAAATGCAAAGATATTGCATATATGTTAACATTGATTTTTTGGCAATATATATTTATGGAGATAATATTTTATTCTAATATTTTTCAAATTAATATTTTATTTCTTGGTGATCATGAAATATTATATTCAGCTTATTGATGGATGCATATTGAAGATCATGAAGATTCTGTGAAAGAGAAAAATAAGGAAACAAGTTATTAGGAAAATTATTAAAAAAGCTAAAGGCACTTGCTTTTTGGAAAACTTTGTTTTGGTAAGCCGATTTGATAGAGATTTGTTGAAATCTGTTAGGCTTAGAAATCACATGAATAATGGGATGCTTTCCTAAGTTTTTGGATCTTTATCCAAGTTGTTGGAGAAACTTTCCTAAAGTGTCACGCGAGGTGTCACTCAACTGCTTTTGAGATATTGTGTTTCCTTATTCCATGCGGCGTTATATCTAATTTGGTAATTGAACTGAATCGAAGATATGGAAGCTACCAATGATATTTAAAGCTTTCGTTTCTGTAAAAGCTGACAACGGATTTTTGATTTTCACTAAAGAAGTTTTCTTCATTTTGCGAGCCGTCGTTTTTCTTTCACTCCCTACGTTTCTGCGTATGGGTTTGTGATTGTTTTACACACTCTTCCAGACGGTGTCGCAGGAGGTAATCTTCCTTGTTCTTCATTGAAGCTCAGTCTCGGGAGAAGGTTGCATCCAAACACGGGAGGAGTTCTGTTTTTAGACAAGGGGAGCTTGTCAATTTGATCGTGGGCGAGGGGATCTTGCCAAACACGGATTCCGAGAGGAGTCATCTACCACAAGGAGATCTTGTTGGTTTCTAGATCTAGGGAGAGATCGATCTAAAGTCAAGGGGAGCTTGCAAAAACAGTTTTCTTGGAGAAGTTAGCTAGAGGCGGCGACAAAGATAAGATGAAGTCTTTATTTGTATAAGTCCGATTGTCTTATAACTTTGTGAACTCAAAGAAATATTTTTATATCTGGGCGTGGCCCCGCAGACGTGGGCTGGTTGTCAAACTTTGTTACCAACCTCCTGTGTCATTTATTTCCGTATATTTATATTGTCTATCATTGCATTAATTATCGGTGTCACACAAAGTACCTTGTGTGACATCGCATAACTGATCTTAATCTTTCAAATATAAATACGATATGACCATATTTTTGTTCACGTCGGCTAAATAACTTACGGAAATAAAAATTTTACTTTCACCTTTTTCCCTGTTGAACATTTTATTTTTCTCTCTTGTTAGCTGGTATTTTATTTACGTGACACGTCAATTTTTATACTACATTTATGATTTTCACTAGATTTTTTTTTATTGAGCATGCACCTACATTTTTTTTCTGATCAACTCGATCGTGTGGATCGAGTTTGATAGATCCACGGGGGGTCATGTGTTATGCACATTTGAACGTTTGAGGATGTGTTTTTTATAAACTAGAGTAACGAAACAGCTATATGTGTCGTGTTCCTGAGCGCAAAATTTTAAACCTGATCAGGGTCATTAATGACTTTTCAATCACCAAGTACCGCTTTATTATTATATATGTTTGTGGTATAGTGTGCTTATAGTCCGTAAAAAACTACATTTTCACTTAAATTTTTCATATTATTCAGTAATAATCTATTTTATATATTTACCACATTATAGTAGAAGATTTTGAACATTATAGTAGAAGATTTTGACTTTTGTTATACTAAATGTTTTCATACACTTATTTTTATTTATGGTCTTCACTTGACATTCTCATTCTTGTTCCCTCATTAATTGATAAATGTAGACATTTATCCCTACAAAGTTCAGTCAACTCACCCCAACGACACTCATTTCAGGTCTTAATTATTGAGACCTTCAGTTACCATCATAAAAGTAGGCTCACGACATTTTACTATTCTATTTATTTCCTTATTTTTAGAGTTTTATTCGGTGAGATATGATATATACTAGTTTTTTTTCTTTTTAGTTAGAATTTTTGTTATTTATTTATTTATTTCGTACAGTTCATTGGATTTATATTGTCACATTGTCTTTGATATTGTTGTTGGACTTTCGAATTAACCTAGTTTTATTAGACTCTGACTTTTATTATTTTATAAGACTTATGCTATAGTATTAAATCATTAACATTAAGAGTTAACAATTCAATCCACTTGTTGGCCGTTCCTTGCTCTACCTTGCCTCCTCTTAGGGTAGTGACAGAGCTTACTTCTACAATTGAACCCATTTCAACTCTTTTACAAAATTATAAGATGATATTGAAGAAAACAATTATTTCATACCGCAATATTTTTCTAACATAATAATATCGAAAGCACATAAATTTTACAAGTTATATAAAAAAGAAAAAAGAAAAAAGAAAGCAGTGCATGATGAACATAAATCATTATACAATCATAATATTTGTAGTTGATATCCATTGTTAAATTGGTTTGCATGTGATGGTATTTGTTAATGTGACAACAACTTTAGGTTTCATTACTTTTGAATCCCAAGTTTGAAGTCTAAAAGTTAAAAGCCAAAGCCAAAGCTTTTTCCACTTAGAGAACATGTAATGCACGTCAAAGTCTTCACATCCACATAATTATTCTGAATCTCCATAACCCACAAAGATAGTACATAAACCCCATGTGTTTTCACCCTTATCCCCAACATCTTCTTCAAATCTTTTACTCAAAATCAGATGAACCCTAATTTCCTCGTCTTTTCCGGTAGTTGAGTTTTTTTTTTTTTATTAAAAAGACTTTTGATTTTTAGAACAATTAAGAGTTATTTCTGAAAAAATGTATCGAAATATTGATTCTTGTTTCTCGAGGATGATTTAAAATATAACTTTAAGAACCTGTAAAAGTTTATTTTAAGAATTTTTGTTGGTATTAATCATTTTTTATCATCAATAATCATCATTTAGTTTACAACTAAGTAATTTAATATGAATAATTTTATGTTTACACTCTATTCTTACTCTATATTATTATCTTGAGTTGTCAAACATTGATTGGGGCAATTAACTTGTAGCAACCGGTAATGGCTAGCCTTAATTTTTTTTTAGTAACATTTTTGTGACTCTTATTTTTATAGAATTAAGTAAATTTGATTGGTTGCTTAAATAGGTTAAAGTTGGTTAACCAAGGACATTTAAGTAATTGTGAAGCAAGTGTTATAAATGGAGAGTTTAATGAAGGTTTAGCCGTCACTGTTTCTCATTTCCTCATTCGGCATTCAGCTCAGCTCAGCAGAGCAGATTCTTCTCTAGCATTTACCCCCTTCGATTCTTCTTCGAATTAGGTGAGTTTTACTTCGATCTCTCGTTGTTTTAGTGATTATAGGTAATAGAGAGGGTTGTAGATACGTATTTTGAGAATGCGGAGAGTAGGAGTTGAGTTTGGGTTTTGGTGATAAATCGGGAAGCTCAAGGAACTGAGCTTCCAACTACTTTCCTTAGATTTTTGGATAGTTTAGAATGAAGTTAAGTAATGTTATGCTTATGTTTTAGGTGAGCCAACTCTTAAAGTAGCTTACAACCAGGAATCTCTCAGGAAAACCAGGTAAGTGGAGTATGTGTGTGCCTTCGGGTCTACATCACAAAACAGTAGGTTTATGCTTACTTGAATAGTTTTCAGTATGTCATGCATCATGTTTATTGAATGGAGTAGTCAGGCATCATGTTTTATTGAATGAGTACGAAAATGAATTTACATGTAATGGCATGGTAAGGCATGAGTAGTTTGAATCAGCTTTTACGGGAACTAATCCGCCCCTTAATCGAGAAGAGGATGTTATGACTTTGAGAGAACTGATCCACTTCCCATCGAACCGGGGGATCAGATTAGCTGTTAAAGGAACTAATCCGCCCCTTAATCAGAATAGGATGTTATGACTTTGGGAAAATTGATCCACTTCCCATCGAACAGAAGGATCAGATCAGAGAACAAACACAAATGCAACTGAGATGTGAAAGTAGAAACTGCATGATTTGGATTTATGAATTTAGTATTTCATTCATATTTGCTATACTTATTTAGCATTAGGCTAATAGATGATTTTTGTGATGTAAGTGCTGAAGTAACTGAAGGTGAATTCTCTGAGTTTACAGAAGTCTAGGAGCAGTTGATGGAGCAATGTTGTCTATCGGTAGATGTTGTCTATCGGTAGATGTTGTCTATCGGTAGATGTTGTCTATCGGTAGATGTTGTCTATCGGTAGATGTTGTCTATCGGTAGATGTTGTCTACCGGTAGATGTTGTCTATCGGTAGATGTTGTCTATCGGTAGATGTTGTCTATCGGTAGATGTTGTCTATCGGTAGATGTTGTCTATCGGTAGATGTTGTCTATCGGTAGATGTTGTCTATCGGTAGATGTTGTCTATCGGTGGATGTTGAGTGTTACTGTTCACGGTAGATGTTGTCTATCGGTAGATGTTGTCTATCGGTAGATGTTGTCTATCGGTGGATGTTGAGTGTTACTGTTCACCGGTAGATGTTGTCTATCGGTAGATGTTGTCTATCGGTGGATGTTGAGTGTTACTGTTCACCGGTAGATGTTGTCTATCGGTAGATGTTGTTTATCGGTAGATGTTGTCTATCGGTGGATGTTGAGTGTTACTGTTCACCGGTAGATGTGTCTATCGTGGATGTTCAGTGTTACTGTTCACCAGTAGATGTTGTCTATCGGTAGATGTTGTCTATCGGTAGAAGTTGTCTATCGTGGATGTTGAGTGTTACTGTTCACCGTAGATGTTGTCTATCGGTAGTATTGTTGTCTATCGGTGGATGTTGAGTGTTACTGTTCACCGGTAGATGTTGTCTATCGGTGGATATTGAGTATTACTGTTCACCGGTAGATGTTGTCTATCGGTAGATGTTGTCTATCAGTAGATATTGCCTATCGGTGGATGTTGAGTGTTACTGTTGAGCGGTAGATGTGAGTAGCCGACGTGTCGTTCGGCAGATGTTGTAAGGCCCTGAGTCCTCTGAACCCAGTTCGTTACTCACAATCCGAACATAACTAAGAAAAACTTGGACCAAATTTAAAACTTCGCTCGAAAGTCAGAATTTGACATTTTCTAAAATCTCAAAACATTTAAAAACTTGCAGTGGAAATTCTTTTGAGCAGAATAGAATTAAGCAAAGCTATAAAACAATGTTTGAATAATCGGTTAAAATATTAAGGATTAATTTCGGCCAACAGAAACAAAGACTTAAGCGTGAAAACTTAAAAATCGTAAGAGTCAAACGCATCTGCCGCTAAATAAAGTCAACAAAAATAAACAGAGACATAAACTGAAGGCTTCTACCGATCGCAATACGACAAAACTTATTATTTACATCTACCGATGACGTAAGCTGGATGATTCATTCATTTAACTCACACCGGTCACAAAACGACAAAACTTATTATACACATCTACCGATGACGTAATCCGGATGATTCATTCATCTAACTCACACCGGTCACAAAACGACAAAACTTATTATACACATCTACCGATGACGTAAGCCGGATGATTCATTCATCTAACTCACACCGGTCATAAAACGACAAAAAAGTACCTTATACCTTCCACCCAAAACAAAACACATCGCCCGATCACTAAACGACAAATTTACTGCCTACATCTTCCGATGGCTTTTACTGAAGACATCATCCAATGACTTTTACTGAAGACATCATCCGATGACGTTAGCCGGACGATTTACCCACCTAACATCTACAGGTAGACAACATCTTCCGACAGATAACAGAAACAACAACTCAGCATAGCAGCTTATCAAGCATTTACACTCTAAACAATGAATAACTCTGTCTACTAAGAACTTGAGTATTTCACTTAAATCCTTCAAAAAAACAATATAAATCCACAAATTTCAAAAAAATCCGGAGTAGTAAACTATGACTAATACCAAATCATGTTCTCATACTCGAAAAGAACAATTCATAAATTTGAAGGAAACAACAAACTACCAATGTGACTGACATTCTCTGCATACTTAAACGGAACTCTTGAAGACTACGCATCTCACCTACTGACATCAGTTAAACTGCCCCATCAGTTGCCAGATCAATGCATGAATGCACCCCTCCAACCTGCCTAGCTCTCAGCAAACTCAGAGAACACACCTGTTGTCACTTCTTCACCTACATCACAAAACTCATCTATTAGCCTAATGCTAAGTAAGTAAAGCAGTAACAAAATGAAATGCTGAAACATAAACTCCTAAACATGCAGTTTATACTTTCTCATCTCAGTTGCATATGCATTCGTTTATGATCTGATCCCCCGGTGAAATTGGGAGTTGGATCACTTCTCCCAAAGTCATACATCTGTTGACTTAATTAGTGTTTAAGTCTAACTAAGTTTTTGATGATGTATTTGGATGATAAATATGTAATTTGATTATGTTTGTTATATGAGAATAATGAGTTTTGCATATAAAATTAAGCGTTTTGGAAATACCCTTGGAAATGGTATTTTAGTTTTCTAACAATATTGGTTAAGTGTATAGGGCTAAATTTGTATAAAATGCTCACATTAACCGATAGCTAAAAGACAAAGAAGACATCCACCGGTTGAAGAAAAGAATGGCATCCACCGATAGGTAAACGACAAGAACAGTGGAGTTTAAAGAATCACACATGCCGATCGCTAAACGACAAAAGGCGATGGAGTTCAAGGCTTGCATCTGCCGATGGAGTTCAAGGCTTGCATCTGCCGATGGAGTACAAGGCTTGCATCTGCCGAAGGAGTTCAAGGCGTGCATCTGCCGATGGCGTTTTCAAGCTGCATCTGCCGATGGCGTTTGAAGATGTATCTGCCGATGGAATGTCAAGATGCTTCTGCCGATGGAATGTCAAGATGCTTCTGCCGATGAAATTTCAAGATACATCTGCCGATGAATTTTTAAGGTGCATCTGCTGATAGCATTCCAAGTTGTATCTGCCGATAGCCTATCATGTTGCATATGCCGATGAATTTTTAAGGTGCGTCTGCCGATAGCATTCCAAGTTGTATCTGCCGATAGCCTATCATGTTGCATCTGCCGATGGCGTATGAAGATACATCTGCCGATGGTTTTTCAAGTTGCATCCACCGATGACGTTTCGATTTTTTAAAGTTGCTTCCACCGGTGATCTTCCGCCAAATTTGAATATAACCGCGAAGCCACAGTGATGTCGTTTTCAGCATTAACTCCAGAACTTTAATGGCGACGATGAAGTAGCAATTTCAGATGCAACGGATATCTGCTTCAGTACGGATGCTTCCCAACGGTAACATTTTCCATTTGAAGAAAGAAACATTCAATTTTGTGAAGAAAAATCAGACAGAGTATTTAAGCTGAGGTTAGAGCACGAAGAAACAACTTTTGCCAATTTTATTCTTGAGCCTTAACCTGCAAATTTGAGCATACTCTGTATTACTCTTCTACACCTCTCGATTCGATAACTTGAGATTTTAATCTTTGAGAGTGTAGTCTGAGCTTGAAATTTACAAACTCAAATATCTGTATAAGGCAGTAGATTATTGCCCGTGAAGAATAATCCAATATTGTAAAAGGTAGTAGATCGACGCCCGGAAGTTCGATCTTGTATTCTCGTTGAGGAGATGGTTAAGGATCTTCAAGGGTGAACCTTGAAGCGTGGATGTAGGCAAGTTTTTGGCCGAACCACGAAAAAATCTTGTGTTGGTTTTTTTTTTCTCTCTCTGTTATTTTTATTGGTGTGTTGATTTGCTGTGAGATTAATAATTAAAAAAATACTAAAAGGTCTAATTCACCCCCCTCTTAGACAATCTCGATCCTACAATTGGTATCAGAGCAAAGTTTGTCACTGTCTAAGTTGTAACACTCTGTGAAATATATATTTACCATGGCATTCAACACTAACTTCACACACGCAGAAGGTCAAGTTACAAATAGACCTCCTTTCTTTGATGGTAGTGATTATGTTTATTGGAAGGCTAGAAGGAAAATATTCGTTCAAGCCATGGACTATGAGACTTGGTGTATAATAGAGAATGGTCCTTTTAAGGCCATGAAAATTGTAGATGGGAAAAGTATCCCTAAGTACTCTACTGAATTGTCTGAGTCCGATAAGAGAAATCTGAGCCTTAAATCCAAGGCAATAAACACTCTGTACTGTGCTCTGAATAGAGATGAATTTAATAGGGTACAAGGGTGTGAAAGTGCTCAAGAAATTTGACACTTATTAGAGATCACACACGAGGGCACAAACCAAGTGAAGGAGAGCAAACTGAATATGCTCATACATAAGTATGAATTATTCTCTATGCCTAAGGATAAGCCTGTCTCTTCCATGTTTACAAGATTTACTAACATAACTAATGGTTTGAAAGCTCTTGGTAAATCTTATTCTAGTGAAGAACAGGTCAGGAAGATCCTCAGATGTCTTCCAAGAAGCTGGCAGCCAAAGGTGACTGCAATTCAGGAAGCTAAGGATCTTAAAGCTCTAAAGCTTGAAGAGCTCATTGGATCCCTCATGACACATGAGATAACAATGAGGTCAAACGAGAAGGAAGATCTCAAGGAAAAAGAGGTTACAAAAAGAAAAGATATTGCTATGAAAGCCTCCTCCAGTAAACAAGATGTATCTGAGGAAAAAAAAAAAGAAGAAGATGATGAGGATATTGCCCTCATTACAAGGAGGTTCAGCAAATTCCTCCAAAGAAAAAGAATGCAAGGAAGGAGATTTTAAAAGGTTGAGAAATCTCACAAGGAGAAGGAAATCACATGCTTCGGGTGTGGAAAGTCGGGTCACATGAAGGCAGACTGTCCACAAGCGAAGAAGAATCCCAAGAAGTTTAAGAAGAAGACTATGAAGGCTACTTGAGATGACAGTGAAGGTGACACATCTTCTTCAGAAGATGAGGAAGTGGCCAATCTCTGCTTCCCAAGAAGTTTAAGAAGAAGGCTATGAAGGCTACTTGGGATGACAGTGAAGGTGACACATCTTCTTCAGAAGATGAGGAAGTGGCCAATCTCTGCTTCATGGCCAAGGAGGATGAGGTTAGTCATTCCTCTAATGATAGTGAATCTGATGATGATGATGGTGATATGGTTGATGCATTTAACGATTTGGTTAAACAATTCGGCATGCTTAAGTCTAAGTATAACATGGTGAAAAAGGAAAATGCAAACATGGTAGAAATGCATGCTAAGAAGTGTAATCTGCATGTCAAGGAAATAAATGAACTTAAAAGCAGAAATGAGGATTTAATAATATTATTTTGAAATTTACTAATGGCAACAAGTTATATAAAATGTTATTAGGTAAACAGAGAGTAAATTTTGACAGAGCAGGAATAGGTTATGATAAATCTAGTAAAAAGAAAGTTTACAAGAATTACTTTGTCAAATCTACCACTTGTCATGCATGCAATGAAGCAGGACATAAATCTTATGAATGTCCTTTAAAATCTAATAAGAGATCAAATGGTAAACTACAGTGGGTTCCTAAAGGAACCAAGACTAACGCTAAGACCCAAAAGATTTGGGTACCTAAGAAGACTACTTGATCTCTGTCTTGTAGGATGATGCGTCTCCAATAAGGAATCAGTGGTACCTGGACAGTGGCTGTTCTAGGCACATGACTGGAGATGCATCCATGTTTGCTGCTGTCAACAAGAAGAAAGGAAACGTCACTTTTGGTGGAAACCAGAAGGGTAAAATTGTTGGCATCGGCAACATAGGTAATCCTGATAACCTCATTATAGAAAATATTATGTTAGTTGAAGGTCTAAAATATAACCTACTAAGCATCAGTCAATTATGTGATAAGGGTTATAAAGTAGTCTTCAAGAAAAATTCCTGTATAATTAAGGATATAACCAATTGCAAGGTTCTCTTTACTGGTTTCAGGAAAGAGAATATCTATATCATTGACTTAGATAATATTGTTTGTGATAGTGAGAAATGTTTTACTGTTAATTCTTCAAATGATAGTTGGATCTGGCATAGGACATTAGGACACGTAGGGATGGATACCTTAGCTAAGATTACTAAGGAGAATTTAGTTAGAGGAATCCCTAAGATATCCTTTGAGAAGGATAAGGTCTGTGATGCCTGCCAAATGGATAAGCAGTTCAAAATTTCCTTTGCATCGAAGAATGCAATTTCTACTTCTAAACCGCTCCAACTTCTTCACATGGACCTCTTCGGTCCTTCCAATATAGCCAGCTTAGGAGGCAAATTTTATGCCTTTGTTATTGTAGATGACTTCTCTAGATTCACCTGGGTATTCTTTCTGAAGTCTAAGGATGAGACTTTTGATACCTTCTCTAGCTTTAAGAAAAGAGTTCAAAATGAAAAGGAGCTCACCATTGTTGCTATTCGTAGCTGATCATGGTGGAGGATTTGAAAATGAGAGATTTGAACTCTTGTGTCTCAAGCATGGAATTGAGCACAATTTTTCCTCCCCTAGAACTCCTCAGCAAAATGGTGTTGTTGAGAGGAAAAATAGGTCTCTCTAAGAGCTAGCTCGGACTATGCTCAATGAGAATTCTCTTCCTAAATACTTCTGGGCTGAAGCTGTCTCTACAGCATGCTATGTACTCAATCGGGTCTCCATAAGACCTATTCTTGAGAAAACTCCTTATGAGCTTTGGCATGGAAAAACTCCTTCTGTTAAATATTTTAGAGCCTTTGGTAGCAAATGCTTCATTCTAAATACTAAGGATAACTTAGGAAAATTCGATTCCAAATCTGATCTTGGAATTTTTCTTGGTTATTCTCTGACCAGTAAAGCATATGAGGTATTCAACAAGAGAACACTAGTTGTTGAAGAGTCGGTCCATGTCAACTTTGATGAGTCCCCTCAGCCCACAATCTATGTGGATGAGGATGTTACCTTGGATAAACAACTCGATTCTCTTTTTTTAGAAAAACCTACAGATACTCTTCTAGTAGAAAAATCTTTAGAACCATCTTCAAGTTCTCTAGAAATTGTTCCTGTTAAAGATGAATCTGCAGATCTTCCTAGAGATTGGAAGTTTATTAGAAACCATCCAATAGATGAAATCTTAGGTGATCCCTCATTAGGTGTTAAGACCAGATCCTTTCTTAGGAATCTCTGTGCCAATATGGCATTTATTTCTCAGATAGAGCCTAAGAAGTTTGAGGAAGCCGAATTCGATGAAAATTGGATTGTTGCAATGCAAGATGAACTAAACCAATTCGAAAGGAACAATGTTTGGGAACTTGTTCCAAAACCTGTTGATCATCCTATTATTGGAACTAAGTGGGTTTATAAGAATAAAATGGATGAAAATGAGATTGTAGTAAGAAACAAAGTTAGGTTAGTTGCCAAAGGTTACAATCAAGAAGAATGAATTGATTTTGAGGAAACCTTTGCACATGTAGCTAGGCTAGAATCCATTAAAATGCTCTTAGCCTATGCCTGCTACAAAAACTTCACACTCTTTCAAATGGATGTAAAGAGTGCCTTTTTAAATGGATATATCATGGAAGAAGTTTATGTAGAACAGCCCTTAGGATTTGAAGACTTTGAAAAACCTGACTATGTTTACAAACTAAGAAAGGCCCTCCATGGACTTAAGCAGACTCCTAGAGCTTGATATGATAGATTGAAGAACTTCCTTGAGAAAAGGAATTTCAAAAAGGGAAATATTGATTCAACTCTATTTACCAAGCAAAAGGATAAAGACATTTTGTTAGTTCAAATTTATGTCGATGACATTATCTTTGGATCAACTAATGTCAACATGTGTAATGAATTTTCCTCCCTCATGCAAAGTGAATTTGAGATGAGTATGATGGGGGAGTTGAAATTCTTCTTAGAGTTTCAGATTAGTCAATCTCTTGATGGAATTTTCTTCTGTCAAGAAAAATACATCAAGGATCTTCTAAAGAAATTTGGATTAGAATCATCTAAGTCTTCCAAGACTTCCATGAGTACCACAACTAAATTGGATAAAGATGAAAAAGGAATTAGTGTTGATATTAAAAAATATTGTGGTATGATTGGTTCATTGTTATATCTGACTACAAGTAGGCCAGATATACTCTTTAGTGTTTGTCTGTGTGTTAGATTCCAAACTGCCCCTAAAGAATCTCACTTAAATGCAGTCAAGAGAATATTCAAATATTTGAGTGGAACTTATGATCTTGGATTGTGGTATCCTAAGGGCACTTCTTTTGATCTGATTGAATACTCTAATTCTGACTATGCTGATAGTCTAGTTGATAGGAAAAACACTAGTTGAACATGTCAGTTCCTTGGTGAATCTCTTGTCTCCTGGTATTCTAAGAAACAAAATTCTGTTGCATTGTCAACTGCTGAGAGTGAATATATTGCTGCAGGCAGTTGTTGTGCACAAATACTTTGGATGAAACAGACTTTGAAAGATTATAATATGTTTTATGATAGAATTCCTATTCGGTGTGATAACACTAGTGCTATCAACATTTCTAAAAATCCTATTCAGCACTCTAGAACTAAGCATATAGATGTAAGATATCACTTCATCCGTGATCATGTTCAAAGAGGTGATATATTTTTAGAATTTGTTAATTCAGTAGATCAACTAGCCGACATCTTTACAAAACCTTTGGATGAAAAGACCTTCAATAATATAAGAATAAGACTAGGTCTCATTTGGGTTGAGAAAAACTAAGGCTATTCTTCTGTTGGTGAATCTTGAGTGTTAAAGCATTTCTGTCTGTGAAGGCATCGGTAGATGCATTGTTCTCAATAGGCATCGGAAGATGCATATCTTACCGATAGGCATCGGATGATGTATTTTTAATCTGCCGACACGTGTGACCCATCGGGCTGATCGGTTTTACACGTGTGACTTCCTCTCGTCGGGCGATGCCCTATTCCATTTAAACTCTATTTCTTCTCCGAGATGCTTCATCTTTCGCGCCCTTACAGAAAACCTCGGCTTTCAAACCTCTTTCTCTCTAGGTTTTTCCTTCTTCGAATCGCTCCAATGGATTCATCGTCTTTCGCTGTTCCTAAACCAGCCAAGAAGAAGGCCAAAGTATCAGCTCGTCCTCCACGAGAGATTCCTCGTGCAAAAGAGTGGCCATCTCTCTTCTTTCTCTCTCAAGCTGCTGAGTTAAGGTACCATGATGACTTTAAGTACAAATCTTTAATTCCCAGTCGAGGTATTTACTTTGATAACTTAGCTGGCATGGATATCATAGAACCCTTGAAGGATCTTGGGTTATTAGGACTTTTTGATGTAGAATCCTTCTATTACCCGGAAGCGATCAGAATGTTTTATGCCAATCTGAGTTTTACTTCTGATCTTTCCACTATTAAGAGCTTTGTGTATGGAAAGTACATTGATATCACTCCACAGTTCATTAATTTCCTTTTGGAGGTCTCCCATTTAGATAGCTGCCCCTACAAGTATGTGTCCGGCACTGAGCCACCGTTCTTTGGAACCTCTGATGGTCAAAGTTTTCTTCAGATTATAGCTCTTGACCCAAATCATTCCACTGATCATCTTAAAGGCAAACACCTGACCGCAAGGGCCAGGTTATTTCATCAGATGATAGGGTACAATATTGTCCCTAAGGGTGGTCATCATGACGAGGTGAGTGCAATGGAACTTTTTGTTCTGTTTGCACTTTACTACAAGGCCCCCTTCAATATTGGATATGTTGTTGTTCGAAAGATGATTCAGGCAGTGTCATCCAGGGCTACCTCTTTTCCTTACAATCTGCTCCTCATGAAGATATTTATGCAGCTTGAGGTTGTCTTTCCAGAGGATGAAGACCCCTTCCGTCTTCAACCTTCAAGTTATTATTCTCAAACCACCCTGAAGAAAATGGGAATAAAGAGAACAAGAACAGGGAACCTTGTTTTGGATGCTTCTAAGCAAAATACTGCTAAGGTAGCAGTTGCCAAAAAGGGGAAGAGAAAACTTATCCTGCCAGAGGAGTCCATTGCTGAAGGAGGGGATGGACTCTGAGATACCAGCATTTGATAATTCTCCTTCTCAATCTTAGGCTTCTAGCTTCCAACCTCCTCCTCTAGTGCGAAGGCGTCGTGCCCCTTCCTTAAGAGCCCATGTTTCAGAGGCAATCTCTACTCCCTCATCTGTGCCCCTTCCCTTTCCAGAGAATCCTCCTTCTCCTCCTCCTGCACTCCTACTGCCTTCTCTGCCTCCACCAGTCCAACCACCTCCTACATACCAATTACCTCTTCCAAGTCCAATTGCTTCTCCAGTCCCAATCTCTGGTCCTCCTCCACCTGCACTTTTGATGCCCTCACTACCTGCCCTTCCACCTAACTCTCCAGTCCTCCCCACTCCTCAAGTCCAAGCCTCATCATCCATCCTATCCAATGCTCCTGCAACTCCTCTAACTTATCAGAGGAAATTCTCGTTGAGTGAGGCTAAGTATAATGAGCTGAAGGCCTCTATTGACAGCATTGGGACAGCTCTCAGTTCCCTTGAAAGTAGGATTGAACTGACTCTAGATGCCAAGCTAGCCAAGACTCAAAAAGACATGAGCACAGATTTTCATACTGGTCTTGGTCTGCTGGCAACCAAAGTGGATGGTCACCGCCACCTTGTTGTCCGGGAACTTGAGTCACTCAAATCCTCAATTGACAATATGCATCCCGAACAAGCACCTGCACCATCCAGTTCAATCAATGTCTCTGAGGCTTGCTATGAAGATCTCATTCTTCCATTTTCCAGGCCTGTAGTTGAAGAAGATGTGCGGTTCATGTCCCTGCATATTCATGAAGCTGAGCTCTTGTTCTCTCCTCCTGTTGTTCCTACTGCTGGTCTTTCTGTCGAGCCTCCTCCATGTATGGACATGGTGGTGTATTCAGAACCTTCTTCATCTCCGGCTCCCTGCTTGGATATGGTGGTATATCAAGGCCCCTCTACCTCTGTTGCTCCTCAGCCAGAGCCTACTCCATGCCAGGGTTTAGTGCTCTATCATCCACCCGTCCCTCAAGCTATTGCTTCCCTCCAAACACTCGTGGAGGCTTACTTCTCCTCAGACCTTGCAGTGCCTGCTTAGGATTAACTAAGCTTTTTGGAATCATTTTATAGCCTTTTTTAAGTAGCTGATACTCTCTTTAATGTCTACACTTTTCTTAATTTTCTAATGCAATTACTCTGATGGGTTTCTGAATTGTGTTGAATGCTTCTATTGTCTCTCTGATTGTTTTTGATAATGTCAATGGGGGAGAATATATTTGATTGATGATGGACATGCATGTGGAATTAGTTACTATGATATATGAAAATCTGAAAATTTTGGAAATCTGAAAATCTGGATATATGCATGTTTTTAAAACTCTGGTATGTTTCGTGTTTTGTTCTTGGAATATATGCATTTGCCATAGGGGGAGCTAGAATTATGGAGGAGAGTAACACTTAATCAAATTTACATTAAAATGTTGTCATCATCAAAAAGGGGGAGATTGTTGACTTAATTAGTGTTTAAGTCTAACTAAGTTTTTGATGATGTATTTGGATGATAAATATGTAATTTGATTATGTTTGTCATATGAGAATAATGAGTTTTGCATATAAAATTAAGCGTTTTGAAAATACCCTTGGAAAGGGTATTTTAGTTTTCTAACAATATTGGTTAAGTGTACAGAGCTAAATTTGTATAAAATGCTCACATTAACCGATAGCTAAAAGACAAAGAAGACATCCATCTGCCGATGGAGTTCAAGGCTTGCATCTGCCGATGGAGTTCAAGGCTTGCATCTGCCGATGGAGTTCAAGGCTTGCATCTGCCGATGGAGTTCAAGGCTTGCATCTGCCGATGGAGTTCAAGGCTTGCATCTGCCGATGGAGTTCAAGGCTTGCATCTGCCGATGGAGTTCAAGGCTTGCATCTGCCGATGGAGTTCAAGGCTTGCATCTGCCGATGGAGTTCAAGGCTTGCATCTGCCGATGGAGTTCAAGGCTTGCATCTGCCGATGGAGTTCAAGGCTTGCATCTGCCGATGGAGTTCAAGGCTTGCATCTGCCGATGGAGTTCAAGGCTTGCATCTGCCGATGGAGTTCAAGGCTTGCATCTGCCGATGGAGTTCAAGGCTTGCATCTGCCGATGGAGTTCAAGGCTTGCATCTGCCGATGGAGTTCAAGGCTTGCATCTGCCGATGGAGTTCAAGGCTTGCATCTGCCGATGGAGTTCAAGGCTTGCATCTGCCGATGGAGTTCAAGGCTTGCATCTGCCGATGGAGTTCAAGGCTTGCATCTGCCGATGGAGTTCAAGGCTTGCATCTGCCGATGGAGTTCAAGGCTTGCATCTGCCGATGGAGTTCAAGGCTTGCATCTGCCGATGGAGTTCAAGGCTTGCATCTGCCGATGGAGTTCAAGGCTTGCATCTGCCGATGGAGTTCAAGGCTTGCATCTGCCGATGGAGTTCAAGGCTTGCATCTGCCGATGGAGTTCAAGGCTTGCATCTGCCGATGGAGTTCAAGGCTTGCATCTGCCGATGGAGTTCAAGGCTTGCATCTGCCGATGGAGTTCAAGGCTTGCATCTGCCGATGGAGTTCAAGGCTTGCATCTGCCGATGGAGTTCAAGGCTTGCATCTGCCGATGGAGTTCAAGGCTTGCATCTGCCGATGGAGTTCAAGGCTTGCATCTGCCGATGGAGTTCAAGGCTTGCATCTGCCGATGGAGTTCAAGGCTTGCATCTGCCGATGGAGTTCAAGGCTTGCATCTGCCGATGGAGTTCAAGGCTTGCATCTGCCGATGGAGTTCAAGGCTTGCATCTGCCGATGGAGTTCAAGGCTTGCATCTGCCGATGGAGTTCAAGGCTTGCATCTGCCGATGGAGTTCAAGGCTTGCATCTGCCGATGGAGTTCAAGGCTTGCATCTGCCGATGGAGTTCAAGGCTTGCATCTGCCGATGGAGTTCAAGGCTTGCATCTGCCGATGGAGTTCAAGGCTTGCATCTGCCGATGGAGTTCAAGGCTTGCATCTGCCGATGGAGTTCAAGGCTTGCATCTGCCGATGGAGTTCAAGGCTTGCATCTGCCGATGGAGTTCAAGGCTTGCATCTGCCGATGGAGTTCAAGGCTTGCATCTGCCGATGGAGTTCAAGGCTTGCATCTGCCGATGGAGTTCAAGGCTTGCATCTGCCGATGGAGTTCAAGGCTTGCATCTGCCGATGGAGTTCAAGGCTTGCATCTGCCGATGGAGTTCAAGGCTTGCATCTGCCGAAGGAGTTCAAGGCGTGCATCTGCCGATGGCGTTTTCAAGCTACATCTGCAGATGGCGTTTGAAGATGCATCTGTCGATAGAATGTCAAGATGCTTCTGCCGATGGAATGTCAAGATGCTTCTGCTAATGAAATTTCAAGATACATCTGTCGGTGAATTTTTAAGGTGCATCTGCCGATAGCATTCCAAGTTGTATCTGCTGATAGCCTATCATGTTGCATATGCTGATGAATTTTTAAGGTGCATCTGCCGATAGCATTCCAAGTTGTATCTGCCGATAGCCTATCATGTTGCATCTGCCGATGGCGTATGAAGATACATCTGCCGATGGCATATCAAGTTGCATCCACCGATGACGTTCCGATTTTTTAAAGCTGCTTCCACCGGTGATCTTCCGCCAAATTTGAATATAACCGTGAAGCTACAGTGACGTCATTTTCAGCATTAACTTCAGAACTTTAATGGCGACGACGAAGCAGCAATTTCAGATGCAACGGATATCTGCTTCAGTACAGATGCTTCCCAACGGTAACATTTTCCATTTGAAGAAAGAAGCATTCAATTCTGTGAAGAAAAATCAGACAGAGTATTTAATCTGAGGTTAGAGCACGAAGAAACAACTTTTGCCAATTTTATTCTTGAGCCCTAACCTGCAAATTTGAGCATACTCTGTATTACTCTTCTACACCTCTCGATTCGATAACTTGAGATTTTAATCTTTGAGAGTGTAGTCTGAGCTTGAAATTTACAAACTCAAATATCTGTATAAGGCAGTGGATTATCGCCTGTGAAGAATAATCCAGTATTGTAAAAGGCAGTAGATCGACGCCCGAAAGTTCGATCTTGTATTCTCGTTGAGGAGAAGGTTAAGGATCTTCAAGGGGTGAACCTTGAAGCGTGGATGTAGGCAAGTTTTTGGCCGAACCACGAAAAAATCTTGTGTTGGTTTTTTTTTTCTCTCTCTGTTATTTTTATTGGTGTGTTGATTTGCTGTGAGATTAATAATTAAAAAAATACTAAAAGGTCTAATTCACCCCCCTCTTAGACAATCTCGATCCTACAACATCCTCTCTCTCGATTAAGGGGCGGATTAGTTCCCTTAACAACTGTTCAGATCCCCCTGTGAAATTGGGGTTTGGATCACTTCCCCCAAAGTCATACATCCTCTCTCTTGATTAAGGGGCGGATTAGTTCCCTTAACAACTGTTACAGTCTGTTCATTCCTTACCATGTCATTTCATGTAAAATCATTTTCGTATACTTTCAAAAATATGATGCATAACATAAAAACATTCAAACACACATAATCCTACTGTTTTGTGATGTAGGCCCGAAGGCACAAGCAAACTTCACTTACCTGGCTCCCTGGAAAAGCTCGATTTCAACTACTTTGGAAGCTTTGCTCACCTAGAGTCATAAACAGAATATTAATCAGATTTCTACTAAGCCTCATTCTAATCTATCCAGAAATCTAGGGAAACTAGTTTGGAAGTTTAGTTTATAGCACATTTCCGATTCATACGAGACCTGACTCAACTCCTACGCCCTGCATTTCCAGGAATATGCATCTACGATACACCTCTATCGTCTATAATCATAATGCAGTAAGATACTTAGTAAAACTCACCTACGCCGAAGGGAAAATCGGAGAAGAATCTCCTAGCGCACTCTGATGAGCTGAGAAGCTGAAAGTCGAAAATGATTTGGGAAAAATAGTGGCGGCTACAGTGCATTAAACCCAAAACCTCTTTCCTTAAATACGTTATCCACTTTTAAATTTTCAATTACCCTTATACCCTCGCCTAGTCATCCACTAACCCTACATTTATTATTGCCATGTAAAGCGTACAATTAATTAAAAGATTAAATAATTAGTTCTATAGAACCGGGTGTTACAGATGTCGAAAGGCAGATGTCGTTCACGTAGGTGTGGGCGGTGGATGTCGGTAGCGGAAGAAGCATTCTGTTTCTGCTTCTACCGCTGTCACTGTTTAGCGGAAGAAGCATTCTGTTTTTGCTCCTACCGCTGGGATTATTTGGCGGAGGATGTGTTTGAAATTTTAAGACATTTAAATATTCAAAACCTTTATGTCCTTGTTTCTTTGGCTGATTATTTCTATCATTTAACTGTTATATAAGTATTGTTTTAGTGATTTTTTTTAACCCTGTTTTACACAAATATTTTTTCACTGCAAGTTTTCGATGTTATTAAATAAATTCCAAATTTTAGCCGTAGAGTGGAAATTTTAAGTTTTTCCTAGAATTTTCTTAATACAGTCAGAGTATGTAATTAACAAACTGAGTTATTAATTCGGGGCATTACGTAACTACTTATTTTAAACGTCTTTAATTTATTACAATAATTGCACTAAAATATTTGTCAAGTTCAAAAACAAGAATTACAGAGTAATAATACAGTGTAAATGTAGTTTTACTCTAATAACTAATGTGCTACGTATTTATTTAATTTCAAATGTGTCATGTGTCATGTATCATGTATCATTAATAGTATGGAAATGTCTAAAAGAAATATATTAGCGTGACACTTGTAAGGTCCTGATTTAGGATATGTCCTATTACGTTGATACACATTTTCTTTTATAAATGACATCGGTGTAGAACAATTGAAAATAAAAAATCAAGAACAACTCAACCAAATTGATCATAGACTAAGGTCGGTTATTTACATAATACAAATGCAATTGTAGCATAAAATTCACATTTCCCAATTCTTGATTATTAAAATGATAATGTGGTGTAATTTTTACCGTCTATTTCAACTGTTTTTTCCATTGTCCACCGTTAGATGATGAGGCTCTGGTCCCAAAGGGTGTGAATTTCCAGTTTTCCACTGCTTTGGAAGACTCACGTACCTTGACTTTCAAACTTTTGTGTAATGACCCTTCTAAAAAATTAGGAGCAATATATGAGTAGAGATGTTAAACAAGCGGTCGTGCAAGGCTTGGTATCGTAGCGTGTCGAGTCCGGCTCAGCTCAGCTCAGCTCGGCTTGTTTAATTTTAGCTCGCGAATCGACTTGGTTTTAAATTTTTTTAGACAGTTTTATCAGACTTTTTTTACTCGCTAGTCTAGGTGAGTAAGATTTTTTCATGTTCGACTCAGTTTGGTCAGTTCGTTTATCATCTATATATAACAGTAACAATTTACATTATTTTTTAGAATGTTGTAGAACTTAAATTATCTAATATGAGTCAATGAATTAAATTTTAAAAATAATTAAAATCTGCACATGTTTTGTAAAGAGTTTGAGAGCTAAAAAAGGATTTGTTTTATTGAATCATAACTCATTTATTAAAGATCTAAAGAACTTAATTTATTAAACTAACATTTAATAAGATAATTAACTTTAAAAAATCAGAAAATAATTATTACAAGAACATTATAAATTAAGTAAATTACTGAAATTAAGATAAATAAAATAATAATTAAATATTTTGATTTTTTACTATTATGTATAAGAAAGTAATTTTTAATAGGATTTTTGTCTGAATATATTATTTTTATTTTTCTTGTCCTCTCTTTCCATGTATTAATAAATTATTTTTTGTTAACAGACAATGTAATTTTTTTTTTAAATTTAATATTCTAGAATTTTTAATAAAAAATTAGAATTAATTAATATAATAAATCTATTATATTTTAATATTTTTTTCTGTCATTTATATCAATTTTTATAAAAAATAATGTTAGATTTACTCTTTAATTGTACACTATAAGTATAATCTTACATTCTTATTTTGAAATCATTAATTGATGTAATTAATGTCTTATTTTAAAATACATATAATTTATCTTATTTATTATATTAATTAATAACTGACACATAATTGCCAGCAGAAAAAATTGGAGTATAAAATTAGAATGTAAACTTAACATTTTTTTAAAATTTGATCCTTACTCTTGGTTTTTTTTATCCACGTTCATGGGTCAAAACATAATTGAAAATTGAAATCTTCTATCACCATACCATGATACATTGATTTTCAAAAGTTTGAGCTATTATTAATTTAATTATTTATGCTTCTTAATTTTACTACTAACAAAACCTTTATTTTTTTAAAAAATTATAAATAAATAAATAGAGAGAGAGAGAGCTCGAAAATCTTGCATTAAATCTCCAAACCCACTGAAAGCTAAAACTGGGCTGACGAGTACATGAGCTGTTTACAAAGAAGAAGTCAAATTCTCTTTTCGTATTGACAAAAGTGCCCAAAAAAAAAAAGAAATAGAAAATATAAATTAAATTAGATTAAATTAAATAATTAGTACCTGAATATTATAGCATTAAATCAAGCATTGACCAACGGGTGGGTTTGTCTTAAATTCAAACTTAGGTACAATTTGATAATATTTATAATTATTGTCAAAGACAAAGTTTCAACGAAGAAGTAAAATAAATAGCACACACTTTCTGATTCCATAGTTATTTTAAACTATATATTAAATTCCTTTTATAGGCACTAAACTAAAATAGAGACAAACCTAGAAATCATAAAATATGAAATGTAATGGTGTGTTTACTTAAGAAACAATGATGGATTATAGAGTTAACAAACAGGTGGAAATGAGAATGCCTCAACGTGATTAGAAACCAGAGTCTTATTTTATGTATGTATCAAACTATAGTTGAATGTTTTAACGTTTGCTCTACTATATGTTTACTAGTCAATTTTATACAATGTTTTATAATTTCCATGGTCTCTCATTTTTTTTTTTCTAATTTTATTGTTAAATAAAAAACTTTATCCTTACTGAGTTTAATCGACTCGTCTCAAACGATTCTGCTTTTTCGATCTTAGTCATGGAGACCATCAATTGTCAACTAAACAGTAGTTCGACATTTATTTTCTTGACACTATGGTGCTTTGAGAATTTCATTTTAGTGAGATTAGATTCTTATTATTTTATATGTATTTTATAAGACTCTTAGTTGTTTTTTACATTTTGAACAATTTAATAAACTTATGTTATCACTTTATCTATGATATCATGTTTGGACTTATGATTAGTTCAGTTTCATTAAGCCCTAGCTTTTAATCTATTTATAAGACTTTCGGGGCTATAATTATTGATTATTATTAAGGATACGTGGTTCAGTCTGCTTTTGGGCCTGGATACTCATTGTTTCGTCTCAAGTCACTTGTAGGGCATGAAATTATAGGGTTGGGTCCCTCCCATATTTTCCAATCTGAGGTACTAACCATCAAGTGAAGGGAAAGAAAAGCTAAGATCAACGGGCAGTTCTGAGGGCCTAATCCATATAGGAGAATTGAATAATATCACATCAGCTAACAAATGTGAAAGTGAATAATTTATAAGTATAATTTTTTCAATCTATTATAACACGTTTTGGGACAATTTTAAATACGAAAAAGCATGCAAATTCCAACTCAAAGAAAAATAGTGTATTAGCATAAGCAAGACTCGGTAAATATATTAGAGCCAAAGAATAACATTTTATCTCTATCAAGTAATACAATATTGTTCATGGTCGAGACCTGCGCAACTTTAGAGTTATAAGCTCAATCGAATATGTAGTCAACTGAGAATATCAAGCCTCCCATGAGGCGAGGTGATTGTAATGTCTCATTCTTGTGAAGATTTGGGACCCAAGACTAAACAATGAGATCACATTCCCACAATGTTTGGTGTGGCATTGCGGAATGGTATATAAGTAAGATATCATATTCAATAGGTACATAACCTTTTAAGATTAAAAAAAAACATGCAGACATTGAGCCAAATCATACAATATTGTATTATTTAGTAGATATCGAGATGTTACACAAAGTATAATTGAAATTGTAGCTTAAAAGGATGTCAGGCCCTAAAGAGGGATAATTGTAATTGTTTGTCAAGTGCCTAGTTTGTGTCATAGAAGTTACACAATCTCAAATCACTCACAAAATGTAGAGATTAGAGATAGTAAAACTATTTTTGTTGCCAAAACCCAAAAATAAAATCATATGATTTTCTGCCCAAAGCAGACAATATCTTAGATGGATTGAGGCTTGAAAATCGTTGCCATAGTAAACACCGAAAATTTGAAACTTATACACTACACCTATGTAACACAACAAACTCTAAGCGATATAAATACCAAGTAATACATATGTTCAACTAAGCATTGATTCTAAATTGCTTATATTTATGATTTAGCCTCACACACACACACATCGAAGCAATTTAGAATCAATGTTTAGTTGATCATATGTATTACTTGATATTTATATCAATTTGCGAGACTTATAAGTATCATATAATTAAACTTTATGATATATCATATGCTATTAAAGATTGACGGGATGCGTGTTCTCTAGAACTTTGAATTCTACTCTCGATAAAGTAGAGTCCACCGCATCAACTAGCAAACAATCTACATATTGTCTATGTAGGGACTTGTCTATTTTTTTAGTTTTTTTTTATTGTTATAATTTTTGAATTAAGGAAATAATAAAAATATTAAGTCTCCTCTAACCCCAAAAAAAATAATATTAATCTTAGAATATTTTATGATTCCACAAGCTAATTACATAAAAACTTGAGCCAATGTAACGTGGGTTGGCAGTAATTTCTTTACTTTTCATACTTCTTTCAACCATACTCCCCCTAACTGCGTGTAATGTGTGTATATATTTTATACATGGGGACGAGCAATATAAAAAGCTCTAAACCCTAGAAATTATGTATGGCCATTGCAACAAAAAGCTTCCTCGTAGCGTGCATGGCGGTGGACACCAGTATCTTCCATTCCACACGCGATCTCACAAAACCCTTTTTGCAACACCTAAAAAAGTAGTCATTTTTTTTAAGAAAATTATCAATTATGGGCACGAAGTATGCGTGTTCTTCGTTTCAAACCACAAAGTAATTTTTTTAATAATGCAAACCATAAAGTATCAAAATGTGACAAATATGACCACACCGGACGAATGCGAAAAAACACCGTCTGTCCGTTCACTGTTCACGTGACCGGACAGGATGGTGTTTTTACAGTCCGTTCAGTCACTGTTCACGTGAACAGTAACCGTTTACGTTCTATAAATCACGAAAATTTTCAGATTATCTTCTCATAACGTGGTGAATATATGATAAAAATTTTAAGTAAATCCAATATCGTTTAATATTTTTTAAAAATTAATTTATAAAACGGAGAATGATCGAACGTAAACGGTCACTATTCACGTGAACAGTGACCGGACAGACGGTGTTTTGTTGCATCCATCCGGCGTGGTCATATTTGTTACATTTTTGATACTTTAAGATTTGCATTGTTAAAAAAATTATTTTGTGGTTTGAAACGATGAACACGCATACTTCGTGTCCATAATTGGTAATTTCCCTTCAATTAATTACCTTTTTACCTGTCGACGGGAACTGGAAAACGAGAATAAAAAAAGATTAGTAAAATGTTATGCAAAAATACGAAACCCAAAAAATCAAATTTTAACTTACATCAAAAGAGGTGAGCTTAACGTATGGGTTACGTGGCCGGAGTTGGAGCGGAAGGAAGGGTTTCAGATCCGAAAGTTTGAAAGACGTCTTGTCCTTAAACATGATGCTCTTGTCCTTCAAAAGCTCAAAAATTAGAGTCCTATACCACAAAAAGAGAGTAAAAAGGTTTTCTAATCGGAATACCCAGTTCGTCGTTGGAGGCTCCAACCAGAAGCTACCTCTATCGTCTTCCTCGTTTTCTTTCAAACCCGTTGAAAACGAAGAGAAGAAACAGAAGAGAGACAAGACATGGTCATCCAAAACAGGGCTGGATTCGGAGGGAAGGGTTTCTCCGTTACATTCTGCAGAAGGGCCTTCGGTAGAGAGCTCCTGTTGAAGACTTATAATGAGAGCGAGAGATCTTGGTTTGACTCATCGTCTTCTTCCTCGAGAATGGAGACTATGTGGCTGTACGACTTACGCCGTCTACAGTCTTCATCTTGGCCTCCTTCCATTTGGGCACTTTCCCTTTGGCATTTCGACGTAATGTTCAAGTGCAGTTTGTAATTTTAGTTATATTTTCTCATCATTTGTTTTATCGTGATATTTGTAAATATCATTTTCAAGAAGAAACTATTCAGCGTCATCTCTCTACTTGCTGCAACTTTCATCTTCTTCCTCTTCCTATACATCGGCTGCTTCAAGATATTCGGCCTCACTATATTTTAACGTGACATTAGAGCAAAAATATGGCGTATTCTATCTCCATGATTTCCTCCTCCGCTCAGCTCTTCCTTCTTCCCATCTTTCTCCGTTCCTTTATGTAAATCAAACTTTAACCTTCAAATTGAACAGCACCAATTATCTCATTTGGAAAGCGCAAATTTCAGTGTAGTTATCACGAATGACATTGAAAATCTCCTGGACGGATTAATCCAGATTTACGTACATGGCAACAGTATAATTGGTTCATCATGAGCTAGATTTTCTCATCCATGTCTGAAGACTTACTTCCACATATTGTATCCTTCACTACTGCCAGTGAAGTTTGAGGCTCTCTCGCTCGAATATTTGCCTCTTTGTTATTGGCAAGGATTACCAATCTTCGCAGCCTGCTTCATTCCCTATAAAAAGATAGAATTTCAACTGCCAGTTATATTCAAAAGATCACCACTTTATGCAATACACTCGGAGAAATTGGTGAATCAGTCTCTTACTGGGATCGAATGATTTATTTTCTTGGTGGACTAGGAAGCGAGTGTGACACGGGGGTCCTTAGAAAAAGGACTGTGTGAAACCCACAAAATAAGTATGTAGCGACCCTTGAACTATTCCTAATTTTCCCGTATTAAATTTTTTTTTTTTTTAATAACCTAAGTAAATCCTATAACGTAAAGGCGGAAATTTAAAACGTTGATAGAAATAAAAACCATTGAAAACTATTTAAATAAAGTTAAATCAATTATTTAAAAACAATTAAAACAAAATGAAACAATCGGCAGAGGACAAGGGCAGAAATGGGCAATCGCCCAGCCCAAAACGGACGATCGATCGCCAATTGGCGATCGCTGGTTTTGCCAGCGATCGCCTGGTTGAGGCGATCACGGTCGCGGCGCGACCAAAGAGGGGCGATCGATCGCCCCTATTAGGCGATCGATCGCCCCTATTAGGCGATCGGGGGCGATCGATCGCCACACGCTCTGGAATTCTTCCATAGCGTGGCGTGTAACGACCCTAACATTGTACCCTTATTTTCCGTATTATTATTTCTAAAAATGACGTAAAATTTTAAACTTAATTGTTTCCCTCGCCCATTTTCACTTAAATCTTTTCATTTGTTCCTTTGACCAATCGTTTTCTTTTGTTTCGTTCATTAGAGAACGGACTAGGGCGTTTTAATATTTATCTATCGACATTTTGGTTCTAACTTATAACATACCCAAAATGTCGTGTCTAGAGTCCTAAACATAGGTAACGGTAGACTATCATGTGTGGAAGACTTGTTATATGGTAGAACTAACCAAAATCTCCCAAATTTGACACTATAAAAAGCACTCTGGTCGACCCCCAGAGCTTTCGGTCGACACTTCATAATAGTGGTCGACCCCTAAAAGGTTCTGGTTTTTGTTTGTACTGAAACCGGTCGACACCTTGCAATAGCGGTCGACTCCTAGTCTAAGTGTTTGACACTTCAAAAACAGTTTTGCTCTCGGGTTGCATTCCTTTGTAAGTTCGGTCGACCCCTTGCAATAGCGGTCGACCCTTAGTCTAAGTGTTTGACACTTCAAAAACAGTTTTGCTCTCGGTTTGCATTCCTTTGTAAGTTCGGTCGACCCCTTGCCTGGCAAGGTGTCTACCCCTACATAGGCAATTTTCCAGCTTTTTTACACCTTCAACACCTCCAATCACCTCTAAACTTAACCAACTCTACCTATTCAATATCAATTCTACCACCATCCATAAACTGAACATTCAACTTAAATCATCCAATCCCGACACGAAACATCGATTTCAACTTAAAATCGCAAACTAACTTTCAAAGCATCTAAACTCACCCAAACTCCATTCTATTTCATCAATATTCATCCGTACCTAACATAAGCTAACCAGAATCTTTAAAACATCGTTTTTTAACATATCCAGATACCAAGCATCCTAATATGGGTTTCTATACAATTAAATCCGTAATTTCACCCATCAGCCCGTTTAAATCCATAACCCTCAAAACACATACGTACATCCCCATGGGTCAGGTTAAGCATCGACTGCGCCAGCACACCCTCGCGAGCCATCCCCCGCCAACTGCATCACTCCTCGGGCGGAGGGATCTCGTCCTCACCTAAGTCAAGATTACCTACACCATACAGACAATCTATGAGATAAAAATCTCAGCAAGTCTCATAAATGCTGTGCATGCTGTGCGTATGAGTTCGTAAATCATGCAACATTTTCATATCTTTACATCGTGGGTGTCACCGAGATCTCAACCCACTAACTGGAGAGGACCCATCCAGCGGTCGAACTACCCTTTCTAGCTAGAGGAGGGGGGTACACGCTTACAACACGTACAGCCGTGCCTGAGCCCCATCTCGCATGACCATAACATACATGAGTTCATATTAGATGTGGTATTGTGACAGACCCGTAGTCGATCTACACAATAGATCAATCGCCCCCCTCCGGGCCACATCGCCATTTTCTTTAAAACATCGTGCGGCAATTCATTTTCTTATGTCTATTTGAAAACTGTGTGCATGAACAATTCATATAACATGCATAAAGAGCATACCATCAAAACGCTACAATATACTATCAAAACCTTTACAACAATCAACCTATAAAAACAACTAAACCTAAACTACCCAACCAAAACAATTTAAACAAACACGTCACCAAACTCCTCGAGACGACATCGACGTACGGTGTAGGCCTATCAGCCAGAGTGAGTCACGAGAACTTACCTCGTGTCCGTTGCAGCTCAAGCTCCGTCCACGAGCGTTGTTCACCTAAGCAGTTTCACCAAATTGTCGTCAACACGAGCTTAAAACAATTTAATGTCCAAAACTTAACAAAATCCTTAACTAAGGAATTTCCTAAAATCTTAACTTAACACTTAACTAATCGAAGTATTTAAACAACGATTGACGCTCGATAGTTTAAAACCACAATCAACGAGTTTTTCCAAAAACCCGAAAATTTTTCAATTTTAACATCTTTTCACAAATTAACCTAACTTCGTCCAATAACGCTTAATACGTTCAATACATTCATAAAACTATGACAACTTATCGATTTCGAACCCAAAATCTCGATTTTTAACAAAACCTAAACAAAACGCTAACATTCAAACTCCGTGAAAATCGAAAACTAACGTTCTGAAATCATAGATTCTTACCTAGGGTTGCAGGAGGAGAAGAAATCGCGAAGAATCGAGACAATCGGAGTAGAGAACGGAGGTCGGAAGTGGAGGAAATCGTCGACGGCAGAGAGGAAAATTGAAAAGGGAAGCTTCTGGCGTGAAAATGGTGAAGGAAGAAGGGTTGTGATGTTTTTAATAAAATTTGGCTTGCAAAATTACCATTTTACCCTTAGCACATATTTTATATTTGTTTCGTCCTTTGTTTCGTTAATTGATCAACAATTCGGGTTCTCCAAATTTTCTTATTTTACCAATAAGTCCAACTTATTATTTGGAATTTATTAAAACTGTCCGTTTGCAAATCGGACCTCGTTTACTATTTTTACTACAACGTCCATTACATTTCGAGAAACGTAATTACTCGGAATTAAGCGTTACTTCTCCGAAAATTCTCACAATTTCCTTAAAATTCCTATTAATAATTAGGATTCTAATGGCGCTATCCTTTAGTAAAACGAGTTTGATTTGACATATTTACGAAAATGCCATTATATATCGAATTTTGGAAATCCTTTAAAGTCGGGTGTTACATTCTATCTACCTTATTTAAAATTTTGTCCTCAAAATTTGACTTAGCTTGTAGTCCTTGGCATTACTGTCTCATGTCTTGTGGCATTTTACTTCGGTTAATCGTCTATACTTATGGTCCTTCGTCGTGGTTCTAAACTAAAATCCTACTATATTCTCCAACATTAGCCCTAACTTCGTATTCCCCACTTTCGATTGATCGTACACGTCCTCACTCACGTACCAAAAATAATCCAAATTCTTCAATTTTAATCAATTAACCCGACAACATATTTGTCACCTTAACACTTGCGCATGTACTAACTTTCGACTTTCACTTAATCACTCGCAGATTAAATCTCTTAATAATACTGATTTCAAAATTCACTCTTTATAGACGTCTTTCTTCTGCTGTCCCTTTAAGTCAGAACTATACCTAAGCTTCCCAACGCCAGTTAAATTGAATGCCTACAATTTCATCCAATTTCTGGGCTGTAACCCATACCTCAACGCAATTCCCTCGATCATGTTCACAATCGGGATACACACCAGCTGAATTTCTACATTAACTTCCTAATCGTAGTCCTCATTTTCAGTTCACGCATCAAATCTTACCAAATCTCTAAGTCTTAACCAAACGACCTCTAACTGTGTACTTCACACTTAACGTCCCGAGTACGTGTTAGTTTGCATTTAGTCACCTAAAACATTAAACTCTCTCTCACTTATTAATTGGTTTCTACTAAAGATTCTCTCTTATCCTCAATCCTCGAAATAACTTCAACTTCCCGACGTCATTTGGGTTGATTATCGTTCAAGGACTCCTAACAACACCCAAGTTGCAATCCGAACTCCCCTCTATTTTAACTTCAACTCCTCGAATTGAGTTCCTTTAGTTTCTATCTTTCTTAATCTCGTGTTTACCGAATATGTACCTAACCACTTTACGCACTCAGAGCCTTCTCAAATTACTTACTCCAACGCTAAGTCTCAATTTACCCTACGACCTTACCCGCTTATCGGGTATAACAATTTCTATATATATTTATTGGAGCGGTAAAACTAAACTCATGTATAAGTTCGTTGGCCTTAACCTTAGTTACTATTACGACCACCCGAGTCCTCATTTCCCCAGTAAGGTTCTCTTAGAACTTCTCCGTCAACAGTATCCAAATTGTACACTTTCTTGGGCTCCTTGCAGGTCTTAACAAAATTTCTCAACTAAGATTTAAATCTCTAAATTTCACAAACCATCTCGTCGAGATTACCTCAAGGTCTCGGCGAGTCTAACTGGGAGTTAAAGTTACTACCCGCTACGGACTCAGGTCCCATTGTAATTAGGATATCCTAAACATCATATTTCGTTCTAAACTATCTCAATGAATTCTATCGCTATGGCTTTAACTAATTTCTCTCACTATGTATATTATGCCCATCTGCCTGACTCGCATCCTTATTAACTCCAGACACAATTTAATTCTCAAGTTTTTGCCATAGACTTGTTCTAAGCTGTTTATTTTAACCTTAGATCATTAATGTGTCCATCGGTAACGACTTATTAACTGTCAAACTTTTGGAACTTTTCTAACTTAGTCTCTCTCTAAGTTTACTTAAATTGGTTCATTGCAATCCTCACTCTTCCTATCCTTTAAATTGCTAAACTCACAAATCATATGCCGTGTAACGCTGGTCTAAACTTCCGACCTTACCATTCATTTAGTCCAACAATCTCCTTCACTTACTCCTGATATCTCATAAGGATTTCTTTGAAGTTACCAGACGATTTGCCCTCTTTCGTTCTTCCTATTCGGGTTCTAGATATACTATTCGACTTTCGTGAAATAATTCATCCCACGGTCTTCTTGTTTGAAAACTGGTTGTAGATGAGTTCACGTCCTTAATCCGAATTTCTTCAAGTTTCCAAATCTTATTCTTCTATTTCTCCAAAAGAAGGATTCAGAAACATCTTTTCGTTAAGGTTAACCATCGTAGACCAACGCACACTGATGTTTCTACTTCCATACCGGAGGTAAGTCTCAGGCTGTGATCTTTAACTTGAACTGTATTAACTATATGCCCGTAACTAAATCCCCTATACTTTTAAGTCAAAGGAATTTACAATCTCTTACTTCGTCACCTCATTCCACATGCGATACACACTCTTGTTGATTACCCATTTCCTATTAACGTCACACACGTCACACTTAGCCTATAAATATGACTTCTAACTCAAGGCGTTAAACCTTTCTTTAGCTAGCTACTGTATTTGGGTTTCTAAAATAGTCCAACCCTTATGTTTAGCCTCACTTTCCTTGATCAAGCAGTACCGATGGCCCGACACGTCTATGCTTTACTCATCCCTTAATGCCCTTGAAATTTATCAACGTCTCAGTTTCGACTTAATTCGTCTATTTTCTTCATGGCATTGGCCAGTACGAACACGCCTAAGCTATGCCTAAGTCTTTTGTCCATACTTTAGCATTGACCAATTACATTCCCTAACATTCCTCAGTAGAACCGATTCTCCTTCGAATATCGTTTTCATCTAATTATCTTTACCTCACTCGGATCTAAATTATACGAGTTCTTATTATGTCGTATTATTATACTTTGACAATTTAGGTATCCTTTAGTAAGCCTTACATCTAATCTTTAGCTCCCTTTTTGATTGATCACATTCTAAATCTGTGAGGGTTCGTCAACTAATGTCCAATTTCTATTTATTTAGACCTTACATTTTGTAAGTTACGTCCCTCTAATAGTAACTAATTCTAGTATACATCTTCTTGTGGTTAAGTCAGATTAATGCATAACTCTCTTTCTATAAGTTCTTATCGTTCTATATTTAGCCTACTGTCTTCTCGTCGTGGTACTCCTAGGAACTCTTTCTACCCACCTTCTACTATATTTTACCTCTCCATTTTTTTTCACCTACTTTTATCTATCATACAGATTTTGTCATTAAACAATCTCTCAAACTATCCTTTTTTATTCTATTGTTCTCCACTCTATTAACCGTGAAAATAAAACTATACCTGAAGTGACTGACGGTGGGGCAGCCTTCCCGGCTTCGATCGGGATAATTACCCTCGGTGCACCTCTCTTTTGATCCCCACCAGGTTGGATTCGGTTCAATAGGGGACAATCCTTGATATAGTGGCCAGCCTTTCCACACCGATAGCACCTATTCGTACCCATCCAGCAATCTCCATAATGCTCTTTCTGGCATTCCGGACACAAAGGTTTCCGAGAAGTTCCTTGTGCCCGACTTCCTTTGTTCTGGTCTTTTCTTCCGTCATATACTCTTTTAACACCTCTTTGTTGTTCTTCCTCTATTGGGTGAGGTTGAAACCTCCTGAGGTATCCATCCACACCGTGGTTGCTGGGAGCACTCACCTCCTGAGTCCTAAGTTTATCTCGGTTTGTCAATATGTCAAGCTGACAGGATTGTCTGTCTATGTATCGGGCTTGTTGGTCAAGATGTGGGGATTGCTGGCCAATGAATTTCTTAAGGTGGTCTATCGTATCGTCTCGGTCATCTCGGTTATTTCCTCGATGCACCATATTTATGTAACTCCTATAAATATTAAAACAAACAAATCTTCTAAGAAATAGAAATCAAATAAAGCTATAAACATACTTACAGTTGATGAAGAATGTCCGCGTAGTGGCTCTACAGTCGAGCAGTCTACAGAACCGATTTTAAAACTCGGGGGCTCTGATACCATAAGTTGTAACAACTCTAACACTGTACCCTTATTTTCCAGTATTATTATTTCTAAAAATGACGTAAAATTTTAAACTTAATTGTTTCCCTCGCCCATTCTCACTTAAATCTTTTCATTTGTTCATTTGACCAATCGTTTTCTTTTGTTTCGTTCATTAGAGAACGGACTCGGGCGTTTTAATCCTTATCTATCGACATTTTGGTTCTAACTTATAACATACCCAAAATGTCGTGTCTAGAGTCCTGAACATAGGTAACGGTAGACTATCATGTGTGGAAGACTCGTTATACGGTAGAACTAACCAAAATCCCCAAGTTTGACACTATAAAAAGCACTCTGGTCGACCCCCAGAGCTTTCGGTCGACACTTCATAATAGTGGTCGACCCTGAAAGGTTCTGGTTTTTGTTTGTACTGAAACCGGTCGACACCTTGCAATAGCGGTCGACTCCTAGTCTAAGTGTTTGACACTTCAAAAACAGTTTTGCTCTCGGGTTGCATTCCTTTGTAAGTTCGGTCGACCCCTTGCAATAGCGGTCGACCCCTAGTCTAAGTGTTTGACACTTCAAAAACAGTTTTGCTCTCGGGTTGCATTCCTTTGTAAGTTCGGTCGACCCCTTGCAATAGCGGTTGCCTGGCAAGGTGTCTACCCCTACATGGGCAATTTTTCAGCTTTTTTACACCTTCAACACCCCCAATCACCTCCAAACTTAACCAACTCTACCTATTCAATATCAATTCCACCACCATCCATAAACCGAACATTCAACTTAAATCATCCAATCCCGACACGAAACATCGATTACAACTTAAAATCGCAAACTAACTTTCAAAGCATCCAAACTCACCCAAACTCCATTCTATTTCATCAATATTCATCCGTACCTAACATAAGCTAACCAGAATCTTTAAAACATCGGTTTTTAACCTATTCAGATACCAAGCTTCCTAATATGGGTTTCTATACAATTCAATCTGTAATTTCACCCATCATCCTGTTTAAATCCATAACCCTCAAAAAACACATACGTACATCCCCACGGTCAGGTTAAGCATCGACTACGCCAGCACACCTCCGCGAGCCATCCCCCGCCAACTGCATCACTCCTCGGGTGAAGGGATCTCGTCCTCACCTAAGTCAAGATCACCTACACCATACAGACAATCTATAAGATAAAAATCTCAGCAAGTCTCATAAATGCTATGCATGCTGTGCGTATGAGTTCTTAAATATGTGGTATTGTGACAGACCCATAGTCGATCCACACAATAGATCAATCGCCCCCTCCGGGCCACATCGCCATTTTATTTAAATCATCGTGCGAAAATTCATTTTCTTATGCCTATTTGAAAACTGTGATGCATGAACAATTCATATAACATACATAAAGAGCATATCATCAAAACGCTACAATATACCATCAAAACCTTTACAACAATCAACCTATAAAAACAACTAAACCTAAACTACCCAACCAAAACAATTTAAACAAACACGTCACCAAACTCCTCGAGACGACATCGACGTACGGTGTAGGCCCATCGGCCAGAGTGAGTCACGAGAACTTACCTCGTGTCCGTTGCAGCTCAAGCTCCGTCCACGAGCGTTGTTCACCTAAGCAGTTTCACCAAATTGTCGTCAACACGAGCTTAAAACAATTTAATGTCCAAAACTTAACAAAATCCTTAACTAAGGAATTTCCTAAAATCTTAACTTAACTAATCGAAGTATTTAAACAACGATTGACGAATGATAGTTTAAAACCACAATCAACGAGTTTTTCCAAAACCCGAAAATTCTTCAATTTTAACATTTTTTCACAAATTAACCTAACTTCGTACAATAACGCTTAATACGTTCAATACATTCATAAAACTATGACAACTTATCGATTTCGAACCCAAAATCTCGATTTTAACAAAACCTAACCGAAACCCTAACATTCAAACTCCGTGAAAATTGAAAACTAACGTTCTAAAATCATAGATTCTTACCTAGGGTTGCGGGAGGAGAAGAAATCGCGAAGAATCGAGACAATCGGAGCAGAGAACGGAGGTCGAAAGTGGAGGAAATCGTCGACGGTAGAGAGGAAAATTGAAAAGGGAAGCTTCTGTCGTGAAAACGGTGAAGGAAGAAGGGTTGTGATGTTTTTAATAAAATTTGTTTTGAAAAATTACCATTTTGCCCTTAGCACATATTTTATATTTGTTTCATCCTTTGTTTCGTTAATTGATCAACAATTCGGGTTCTCCAAATTTCCTTATTTTACCAATAAGTCCAACTTATTATTTGAGATTTATTAAAACTGTCTGTTCGCAAATCGAACCTTGTTTAGTATTTTTACTACAACGTCCATTACATTTCGAGAAACGTAATTACTCGGAATTAAGCGTTACTTCTCCAAAAATTCTCATAATTTTCTTAAAATTCCAATTAATAATTAGGATTGTAATGGCGCTATCCTTTCGTAAAACGGGTTTGATTTGACAAATTTACGAAAATGCCATTATATATCGAATTTTCGAAATCCTTTAAAGTCGGGTGTTACATGGCGACCCTTGGGCGATCGATCCCCACCCTTGGGCGATCGATCGCCATGTCCTCTGGATTTTCCAGAGGACAGGCTCCTATTTTCCTTCATCGCTTCTTTCTTCACCTGCATACTCCTACGACCATTAACACATCTTAACAATTCTTTAACCCATTTCAATGCACACCTCAACATGCTCATACATCTCCATTATCTCGCTCTAACTAACTCGAGTCACAATTCAAACAAAATACATTTTTACGAAACAAACCGCATGGATATATTTAAAAAAACCTAACATTTCCCTAATACCAAACATTTACAAAATACATTTCCAAAACGCTTAAAAACTCAAAACATAACCTATCAACTATCCAGAACCAAACATCCTAAAATGTTTCTAACTATACAATAATTCACAACCGACCCAATTCGCCCAAAAAACCCTCAAAATACCTAACCGTTACCCCCACGGGTCAAAATACGCGTCGACTGCCCATGCACACCACTGCAGCCGTTCTTCTTCAACCATCCTGTACATCGGGCGGAGGAACGTCGTCCTCACCTACTTCGATATCACCTACACCATACAAACACACTATGAGCTAAAGACTCAGTAAGTTTCTTAAATGTAAATGCATGCTGTGCGTATGAGTTTCAGAAATCATGCAACATTTTCTTATCATTACGTCGCAGACAGAATGTCACCGAGGTCTCAGCCTATTAGATAGAGAGGACACATCCCGCGGTCAGACTTCCCTCTTCACCTAACCGGGGGGGATACACGCTCGTACCCGTAACAGCCGTGCCTGAGCCCCACCTCGCGTTACTAGATACAGATTACATAGATTCATTACGTTCATTCATTTCATTTTCTTAAACACATGCAGAAATCCGTTTTCATGTTATTTTAAAATACGTGATGAATGAACAGTTATAGACATAAAATAAACAAACATCCTACATACCATCAATACTATAAAAAGCATAACCTATAAAAGAACTAACCCTATCTACCCGACCAAAGCATATAAACAAACAACTCTCTAGAGATCCTCGACGCGATATCGACATACGATGTAGGCCACTCGGCCAAGTAAGTCACGAAAACTTACCTCATGCGTGCTAAACTTCTAGCTCCGTCCACGAGCGTTGTTTGTCTGAGGCAAAACACAACAGTTGTCATTAAAACGAGATTTAAACCGTTAGACGTCCAAATTTAACTGAAACCTTAACTAAGGAAATTTTCGTAAAATTCTAATTCAGCTCTTTGAGACATTTTATCGAGCAATTCATACTCGTGAATTTCCAAAACTCCATTAATGGAGATTTCTCAAATCTCAAATATTCGATTTTCAACCTAAACGCCGCATACACTCTAGATTTCGTCCAATAACGTTCAATACGTTCAATATACTTACTAATACGTCAAAACTATCAATTTCTAACTTTAAGCAACGTTTTTCACAAAACCTAAACGAAAGCCCTCACCAGTTAAACAACCCTAAAACTACGAATAAACTTTCCAAAACCAAATAACCTTACCTAGAATCGAGTTTGGTGGAGAAAATGTGAAGGATCGGAAGTCGTCGGAGGAAAAACAGGTGGTCGGAAGAGGAACGGCCATGAGTGGCAATGAAGAGAATCGCCTGGAGGGAGAGGAGTTCACGTAGGAAGAGAGAAGAATGAGGGAGAAAAGAGAGTTGTGTAATTTTTATAAAAATTGACTTGGTAGTTTACCTTTTCGCCCTTCCTTTAAATTTTCTATTTGTTTCGTCCTTTGTTTCGTTAATTAACTAACGGTTTGACTTGTCCAACTCTCCTTAATTCACCAATGACTCCAACTCATTACCAGGGTTCTTTTAAAACTGTCTGTTCACAAATCGGACCTCGTTTACCATTTTTACTAAAACATCCTTTATATTACGAGAAATGTAATTCTCGTAAAATTAGCGTTAAACTCCTAAAATTCCTGAAATATTCTTAAAATCCTTATAAATCATTAGAATCATAATAACGCTTTCTTCTCGTAAAATAGACTTGATTTGACATAATAACAAAAATGCCATTATATTATTTATTTATAAAATTCCGTAAATCCGGGTGTCACAAAGCAAGTGCTTGGGTGATAGGTGATTAAGCACAAACTGAAAATACTAAGTAGAAAATGGTGATGAAAATGAAGCAAGGAAAGGAGGTGATGGTGTGTGATGGTGGCCGATTAGTATATGCGTGGAAAGAGCATGAAATATGGAAGAAAATAAAATAAAAGAAAAGGGTGGTGGTGTGTGTGAAAACCGTGAAGAAGGAAAAGATGGAAATGAAGAATATTGCAAGAAATAAAGTGAGGTGTGCGAGAGTGATATGGCCAAAATAGTGAAGATAAAATTGCAAGAAAATAAGATGGAAGTAGAGAAGATGAAAATACCCTTGGCGGACCCGAGAAGCTATCTTACGTTGAGCTCTCGGGTGCACATTTTTTCGGAGGAAAACGACCACCGTAGGCCTAGGTTTTTTTCCTCGAAGCCCTTAACTCTCAAGAGAGCAAGGTGAGGGAAAAATAATAGCTATCTTAGCAACCTTGAGCTAGGATAACAATGGAGGACCTCTCCACTCGATTCAAGAACCGAGGAACAACCGAAAGGCTTCTAACACTTAGTTAGGGAAATAACAATTTTATAAAAATAGGCAAAAGTGTTTTACAATCACCAATGCTATGCTTAAATAGGCAACCTAGGTGGATGATTAGGGTTTGGCATTTGGAAGAGGGAATGGTGGCCTTTGGATGAAAAATGATCGGCGGCCAAGTGGCGTGATTCGTGCGCGCGCAGCTGGTTGGAGGGAGCTGCTTACGCGCGCATCCGATGGTCCAGCGAGAAGCAGCAGCGCATCACATCAACGGTGCTAGTTACTGATCTGTGCGCGCGATCAGCACCCACGCTGGCAATTAGGGGCGTGCCTCCATCAACGGCTGCGATGCACCAGCGAGCCCGCTTGATCTGCTGATGCCTGCCTGCGCGCGTCCTGCCCAACGCTTGTTGCTGCCCACAAGCGCCACCATCAACAAGCACAAGTAAATCCAAGCCATTGCTTGGCCAAGGGTGGAGATTATGCCACGTCTTTGATCCTTGTTGCCACCCACATTTGTACTTGCAATTTTCATACCTTACGTGTGGGCTCTTCTTTGGACTATGGCTTCCTTTGCGCTCTATTTGTTGAAGTGTTTTTCTTTTGTTGAATAAATCTTCAACCCATCATCCACCAACATACATCTAACCATAACCACACAATCTAATGCATGATGCAACTATAATAATCCATACAAAAAGGCTAATGTATGCCAAATAAATTCAAAAAACAAAATTACACATTTAGAGGGCCGGGAAGACAAATTCCCATTGGGCCACTTGACGTCTCCATTTGATTGCTCCAATTGAGGCTATGCAGGGGCTTGTTCATATCTTCTAAAGTCGGCTCCCATGTGAAATCCACAATGGGGTCAATGCCTGCAAAAAGAACAAAATCATTAGAGAATTGGTTAAGTAAATTATGGGCCCTTGTGATGGGCCTCCGTGGCATGTCATTCCCTCTAGATAGCTGAGGATTTGTCCTCAAATCCAATGGCTCAGCCTCCTCTTCATATCCCAATTCTCCAATGTAAGGGGACAAATCTTGCACATTAAAGGTGGATGACACCCCATACTCGCCAGGTAATTCCAATTTATAAGCATTATTATTTATCTGTTCTACTATCTTGAAGGGACCCTCAGCTCTAGGTAGGAGTTTGGAGCGCCTCTTGGCCGGAAATCGTTATTTTCTAAGGTGTAACCACACTAAATTTCTTACATTGAAGATTACCTCTTTTCGCCCCTTATTGGCATGCTTAGCATAATTGGCATTATTCTTTTCTATTGTTTGGCAAACTTTCTCATGTAATTTCTTGATTTGCTTTGCTTTGCTGACTCTTGAAGGGTTTATAAGGTCCTGGGTTGGAATGAGAATAAGGTCCAGTGGTGAGTGCGGATTAAATCCATAGGCTACCTCAAAGGGCGTTTGTTGGGTGGTGGAGTGAAGGCTTCTGTTGTAACAGAATTCAATTTAGGGTAGCACTATGGCCCAATTGGTTAGAGTCTTACCCACAACACTGCGAAGAAGGGTTCCCAAGGATCCTATTGACCACTTCCATTTGACCGTCCGTTTGGGAATGAAATAACGTACTAAAGCATAGTTTAGTCCCCAATCTCTTCTATAAAGTCTTCCAAAAAGTGCTCAAGAATTTGTATCGCGGTCAGACACAATAGATTATTGAGGCACTCCATGAAGTCTAACTATTTATTTGAAGAATACGTCGGCTATAGCAGCAGAGACATTAGTTTTATTACAGGCGACAAAATGCGCCATTTTGGAGAACCTATCCACGACAACTAAGATAGAGTCCTTATTGCGACCCGTCCGTGGCAACCCTAAAACAAAATCCATGCTAACTTCTACCCAAGGGTGTGTAGGGATTGGTAAAGGAAGGTAGAGTCCTTGGGGTAGAACCTTGCACTTAGCCTTCTTACAAATAATGCATTGCTCAATAAAGTGGTGCACATCTTTCATCATATGAGGTCAATAAAATCTTTCTTTTAATAGTTCAAAGGTTTTCTTTTCTCCAAAATGTCCGGACATTCCTCCACCATTAGCTTTTTTGAGAAGGCATTGTCTCAGACTACAATCGGGGATACATAATTTTCCTCATTTCGACAAAAATCCATCAACAATACAATATCCTCCTTCTACCTTGTCTTGACAATTTTGGTAAGGCAACCCAAAATCTTTGTCGGATTCATACATAGTCTTTATTCACTCAAATCCAAAGAATCTGACGCCCAGTTCCGTTAAGAGGATTCGTCTTCGTGATAGAGCGTCGGCAACAGTATTATCAGATCCTTTTAAATACCTCAAAATGTAAGGAAATCTTTCCAAGAATTCTACCCATTTTGCGTGTCTCTTGTTGAGTTTGTGCTGACTTTTAATATGTTTAAGGGATTGATGGTCGGAATGGATCACAAACACTTTGGATAGGAGGTAATCTTGCCAATGCTCAATGGCTCGTATCACGGCATAGAACTCCTTATCATAAGTAGAGTAGTTAAGAGTAGCTCCTTTCAATTTCTCACTAAAATACGCAAGAGGCTTGTCATCTTGCATCTATACGGTACCAATGCCAATTCCAGAAGCATCACTCTTGATCTCAAAAACCATATTGAAATCGGGGAGTGCTAATACTGGGGATTGACAAAGCTTTTCCTTAATTAGATCGAAGCTACTTTGACATGCAGGGGTCCAATTAAAATCTACCCATTTCTTCGTGAGGTCGGTAATAGGAGCTACAAGAAAACTGAAGTCTTTTATAAACCTCCTATAGAAAGAGGCTAATCCGTGAAAGCTACAGACTTCAGTGATGCTATTGGGTATGGGCCAATCCTTGATGGCTTTAATCTTGTCTCCATATGCTTCTAAGCCATCTTTTGAAATAATGAAGCCCAAGAAATAAACTTTCTCTTGACCGAAGGAGCATTTACTCAAATTCCCAAACAGTTTAGCTCGACGGATAGTTTGAAAAAGCATCACGAGATGGTTGACATGTTGTGGAAGGTCAGGGCTATATACCAAGATATCATCGAAATAAACAACAACAAACTTCCCCAGGAAATCCTTAAGAGCATGGTGCATCAACCGCATGAAGGTGCTCGAGGCATTTGTATGTCCGAATGGCATAACCATCCACTCAAACAATTCGTATTTAGTTTTGAAGGCGGTTTTCCATTCATCACCTTCTTTCATACGTATTTGGTGATAACCACTCTTCAAGTCAACTTTGGAAAAGATATATGCTCCGCTCAACTCATCTAACATGTCTTCGTGTCTAGGAATCGGGTATCTATACTTAATGGTGATTTGATTGATAGCTCGACTATCGACAAAAATCCTCATGGTGTCATCTTTCTTGGGTACCAACAATGTAGGTATGGCACAAGGGCTCATTGATTCGCTAATATAACCCTTTCGTAACAACTGTTGGACTTGTTCTTGTAATTCTTTGGTCTCTTCAGGTCTCATCCTATAAGCCAGTCGGTTCGGTAGCATTGCTCTAGGTTGGAGATCAATCTAGTGTTCTATTCCCCAAATTGGTGGTAATCCGGGTGGCAATTCCTCAGGAAAGACGTCTCGGTAAGACTTAAGTAAATTTTGGACCGATGAGGGTATCTCTCCAAGTTCCATAACACGGTCTCTAAACAAAACTAAGATCAAAGTCTTTCCCTCGTGACAGTAGCTCTTAATCCACGTTTTGTCAAGAAAAGATTTTCTTAAATCTTCTCTTCTTTCCTAACTGCGTCATCTTGTGCCACTTGCTCGGGGTCATAGGTAGTAATTTGATTGTCCTACCACCAAACTTCAAACTATAATTATTGAGAAAACCGTCGTGGTGTTAACTACGGTCATACAACCATGGTAGTCCTAAGAGAAGATGACTTGTGTTCATCAGAACGACATCGCAAAGAATCGCGTCCTTATATTTACCAATAGTGAAATTGACGGTTACTTGTTTGGTCACTTTGATGTCATCTCTATCGTCTAACCATCTTAATTTATAAGGCTTAGGGTGGCTAGTCGTTTCTAATCCAAGTTTGCTAACCATATCTTGAGAAGCTACGTTGACGTAACTTCCGCCATCAATAATCATCGAGCAAACTTTATCCTTGACTGCTCATCTACTTTGGAAAATGTTTTCACGTTGGCAGTCCTCTTTAACATTCTTTGAAATTAAGGCTCTCCTTATAACCATCAAAAGGGGGTCTTCTTGAGCCGTGCAATCATCTGACTCATGCTCACTTTCTTCTTACACCTCTTCTTTTTCTTTCTCGAGGTATTGTCCTTAATCGTTTTCACTTTCCCATTCTCCCGTCGATTCTTTAAAGACCATCACTCAACGGTTAGAACATTCATTAGCGTAATGTCCTTTTCCAAGGCATTTATAGCATTTAACATCACGTGCTTTTTGTCCTTTGGATGGATTAGTTTGATTCTTGTCCGTTGGAGGGGGCTTGTTTTGGTTGATGGGTGCTTTAGGTGGCCAATTATGGTTAATTGGTCCTTTCTCTTCATTTTTCCATGGGGGTTTGGGCTTGTCTTGGTCCAAATGCCTAGGTGGAAATTTGTTTGGAAAATTGGTCTTTCGTTTTCTCTTAAGTTGTCTTTCCACCGTCAGGGCTAATTGAATGATCATATCCATGGCTTCCAATTGTTGCATCTCAACCGCATCGCCAATGTCACGATTCAATCCATGAATAAACCTTGCGATGAGTTGTTCTTCAGGCTCATCAATAGCACAACGCATATTGAGTGTCTCGAATTCCGAAAGGTATTCATCCACCGTGAGGTTATTTTGTTTAAGGTTGTGAAGTTGATGGAAGAGTTCATGCTTGTAGTGTCAGGGAACAAACCTCTTGTGCATTAATTCTTTCATGGAGTTCCATGTGGAAACGTTGTATCCTATGGATCTCATTCTTTGGGCTCTAAGATTGGACCACCATAGTGCGGCATGGCCTGTGAGTTCTAGTGAGGCGAGTTGAATCTTTACTCTCTCGGAGTAATCATGACAATCAAAAACTCTCTCAACTTTGTCAACCCAATCCAAAAAGGTGTGTCCATGACACGTTCCCTTGAAAGGGGGAATTGTTATCTTAACGTTACGGAGGTCATCGTTGTCTCTTCAACGATTCGGGCGATATTGCTCTTCATCATCATCTTCCGCCCATTCTTCATCCTCCGAGTTATAATAACGGTGTCTCCTTCTTTGGGGCTCGACCCATTCTTCTTCCTCTAAGGGTTGTTGGGTAGGTGTTCGACGTCTAGGACATTTGGGCCTAATCCTAGAGGATGTTTCTCATGAAGGCTCTCGTTCATGGGATTTTCTTCGGGGATGGTTTGTCATATGTTCTTTAAATTGGGTCATCTCAAGGGAAACGTCTTTGATTTGTTGCGTCAAGGCATTAACCAAGCCCGTTAAGGCATTGATTTGACCTTGCATGCCACCTTGCATGCTAGATTCTCCCTCATGACGCGTGTTCTCGGGAGGGGGAGTGTTCCTATTATGGTTGGTTTCTTGTTGGTGTGGTGTATCTCGTGCAAATCCACTCCTATTAGTCATTACTAAGTGTTAGGCAATTAATTAGGTTCAAATTTGAAAATTTGTCATATTTAAATTTTAAATCTCTTCTAAGTTGTTTTATCATAAATTGGTGAGGGTGATTATATAATTAAGGTCTTAGATTAATTTTAGGCCCTAAGGAATGATTCATAGCTAAGACAATAATTAAGAAAAATCATAATCCACCTTAACAATTCAAAAATTTTAGTCATGAAACAACTTAGGCAATTTATCAAGTACTTAGTAAACTTCTAATAAAAATAAATTTTGCAATATATTCAAATACCACAATTCCACTTAAATTCAACAAAGTTACCAACTTTAAGCTAGATTCACTCAAGATAATATTAGTATAAACTTAATAATTCCCAAAATCAGCAAGTAATAACATTTAAACACAAATTTATCAAGGATAACATGCTGAAATTTTCTTTTTAACATAGTAGAATTTTTATGCTATCATAATATTTAACATGGCCGATTTTAGCTTTACTTTGCTACGAATTCTCAAACAACTTTGTGTACTTCAAATACTAGCATATAATGGATGATTTATAAAGTATATTTAACCAAGATTATGATATGAAAAGCCGAGCAATAAGTACTTAAGCAAACCGAGAAGAATGACAAATAAATCCAATTTTATAGATTTAGTTTTGGTCAATTTTCATGCATTAATATAATCAGATTTTGGGTAACAAGTTGCTGTATATTTTAAATGCAAACATGGGCCAAAACATAACATTATAATGCTAGAAAACCCGAAACAAAAGAAGATGTAAAAACCGAGTCAAAATCACATAAAACCGAGGAGAAAATGCAAGGAAACTTAGAGAGATTCATCCTTACCTTGGCCGATCTTATGCTTCAATGCAATCCGGTTTTAACATAAGTTTTATGCTATTAAATGACAAGAGAAATAGCAGCAAATAATAAGATATGCATAGCACAAAGTTAGCTCAAAAGTAGAATCGAAAAAATTGCTAGAAATAAGTGCGGCTATCCCGGTTTCGTGCTAGATTTTGACTAACGTCAAATACAACTAAAACGCATAAGGGAAGCAACCTTACGCTCTGATACCACTTGATATGGGGGCCCTTAGAAAAGGGACCATGTGAAAATAAGCAAGTGCTCAGATGATAGGTGATTAAGCACAAACCAAAAATACTAAGTAGAAAATGGTGATGAAAATGAAGCAAGGAAAAGGAGGTGATGGTGTGTAATGGTGGCCGATTAGTATATGCGAGGAAAGAGCATGAAATATGGAAGAAAATAAAATAAAAGAAAAGGGTGGTGGTGTGTGTGAAAATCGTGAAGAAGTTGAAGATGGAGATAAAGAATATTGCAAGAAATAAAGTGAGGTGTGTGAGAGTGATATGGCCGAAATGGTGAAGATAAAATTGCAAGAAAATAAGTTGGAAGTAGAGAAGATGAATATACCCTTGGCGGACCTGAGGAGCTATATTAAGTTGAACTCTTGGGTGCACGTTTTTCTAGAGAAAAATGACCACCGTAGGCCTAGGTTTTCTTCCTCGAAGCCCTCAACTCTCAAGAGAGCAAGGTGAGGGAAAAATAAGAGTTATCCTAGCAACCTTGAACTATAGTAACAATAGAGGACCTCTCCACTCGATTTAAGAACTGAGGAACACCCGAAGGGCTTATAACACTTAGTTAGGGAAATAGCAATTTTATAAAAATGGGAAAAAGTGTTTTACAATCACCAATTCTATGCTTAAATAGGCAACCTAGGTGGATGATTAGGGTTTGGCATTTGGAAGAGGGAATGGTGGCCCTTGGATGAAAAATAATTGGCGGCCAAGTGGAGTGATTCGTGTGCGCGCAGCTGGTTGGAGGGAGCTGCTTGCGCGCGCATCCGACGGTCCAGCGAGAAGTAGCAGCGCGCCACATCAACGGCGCTGGTTACCGATCTGTCCGTGCGATTAGCGGCCACGCTGGCAGGGAGCGCCTCCATCAATGGCTGCGATGCACAAGCGAGCACGCCAGATCTGCTGATGCTTGCCCGCGCGCATTCTGCCCGATGCTTGCTGCTGCCCACGCGTGCCACCATCAACAAGCACAAGTAAATCCAAGCCATTGCTTGGCCAAGGGTGGAGATTATGCCATGTCTTTGATCCTTTTTGCCACCTACATTTGTACCTGCAATTTTCATACCTTACGTGTGGACTCTTCTTTGGACTATGGCTTCCTTTGGGCTTCATTTGTTGAAGTGCTTTTCCTTTGTTGAATAAATTTTCAACCCATCATCCACCAACATACATTTAACCCTAACCACACAATCTAATGCATGATGCGACTATAATAATCCATACAAAAAGCTAATGTATGCCAAATAAGTTCAAAAAATAAAATTATACATTTAGAGGGCCAGGAAGGCGAATTCCCATTGGGCCACTTGACATCTCGATTTGATTGCTCCAATTGAGGCTATGTAGGGGCTTGTCCATATCTTCTAAAGTCAGCTCCCATGTGAAATCCACAATGGGGTCAATGCCTGCAAAAAGAACAAAATCATTAGAGAATTGGTTAAGTAAATTATGGGCTCGTGTTTGAGATCTTGTGATGGGCCTCCGTGGCATGTCAGAGTGCAATGCCTTCGTCGTTTCCATCACCAATCAGGCAGATCAACCTTCTCTAGAAGAAATTCACAGTCTTCTTCAGAGCTTCGATTTTCATCTGGAAAAACAAAACTCTACTGCTTCTCTTCCGTTCCCAAGTCAGATACAAGCAAACGTTGCGAATCTACGCCCTTTTCGCCAATGATGGAGTCTTCGTCCCCCACATCATGCCCCGTTCCGGCCAAGCTTTCCGTCTGGTTTCCACCAAAACGGACCCAGTTCCTCCTCTTGGCGCTCACCCAGGCCCAACAACCAATTCAAGGCCCGCTGTCAGATTTGTAATAAAGTGGGTCATTTCTGCACTGACCTGTTTCCATCGGCTCAATACTTCATACAGACCAACCGCCCGGGCCCAACAAAATAACAACCCGACCTAGCCCTCCTTTAGTTTTTCAGCAGCCCCACCCCATGCCCACTATTCCAGTATCCTTGTAGCCCAACCCAAGCCTCATTTGGCTCACCTTCTTCTTCCTTCGAGACAACTAATCTTCAGGTTTCTAGTGCCGAACTTTTACTGACACCCTTCACCAATCCCTCTGTCGCATCGTGGCTTATTTTCTCAGGGGCAACCAACCACTTCACTCTGCACGAGTCTGTGCTCCACCAACCTCTGCCCTATACCTGTTTATCCCAAGTCACCACTATCGACGGTAAACTACTTCTAATCTCTCAAATTGGTTCTGTACTTATTTTGACTATTACCCGGTCCTTAAAATTGCACAATGTCTTTCACACTCCAGTCCTGTCTCATAATCTCATCAGTGTCCAACAATTATGCCTGAGATAATTCTGTTTATGTCGAATTTCATTCCAATTCTTTCTATATCAAGGATCAGACCTCCCATCAGCTTCTCTTTTGGGGTTCCTTCACTTATGGGCTTTACTAGATTCCATCAATCCCTCTGGTTACTGCTCAGCTGCCTCCTTCGGTCAGTGATCCTTCTTATTTTTGGCATGACCAATTAGAACACCCCTCGTTCTCTGTTTTGCAACGTGTGTTACAATCGTGTAATATTCCTCTTTCCAAAACAGATTTGTCTCAATTATGTGTTTCTTGTCCCTTGAGTAAAACTCATTGTTTACCCGTTTAAAAATTCTAGTTCACATGCTAGTTTCCCTTTTGATATTGTACATACTAATGTTTGGCGTCCATCTCCTGTAAATTCTATTACTGGTGCACGCTATTTTGTACTATTTATTGATGACTGCACTCGTTTTACTTGGTTATTTCATTTAAAACTAAAGAGTGAAGTTTATACTACCTTTGTGCATTTTCAAAATTTGTCAATACTCAATTCAACATTAATATCAAAATTGTGCAATTGGACTGTGGGGGAGAGTTCCAATCTCTCTCCTCTCTGTTTAAGTCCCTTGGTATTCATCACCATATCTCATGTCACTATACCCCAAATCAAAATGGTCGTGTAAAACGTAAAAATCGTCATGTTGTCGAAACTAGTCTCGCACTACTATTTTATTCCTCAGTCCCTCAACATTTGTAGTCTTATGCCTGTGTCACAGCTACTACTTTAATAAATTTGATACATACTCATAATCTATAAAATAAATCTCCGTTTGAATGTTTATTCAGTACTATTCCAGATTATTTACCGCTGCATGTTTTTGGCTGTTTATGTTTTCCTTTTCTTGATTGAAACTACAGCCTCGTTCTCTTCTTTGTGTTTTTTTAGACCCAAACTCTCATCATAAAGGCTATATATGTCTAGATCCTCACTTAAACAAAATCTACATTTCTCGTCACGTTACCTTTATAGAGTCCTATTTTCCCTTCTCTTCCTTACAACAATCCTACTCATCATCATCCTCGTTTTCCCTATCGATTCCTTATCGTTCCCTTCCATCTTTTCCTACTCAGCAAACCAGTTTTCCTCCATTGTTTACCTCAGCATCCCTCTCTCGGAGCATACCCATAAACCAACCCTCCTCCTTGCCTTCATCACCTCCCATCCTTACAACTCAATCTTCCTCTCCTATCCCTTCGGTCAACCTACCCACTCCAGCCCCTAACCCAATTCCAATAAATGCACACCCTATGAGGACCCTAGCCAAAGCTTGTATTTTTAGACCCAAGGCCTTTTTTTGTTGAAACCACTCTCAAATCAAAAACATTTCTGCAAGCCTCAAAACATACACATTGGTTGACTGCTAGGCACAAAGAAATATCAGCGCTCAAAGATACAAATACTTGGAGTTTGGTTCCTCTTCCACGAGCTGATATAATGTAACAACCCCAGTTGGAGTCGCCACGTAATTCATAACTTAACCTCTTAATCAATCGGTTCTTACTTCATGCACCTTGTTCATTATTAGTATTATATATATATTTTTTTTCTTCGCAAACATCTCCTAAACTGCATCTACCGATAGAGTCATAGACTCACATCGACCGATGGTCACGTGCCCGCCATGCGACACATCTGTTTCTAAACATCTCTTAAATTGCATCTGCCGATAGAGTCATAGACTCGCATCGACCGATGCTCACGTGCCCGCCACGCGACACATCTGTTTCTAAACATCTCTTAAATTGCATCTGCCGATAGAGTCATAGACTCGCATCGTCCGATGGTAAAACATCTACCGGTCACTAGACGACAACACTTACATCATCCGGTATTTGAAATACCTTCCATCTACCGATCGCTAGATGACAAAATAGCTCTTATATCATCCAGTATTTGAAATACCTTACACCTACCGATAGACATGTACAATTCATGTGTTCATTTAATACATCTTCTGGTAGAAATCATCCATCGGTAGATGCAAACTCTTAACATCTTCCGATAGGGAACATCTATCGGTGGATGCAAACTCTTAACAGGCTTCAAACCACATTGACTCAACACTCATATGTATGAAAATCAGAGACTCATCCAAAAATTCTTATAACGGAAGACTTAGTTAAAGTAACTCTTTCCATATCTTTACAATCATCCCCAGACTCAGTAGTTAAACCAGACAGTTTCGAAGCTCAATGTTAAGATATAATCTCATCCTACTTATACTTCCATATTCATATTCATCACTAAAATCATAAGAGCATTAACCAGGGGGTCTTGTTCGCCATCCAGCCACAGAATTGCTCCCTGAACACCTTCTAGCAACCAAACTTAGACATCTTCATTAACTTTGAGATCCTCACCTGAAAACTCGTCACCTACATCATAAGGTTTAAACTATAAGCCTAATGCTTAGTAAGGAATGTAATACTAACAAGTATGCATGAATGCTCATTGTAAGAAACAAATGCTGATGAATTTTTCTTATTCATATTCATACTCAAGGTCTTCGTTCTTGTTCATCGTTCGTATTCATCGTTCATAATCATCATTCATGCTCATCATTCATGCTCATCATTCAAATTCATCATTCACATTCATCGTTCGGGTTGTGTGAATTAAGAGAGGATTTGTGCCGGTAAAGGGGGTTGACAGTGAGAGTGTATATAGTCCTTTGCGGGTCGTAATCATGGTCCTTCCTTTTGGACAGTGACATACACCAAACCACCCCCAACCCTCGCTTAATTCACGTTGCATAAGTTTTATATTCTTATCTTGTTCATAAGGAAAACTTGCTCTTAAAACATTATCATATGCATAAAACGTTCGTGATGCATGAACATGAGAACTCCTAACTCATCAAGCCACGGAATAGTGCATTCATCCGACGGGAAATCATACCATTAAGTCAAACATCAACATAAGTAACAGACAGTAGCTTAAATAACTTCTAATCATCGTATCAGTTTCTACCTAGCATCCTTGTGATGTAGGGCCCTAATAGCTTAAACCTGTACATTCACTTACCTGGTTTCCTTAGCAACTTGAACTCCTTTTCTTCAAACTTCTTCACCTAAAACATTTCACATCACAGTAGTTAAAACAAAATCCTAAAAGTTCCAATCACAAGTCTTCCTAGAATCTAATAACTAAAGTCATTCCCGAATCCCACAGTCTAGTTCTCTGTGTGCAGTCAGAAATCCAAAACCAAAACAGCTAGGTCCAACTAACGATTAATCAGGGTCGGTTATATTAAATGTCCAGAATCGATTCGGAGATGACATTACAAAATCCAGGTTATAAATGTTGCTATTGCTACTCGGCCATTGGAGAAACCAAACTCCAACAGCAAGCTGAAAAACAGAGTTTAACAACTAACTGACAACTACATTGTCTAATCCATACCTCGAGCGTAGAGTATCCGAGAAATGGCAAGGGAACCGATCGTCGAAGGAAGGATTACTGGCAGGCAGAGAGTGAGAACTCGGGAGAGGGAAATCGCTGAAAGGAGAAAGTGTCGGCTATAGTGGTATTGGTGAGATTTAAAAACTTTCCCTCTCCTTTATATATCGATCACAGCCCACCTTAATTTCAATTTTGCCACTCAACCTAGTTCACACAATTTGAACAAATCTTGGTATTAAATTTAAATCAAAAGGTCCAAAAATAAGGGTGACAGTTAATTCCGTTAAGAAAATCACCTGACTGAAAATGTTGGGTGTTACATCCACCCCTCCTTAAACAAAATTTTCGTCCCCAAAAATTGATCAAACAAAGAGCTCCGGATATTTGTCCAACATATCTTGCCGTCGTTCCCATGTGGCTTCTTCAACTCCATGATTTGTCCATAAGACCTTAACCAATGAAATTTTCTTATTCCTCAGAGTTCTCACAGCAGATTCCAAAATTTGCACTGGCTTCTCTTTATACGTTAGTGTGGCTCAATTTCGACATCCACTGACTTAACAACTTGTGTAGGATCCCGTATGCATTTTCTTAACATTGACACATGAAAAAGATTGTGAACCTTTTCCAATGATAGGGGCAATAGCAGTCTATAAGCTGTGCTGCCGATCCTCTCCAAGACAGGGAATGATCCAACGAATCGCGGATTAAGTTTCCCTTTCTTGCCAAATCTTAGCACTCCTTTAAACGGTGAAATCTTTAAGAAAACTTCATCTCCAACGGCAAATTCAAGATCTCTCCTCCTTTTGTCTGCATAACTTTTCTGTCGGCTTTGTGCAGTAATCATTCTTTTCCTGATAATGGTAATCTTGTCTGACATCTGTTGCAAGATCTTAGGACCTAGGAGTTTTGCTTCACCGACCTCATCCCAGTACAAAGGTGATCTGCACTTTCTGCCATAAAGTGCTTCATAAGGTGCCATACTAATGGTGGACTGGTAACTATTATTGAAGGAGAATTCCACCAAGGGTAAATATCGACTCCAAGATGTCTGGAAATCCAGCACACACGCTCTTAACATGTCTTCTAGTATCTGAATGGTCCTCTAAGATTGACCATCGGTTTGAGGGTGAAAAGCAGTACTGAAGGACAATTTTGTTCCTAACGTGCCTTGCAAACTTTGCCAAAATCTCGAGATAAATCTAGGATCACGGTCGGAGACAATGGACAAGGGGATCCCATGCAATCTGATGATTTCCTGAATGTACAGGTTAGCAAGTTGTTCCATTAGTGAAAGTCATTCTTACTGGTATGAAGTGTGCTGATTTTGTCATTTTGTCAACCACAACCCAAATACTATAATGTCCTTTGATTGTCTTTGGTAATCCTACCACAAAATCCATGGCAATGTTTTTCCACTTCCATTCAGGGATCGATAAGGGTTGAAGAGTACCTCCTGGGCGTTGGTGCTCTGCCATAACCTGTTGGCAAACCAAACATGACTCCACATACTTGGCAATATCCCTCTTCATATTTGGCCACCAATAATATAACTTCAAGTCCCGATACATCTTGGTGCTACCAGGATGTACAGAAAAGGGAGACGAGTGAGCCTCGGTCAATATCAACTTACGTAGTTCTTCATCATTTGGAATATACCATCGATTCATAAACTTCAAAATACCATCGTTGGAGAGACAAAATTCAGAGGAGGCATCCTGCAACTTACTCATCATGCTATTATTATCCTTTGAATCCTTCTGTTGTGCCTCTTTGATTTTATCCATAATAGTTGGTCGAATGGTTAAGTCAGCAAGTAAAGTTGACAACTCAGGAACTATTTCCAACTCGAACTTCTGAACTTCCTTCCATAATGGTACAGACATGGTTGATACTGCGGGCTGCATTGTCTTAGACATTTTGCTTAATGCATCAGCCACAGCATTGGCCTTACCCGGGTGATATTTAATTTCGAAATCATAATCCTTAACAAACTCCAACCAACGTCTTTATCTCATGTTTAATTCCTTTTGGGTGAAAAGGTACTTCAGGCTTTTATGGTCAGAAAACACCTCACACTGTTGACCATACAAATAGTGTCTCCAAATCTTTAAAGCAAAAACAACTGCGGCTAACTCTAAATCGTGAGTGAGGTAATTCTGTTCATAACTCTTCAGCTGCCTAGAGGCATACGCCACCACTTGCCTTCTTGCATCAAAACACACCCCAGTCCAACTTTGGATGCATCACAGTAAACACTAAACTTTCCTTCTTCGGTTGGGAGGGTCAGTAGTGGGGCTGTTGTCAACTTCAGCTTAAGTGTCTAGAAGCCATCTTCACAAGTTTCAGTCCAAGAGTACTTGGTGTCCTTCTTAGTCAAACTTGTTAAAGGTTTAGCTATCATTGAAAATTCCTTAATAAACTTCCTATAATAACCTGCCAGACCCAGGAAACTGCGGACTTCACTGGCATTTCTTGGCTGTGGCCAATCCTTAACAGCTTGAATCTTGGTTGGATCTACTGATATACCTTCAGCAGAGATGACATGGCCTAAGAAGTTAATCTTATCCAGCCAGAATTCATACTTGGACAGCTTGGCATAAAGTTGTTGCTGTTTCAAGGTTGTCAAAACTATTCTTAAGTGTTCTTCGTGGTCAGCTTCAGTCCGTGAGTATATAAGAATATCATCTATGAATACAATCACAAACTTGTCCAAATATTCACGAAACACTCGGTTCATCAAATCCATAAAAGTTGCAGGTGCATTGGTTAATCCAAATGACATTACAAGGAATTCATAATGTCCATAGCGGGTCCTGAAGGCTGTTTTAGGTATATCACCCTCCTTAACCTTCAATTGGTAGTACCCCGAACGCAAGTCAATCTTTGAAAATACTTTAGCTCCTTGTAATTGGTCAAACAAGTCGTCAATTCGGGACAAGGGGTACTTATTCTTAATTGTCAACTTGTTCAGTTCTCGGTAATCTATGCACATCCTTAGGGAACCATCTTTCTTCTTAACAAATAAAACAGGTGCACCCCAGGGAGAACTACTGGAAGCGTATAAACCCTTTGTCTACTAATTCCTGTAGTTGGACCTTTAATTCCTTCAGCTCAACTGGTGCCATGCGGTAAGGGTTCTTGGATATAGATAATGCCTCGGGGTATGTATCGATTACAAATTCAACTTCTCTATCCGGTGGTAATCCGGGCAAGTCATCCATAAATACTTCAGGAAACTCCTTAACTATAGGAATATCTTGAAGTTCAACTTTGTTCTTTACCCGAATATCGATTACACTAGCTAGATAACTCTCACAACCATCTTTTAATAACCGTTGAGTCTCTAGTGAGGATATAATCGGTATTTTACTTATTTTTGGGATAGCTTGGAAAGTATACTGATCTCTATTTGGGGGTCGAAACTCAACTAATCCAGACCTACAACTTATCGTGGTATAATGTCTGGATAACCAATCCATTCCTAATATAACTTCATATTCCTTCATGTCAACTACAATCAGCTCTACATATAACTTCTTATCTCCTAAGGACAAAATGTCACCCTTCAATATCTGTTCAGAATGTAAGGATTTCCCTGACGATAACATGACACTATATGGCCTATCAGCCGATAAATATCCTAACTTATGCTTACAGACAAACAGGGTTGCTATAAATGAGTGTGTGGCTCCTGTGTCTATAAGTGTATAAGCAGAAACACCACAGATCATAATTGTACTTGATATGACTGTATGCTGCACAGCCTCTTCATCCTCCATCATAGCAAAGACTCTGGGTGCTATTCTTGCTCGATTGGGGTCTGGTGGCATGGGGCAGTCTCTGACTACATGTCCGACCTTGTCACATCTAAAACAGCCGCCAGAAAGTAACTTGCATTCGCTGGGGTGGTTCTTCTGACAGGTGGGGCATAGAGAGGCCATTGGTCGCTTCCCTCTTTCCTTGATCATCATTTGGATTGAATGGTCTCTTTATGCCTTGCTGTTGTTGTTGTGGTCCCCTGTTCTGTTGCGGTCGCCATCCTTTGTTCTGACGTGGCGGAGGCTAAGCCTCTTTAGTAAACTTCCTTGATGATTCGCGCTGCGCATATGTCGATATCTCAGCCTCTTCCAGTTCTAGAGCCTTAGCTGTCACTTCAGCATAAGGTACATTATGTATTCCAGCAGTATTTACTCTCATATACAGACTTGGTTTCAGTCTTTGAACAAATTGGTGGATCTTATCCTCATCATCTTCTATCATTTTGGGTGCAAACCGGGATAAAGCCTCAAACTTACATATGTAGTCCGTCACAGAGCCAAACTGACGTAAACTCATGAACTCCTTCTTCTTGTTGGCCCGAACAGTCCTATTGAAGTACTTGTCAAAGAAGGCAGTCTTAAACATTTTCCAGGTCATAGCTCCTGCATTAGCGGTGCTCTGGATTGAATCCTACCAATGTCTTGCACTCAATTCCAAATGAAAGACAGCATATGTGACCTTATCCCCTTTGTCAACTTTTGCATACTTAAGCATATCCTCCATCTTTCGAATCCATTCCTCAGCATAAATAGGATTCGAAACATGTCCATTAAACACCGGGGGTCGAAGCCGGTGAAAACGCTCACCACCATGATCATGAGTTGCATTAGTACTAGAATTCGCTTGTTCTTCTCTAGCAGCCATCAGCTGTTCGATCTGGCGAGATTGGGGCATGACCAACTCTGTCAACTGAGCAATGGCATTGTTATCCTCATTAGCCTCTCTTTGCTGACCTCTTACCATTTTGAGATTCCTAAACAAATATTCATAAATACATCTTAACATAATGACATTACTTAAAAACGTAATTACTTACAGTTGCTGGAGTATACTCAGGTGGCAATCTGTGCTGGGAGGCAGTCTGCATAATCAATTTTAGAATCCGGTTTTGCTTTGATACCATAATTGTAACAACCCCAGTTGGAGTCGCCACGTAATTCATAACTTAACCTCTTAATCAATCGGTTCTTACTTCATGCACCTTGTTCATTATTAGTATTATATATATTTTTTTCTTCGCAAACATCTCCTAAACTGCATCTACCGATAGAGTCATAGACTCACATCGACCGATGGTTACGTGCCCGCCACGCGACACATCTGTTTCCAAACATCTCTTAAATTGCATCTGCCGATAGAGTCATAGACTTGCATCGACCGATGGTCACGTGCCCGCCACGTGACACATCTGTTTCTAAACATCTTTTAAATTGCATCTGCCGATAGAGTCATAGACTCGCATCGACCGATAGGTAAAACATCTACCGGTCACTAGACGACAACACAACACTTACATCATCTGGTATTTGAAATACCTTCCATCTACCGATCGCTAGACCGACAAAATAGCTCTTATATCATCCGGTATTTGAAATACCTTACACCTACCGATAGACATGTGCAATTCACTGTGTTCATTTAATACATCTTCCGATAGAAATCATCCATCGGTAGATGCAAACTCTTAACATCTTCCGATAAGGAACATCTATCGGTGGATGCAAACTCTTAACAGGCTTCAAACCACATTGACTCAACACTCATATGTATGAAAATTAGAGACTTATCCAAAAATTCTTATAACGAAAGACTTAGTTAAAGTAACTCTTTCCATATCTTTACAATCATCCCCAGACTCAGTAGCTAAACCAGACAGTTTCGAAGCTCAATGTTAAGATATAATCTCATCCTACTTATACTTCCATATTCATATTCATCACTAAAATCATAAGAGCATTAACCAGGGGGTCTTGTTCGCCATCCAGCCACAGAATTGCTCCTTGAACACCTTCCAGCAACCAAACTTAGACATCTTCATTAACTTTGAGATCCTCACCTGAAAACTCGTCACCTACATTATAAGGTTTAAACTATAAGTCTAATGCTTAGTAAGGAATGTAATACTAACAAGTATGCATGAATGCTCATTTTAAGAAACAAATGCTCATGAATCTTTTCTTATTCATATTCATACTCAAGGTCTTCGTTCTTGTTCATCGTTCGTATTCATCGTTCGTATTCATCATTCATAATCGTCATTCATGCTCATCATTCATATTCATCATTCATATTCATCGTTCGGGTTGTGTGAATTAAGAGAGGATTTGTGCCGGTAAAGGGGGTTGATAGTGAGAGTGTACATAGTCCCTTGTGGGTCGTAATCATGGTCCTTCCTTTTGGAAAGTGACATACGTCAAACCACCCCCAACCCTCGCTTAATTCACGTTGCATAAGTTTTATATTCTTATCTTGTTCATGAGGAAAACATGCTCTTAAAACATTATCATATGCATAAAACGTTCGTGATGCATGAACATGAGAACTCCTAACTCATCAAGCCACGGAATAAGTGCATTCATCCGACGGGAAATGTAACACCCGACAACTTCAACCAGATGACTTCCTAACTAAATTAACGGCCATGATTATTCAATCTTCACGGTTTAGAATTTTATGTCCAAGCTTAATTAATTACATGTGGTTTTAAACTAGGTTGAGTGGCAAAGTTGTAATAATGGAGGTTTGAGACCGGTATTTAAAGAAAATGAAAAGGGTTCAAACTTCATTTAAGCCACTATAGCCAACACCTTCTACTCTCGGCGATTTCTTCTCTCCCGAGCTCTCGCTCTCTGTCAGCTGGAAATCCCTCTTTCGACGATCGGTTTCCTTGCTGCTTCTCGGCTACTTTGTGCTCGAGGTACGAGTTTGGCAATGTAGCTATCTTTTAGTCGTTAAGCTCTGTTTTCTACTATGTGTTGAAGTTCTGGGTTCTTCAATGGCCGAGTATTAGTAAGGGTATTTTAAAATCTGAAAGTGGTAATGTCATTCCGAATCGATTTTGGACATTAAACAACCAACCCTGCGTTATCGCTAATCTAATCTATTTGTTTTGGGTTTTGGATTTCAAACTGCACAGAGAATTATACTAAAGATTTGGGAGTGACTGTAGCTATTAGATCCTAGGATGACTTGTGATTAGAACTAATAGGATTTTGTTTTAACTACTGCAATGTAAATGTTTTAGGTGAAGAAGTTTGAAGAGAAAGGAGCTCAAATTGTTAAGGAGACCAGGTAAGTGAATGTACAGGATTCTCGGTCATTAGGACCCTACATCAAAGGATGTTAGGTAGAAACTCATACGATGATTAGTAGTTCCCTTATGTTACTGTCTAGTATTTATGTTGATGATTAGTTCAATGGTAGGGTGTTATGTTGGATAGTGCTCTGTCTGTAGCTTGATGATTTAGGAATTTCCATGTACATGCATCATGACTATTTTATGCATATGAAAATGTTTAAGAGCATGTTTTCCTCATGAATAAAGTAAGAAGATAAAATTGATGCAACATGGACTAAGTGAGGGTTGGGGGCAGTTCGGCGTATGTCACAGTCCAAAAGAGAGACTTATGAATACGACCCGCAGTAGGGACCAAGATCAAACTCACTGTCGAACCCCCTTTACTGGCACAAATCCACACAACTTAAATGAAGAATATGATCAATGATTATGAATGATAAATATGATCCATGACTATGAATGATGATTACGAGCAAAGATATGAACGAGAAAAAGAAAAAGAGACTTATGAGTATGTGATTTCTCGAATTTTACATTCATGCATCCATGTTAGTGTTGCATTCTTTACTAAGCATTAGGCTTATAGTTAAACCTTATGATGTAGGTGAAGAGCTAACAGGTGAGGATTTCCAGTCCAGAGATGATGTTTAAAGCTGGTTGCTGGAGGATGCTCAGTATGACAGTGCAAGGCTGGGCAGGCGATTAAGACCCCTGGTTATGCTCATAGTATGTCAGTGAAGTTTATGATAAACAGATGTCTAAGTAGAATAGAATTTCTTATAACCATGAGATTTAGATTTGAATGATTAGACTTAAGAGCCTGATGATGATTTTAAAGATTATTGAATGGTTTGTTTTGCTTAAGCCTTCCGCTATGCGTACTTTGGATGAGTTTATGATTCTTACTCATTGAGGTTTATAGTTACTACAGATGTAGAGTGTTTAAGCCATCGGATGATGAAAGTGCTATTTTGTCGTCTAGCGATCGGCAGATGTAGAGTGTTTAAGCCATCGGATGATGAAAGTGCTATTTTGTCGTCTAGCGATCGGCAGATGTAGAGTGTTTAAGCCATCGGATGATGAAAGTGCTATTTTGTCGTCTAGCGATCGGCAGATGTAGAGTGTTTAAGCCATCGGATGATGAAAGTGCTATTTTGTCGTCTAGCGATCGGCAGATGTAGAGTGTTTAAGCCATCGGATGATGAAAGTGCTATTTTGTCGTCTAGCGATCGGCAGATGTAGAGTGTTTAAGCCATCGGATGATGAAAGTGCTATTCTGTCGTCTAGCGATCGAAAGATGCAGAGTGTTTAAGCCATCGGATGATGAAAGTGCTATTCTGTCGTCTAGCGATCGGCAGATGCAGAGTGTTTAAGCCATCGGATGATGAAAGTGCTATTTTGTCGTCTAGCGATCGGTAGATGTAGAGCGTTTAAGCTATCGGAAGATGTAAGTATAGTTTGTCGTCTAGTTACCGGATGATGTGAGGGCTATCTTCGCGTTTAGTGACCGAGTCATGTTTTAATTATTCACGTAAGGAGCACATGTTCACTGGATGGTGTCCCCTTATTTCATCGGATGATGTATGGAGTTTCTTCACCGGATGGTATAAACATGGTTTTGTCGTCTAGAGACCGGCATGTATAGTGTATTACTGATGCTGAACGAGGTTAAGCGAACCACGGGTGATGCACGTGCCCATCGGATGATATCTCCTACCTAGTGAAATTTTAAAGGGTCACGTGATAAGCCCGTGCTCACCGGACGATGTCCTCTATTAGGCGGTGATAAGTGAGTCACGCGAGTTTCACGTGACGAATCTGATGATGAAATCTTTCTCTACCGGAAGATGTAAACTCCTTGCTTGTCGTTTAGCGACCGGCAGGAGTAAGTAATTGAGTATAATGTACTCCTCTGCCGAGCGATGCCTATTGAATCGTGCATGTCATCTTGAGCTAAGTTATGTTTTAAAAAAATAAAATATATTACCAAAAATGAGTAGAGTGTGAGTAATAAGAATTAAATGATTAAGAAAGATACGGATTATGTGTCGATCTCTCTGGGGTCGTTATAGGAAATCATTCCATTAAGTCAAACATCAACATAAGTAATAGACAGTAGATTAAATAACTTCTAATCATCGTATCGGTTTCTACCTAGCATCCTTGTGATGTAGGGCCCTACTGGCCAGAAATATTACACATTCACTTACCTGGTTTCCTTAGCAACTTGAACTCCCTTTGTTCAAACTTCTTCACCTAAAACATTTCACATCACAGTAGTTAAAACAAAACCCTAAAAGTTCCAATCACAAGTCATCATAGAATCTAATAACTAAAGTCATTCCTGAATCCCCTAGTCTAGTTCTCTGTGTGCAGTCAGAAATCCAAAACCAAAACAGCTAGGTCCAACTAACGATTAATCAGGGTCGGTTATATTAAATGTCCAGAATCAATTCGGAGATGACATTACAAAATCCAGGTTATAAATGTTGCTATTGCTACTCGGCCATTGGAGAAACCAAACTCCAACACCAAGCTGAAAAACAGAGTTTAACCACTAACTGACAACTACATTGTCTAATCCATACCTCGAGCGTAGAGTATCCGAGAAATAGCAAGGGAACCGATCGTCGAAGGAAGGATTACTGGCAGGCAGAGAGCGAGAGCTCGGGAGAGGGAAATCGCTGAAAGGAGAAAGTGTCGGCTATAGTGGTATTGGTGAGATTTAAAAACTTTCCATCTCCTTCATATATTGATCACAGCCCACCCTAATTTCAATTTTGCCACTCAACCTAGTTCACACAATTTGGAACAAATCTTGGTATTAAATTTAAATAAAAAGGTCCAAAAATAAGGGTGACAGTTTATTCCGTTAAGAAAATCACCTGACTGAAAATGTCGGGTGTTACATATAAAGTTCGTCTGGTGGCAAAAGAGTATGATAAAACAGAAGACATATACTATGAAGAAACTTTTAATACAGTTGTAAAACCAACCTCGGTCTGCACGACTCTTTCCTTAGCAGTTTCTTTTGGTTAGAATATCAGACAACTTGATATACGCAATGCCTTCTCACGTGGTGATTTAACTGTGGCAGTTTTTATGCAGCAACCTCCTAGATTTATTAGTCCATCTCATCCATCTGTTGTTGGTCTCCTATATAAAGTTCTCTACGGTCTAAAGCAATCTCCTCGCGCCTGGTACACTAAGTTTTATACAATGCTCTAATACATTGGTTTTTCGGCATCAAAATCTGATTCTTCACTATTTGTTTGTCGTACGCGATCCTTCATTATGATTCTGCTAGTTTATGTCAACGACATCATCTTAAATTAGAATGAAATTACTTTGCTGTGTTATTTAAACCTAAAACTATCAAAATTTCAACATTCAATTTAAATTAGAATTAAGTTTGTTTGATATTTAGTAAAAATAGTCCTCGTGGGTTCGACTCGTATTTATACAATTTATTACTTTTGTGACACGTTCACTTGCGTAGAATTTTTCGCAACAACATCATCTTAACAGGTAACTCTAATGCACTCATAGATCAGCTACTAACTTATCTACACTCACAATTTAAAGTTCGCGGTCTTGGACCATTATCATTCTTTCTTGGGATTTCTATCACTCGTACTCCTACAGGTATGTGTTTTTCGCAATCAAGATACATATCTGAATTACTTCACCGAGCAAATTGGAATCCTGCAAGCCGGTTCCTACTCCCATGGTTGCCGGACCCATGTTATCTAAAAAATCTGGTACATCACTATTGTAGCATTGTTGGTGGTCTACAATACTGTTGTATGACTAGACCAGATATTGTTTTTGTTGTCAATAAAGTTTTCCAATTTATGCACGCGCCCTCAGACGTTCATTGTAAGCTGTCAAGAGAATCTTATGATACCTCAAAGGTATTTCATCTTTAGGTATCTCCTTTTTGCCTTCTAACAATTGCAATTTGACCTATTATATAGATGCAGACTGGGCTTCTTGTCCAAATGATCGTAAGAGCATAGATGTATTTTGTATCTTTCTGTGAACTAATCTAATTTTATGGTCCTTTGCTAAACAAAAAAGTAGTTTCACGCTCCAGCACCGAATCAGAGTATCGCAATGTAGCAAATGGTGCAGCAGAAGTACTATGACTCCATTCATTATTAGATGAATTGGGTATTGTGTCCACAACGGTATCATTTTTTTTGTGACAATTTGAGTGCAATATACCTTGCCTCTAATCATGTATTACACTCAAAATCTAAATATGTCGAGATTGATTTCCACTTTGTTTTGGTAGAAAGTACTCAAGAAATTTTTGTTAGTCAAATTTACTCCATCGGACAACCAACTAGCCGATGCTTTTACAAAACTTCTTCCGTCTTCGAAGTTTAATATTTTCATTTCCAAAATCTTAGGCCTACAACCTTGCTCTTGAGGGGATGTTAGTGAACCTACTATTCATGTCTCATTTGTAGTTTAGTTTGTACTTTTAGTTACATTTTCTCATCATTTGTTTTATCATGATATATATAAACATCAATTTCAAGGAGATAATGACAGACAGAAGAAATTATTCACTGTCATCTCTCTCTCTCTCTCTCTCTTTCTCTCTCTCTCCTTGCGGCAACTTTCATCGTCTTCTTCTTCTTCATGTACATCGGTCGCTTCAAGATCTTCGGCCTCAGTATATTTTAACGTTTCTGCCATTAGAGATGACCTTAAAGAGTGGCTGAGGAGAGAGAGACATGATGGAAAAGAAGAGAAGAGCGAGTAGAGAAAAAGTTATATAGAGGGAGAGAGAGACATTTTAGGTCAAACAAGTGGAGAACGAAAGATTAGAGAACTTTAATGGAGTGTTTGATAAATGAGAGAGAGAGATGTCTAACACGATTATTAATGATGTTATTACATGATGGTGCTAAACGGTTATGCTAAATGTGCAGGTATTAGAAAAAACTACTTGTATTTGAAAAAGGGGAAACGCATCTGTGTGTCTATTTAGATGCACTTAACTATTAAGTGCCATTGAATAATACTATTTTCTTATGATTATCGCGGATAAGCAGAAATTGTCAAGAGCTTGGTGAGCAATTGCCTTTGTTGCTGTATGTTTAGCCCAATAGTAAACTCATGGTGTGATTAATTTATTTTTTCTGTTTATTATTAGGTATGGGAACGAAAGTTACCTTCAGTTGATTAAATGCAGAAAGACAAAATGATGTTCAAAATTAGTCGATATTATGAAGCAGATCGGTCGGGTCTGTCTCAAATTTTCCATTTTTTCCCCAATAGATCTAACCATCTGATACGAACCAAGATAGGTCCAAGCCCAATATCAAGGTATATAATCCATCTAACAAAGAAGCTCTAATGTGAATCAAGGTGCGACCAAGCTCAAGCCCAAAGACAAACATCAATGTCAAAATATTGTAGTTCTTCATGGAGAAACATGTTTTACGGAGATCAACATCTTCAATTCACCATCCCCTTACATTATGACATTCTTCAAGGTGAGGCATAAATGGAGGATCAAGCACACGTTCAAAGATTATTGGATTACTTCTCAAAGGTTTCTATAGTGGGCTGGATCGCGCAATTTTACAAAGTTTCTTAATTATAGTTTTAGAAAGTTTCTTAATTATAGTTTAGAAAGTTTCTTAATTATAGTTTTAGAAAGCTTTCCTAATCATAGATTTAGAAAATTTTCCTAAGTATTGTTTTAGAAAGTTTCCTAATTATTGTTTTAGTAATATTTCCTAATTAAATTAGGATAGTTTGTAGCCTATTTAAAGACATAAACCTTGCAACATTATTATAAGCAATATACATGATTTTGAGTTACTCTCTAGTGAAAATTTTCTCTTTGGTTCTTTGTGAAGAACTAGATCTTCTTCAAGTCAAAACTTGAAAGATCAACTTGATAGCTTTGGTTCTAACCACAAGTTCGGTTACGGGTCAAGCTCCTTGTTTGATAACTTTGGTTCCGTCGACAAGGTTCGATTGGGGTCAAGTTCCTTATACTTGATTTCACAGGCGTTCCTGAGTTTCTAATTCCGCGTTGTTGAAGGGTCTCGGGTTTCATATACCCGTGGTTCTCATCACCATCTATCAGTTTGACAAACTCTCAATGACAGACAAGCTGGACACTTTTACTGACTCACGAATGGCTAAGAGTAGAAGCCTGTGACAACGTCTATGCTTTAGGCGATTGTTTGACAATAAACCAGTGCAGAGTCATGGTATATCAAGCTTCTTGAACTTCCATTTATTTATACTTTGTGTTAACTAAATGTTTGTCGTGGATCATCTTGAATAGGAAGACATAGCCGTTATATTTAAAATGGCAGATAACAACTTTGGGACTTTTAATGTGAAAGACTTTTAGGAAGTGGTCGACAATATTTGTAATAATATTTTTTATAGTCGTACTCTTTTATTTTCTTCTCTCTTCTTTGTCATTTCAACTGTTTTTTTGCATATGGCGCAACATTTACACAATACGATCATTCTAAATGTCTTTCTTTCTTCTAAAGATTCAAAAAACATAATAACATTTTTACATGATTATATCATCTATATCTTTTTTAATTATTTTTTATTTTGAAGCTCAAAAGTTATGTTTTACGAAACGTATTAAAAAATTATGTAAACTCCACGAGTACGTGTCTTGCACGTCCCCAAAACTAGTTAAAAAGAATAAATGTGTGCAGTGCTACGGGAGGTGAGAGAGAGCAGGGTAGTGGAGACAGAAAATCGTGGGAAGGAGAGAGAGTTTTCGGTCGTCCGAACTTTGATTTCTACAATTCGAGTCTCAAAACATTTTTGCCGTGATGCTCTACCACTCTTGTGAAGAAATTTTGGACGGTAAGTCGATTTTCGTTCGTTCTCTTTCGTCGAATGTTAGGGTTTTTAGGTGATTTTTTTTCCTCCTAAAAACCTCATTCAACTTTTGATTTTGATATTTTTGAGTTGGGAAAGTTGATTACAGTGTGAAAAAGAGAATAAACCGGGAAGATTTGGCCAAAATTTGGTTGGCCGAATTGCAGCGCTGCGACGCTGCAATTTGGCCTGTGTCGGGCTGGGGGCTGGTCTGGGCAAGGCCTAGGTCCATGCCCAAAGGGCCTGACCAAGCCGGCCCGAGCTGGACCAAACCAGGTCAGTGCTGGGGTCTGATTTTTTCCATTTTTCTTTCTTTTTTCTTCTATTCTTTTCTTGATATTTAACAAGGATATTTTTAATTTTTTTGGATGATTTTGTCATATACTTTGACTATATGTTTTGACCTCCAAACAATTTTGAGGTTTCGGCATTCAGAATGCGATAGAGGCCTCCATTCCTCAAAATTGTATTATGATCGTTTTGCACGTAAATAGAGGTAAAATCCTAAACTCTATCGTTAGCGTATGAGTTAAAACCTTGCTAGTGGAGTTGGTTAGTATCGGTTTTAGATAAATTTAAGGTTCATAAAAGGAAATTTTTGGGGTTTTAAGGGTTGAGCATGCAAAGTTAAAATTTAAGATTGTTGTCGATGTTGCCGTGTGGATTGATAGATCATTTGATAAATCGTGAGTTGTGACTAGTTAGGGTTTCAAGTCTTGGTTTAGGAGTCCCTTCTTGTCGTCCCGTATTATTTAGATTTTTTGACGTTAGATTTGTTGAAAGTTCTGACGATGTTCTAGTTCTATGCCTGCTTTCAATTGTGAGTGTCGTCTTATCGGTAAGCAGTTGTTGACATCAAGGTAGGGGTTTCTATACTATACAATTTTTATATGGCATTGCATTACATAGTTTTCAAAATGAATTATTTTAGTGGATGACACCTATGAAAACCCTAATAGGCCTTGGTCGCCAGCACGTCAGTGTTTACAGATATGTATGTATGTTTTTTCACGTTTAAATTACATGTGCATGGTGTTTCATTTTAGATTGATATAGATGCATGCCTAATAATTATAATTTTGTTTAGCCTATTGGAGCCTTCTAGTGTTGGACTCCAATTATTCTGGGTTGTAGTGTCCGAGCAACCAAAAGAACTGAAATTGGACATGATACCTAATTGGGGTTGTTTGAGCCTTTCTGACAACAGTCTTCAGTTGCCTTGGGTTGTGTCAAAGTTTGAATAATCAAAGCGACCGGAGTCGTTTGATATGCACCTTATATTGCATGAAGGATGCTTAATTATAGTTACACAATGAGGGTGATGAGGCAGCGTTGACACGCTCTTTGGAAGCCCGATAACCTCTTAACCTAACGAGGGCATTTTTATTAGTGAATTGGTGTCGTTCTAGAGTTCGCTCACCTGCCATCAGTGGACGCTTATATATATAGATGGTGTTGTGTTTGATGTTGCTCGTCGGCGATCATTTGATTCACAGGTAGTACTGTCGCTGAGTTTCTCATCGGTAGTCTGGGTGATATAGTTGGATATTCGGATCAACATCACTTTTCAACTTCTTCTGACTCATGATTTACGGTTGTCAGGTTTTTGTGATAGTGTGTCGGAAGGGTCCATGAGTGACACTCCTTTTTCACTAGAGGTTTTTTTTCTTAAGAAAATAGTGATAACTTATTTTATATATAACTACCTATTAAGGGTGGGCACGGTCGGGTCCAGCCCCACCCCAGAACCGCAGTGTTGATGCGCTCCTTGGGGGCCCGTTGTTTCGGTTCAGTCCCAGTCTTCTCACATTATAAAAGAAAGTATTTTTTTAAAACAATATATATACCTATTATTTAAAAAAAAAAATCCAGTAAACATAATAAAATACATTATTTTATTAAAAATCTCATATATATACCTTTAAAAAAAAACATATGTGAGCCACAGTTTGATTCTCCCACGGTTCTGCAAACCGGACCATGGCCCGTGGTCCTGGAAGGCATTGGACCATTCGCGGTCTTATATGTGGGGGAACTATACTGAACTATGACCGAAACTGCAGTTCTGTTCCAATCCAGTTTTACCCAAAGGAAAGGAAAATATTTTTGAATATACACACATGCACTGCATTTTACAACTAATCATTGTTTTGAAAGAAAATGATGAAAATCAACTTTCCATATGCATATGAGTACAATATAAGGTTCTCTACTGAGTTAGTCATTCACCCTAAAGACCCCCCTCCTCCCCAATCTCCCAGGTTAGGATCGTGGAGGCTAATGTTGCGAATGTTCGTTGTGGAGTGAACCTTCTTATTCATTGTCTTCTTCCTTGACAATTGTTTTATGTCTTGGTGAGGACTTTTCTTGGATTATTATTTTTCTTAATTCTTTGTCTGTATAATTTATTGAGTGTTGGACTTTTATTTTATGCATAGTATTTTATTGAATTATTTAAGTTTCTATGCTATCTTATTTTTATTTGATTACTATGTAGATTCAGTTCATTCTCTGTGGGACATGACTCATTTCGTTTAAATTCTTCCGCTATTAAACCTAGCCTTGGGCTGGGCTGTGAGGTACTCCATGAGGATCTGACCACTCCACTCAGTGTTTATATCTAGGCAAACCTCCGAGTCGTGACATAAAATTATTGGTATCAAAGCTTAAGGTTCCATTGTTCCTTGAAGTGATCACTTTAGAATTTGATGGTGAAGTGTCATGGACTTTCATCTGTTGTGCATGGAAATTGTTGTAACACTCAATATCAAATTTTTGAGTAAGTGGAGATGCCACTAGGAAGGTATCTTGTTGTCGTCCACAAGAGGATGATAATTCCTTTTCGATTTCGTTCGCTGGTACTTAAAGCATTAAGATTCCTTTTGAATTCTTTGTTAGGTAATCTTTGAAATTGCCTTTGAAATTTATTTTTCTTAAATATGAGTATGTGAACTTGCCTGAATTTGTTCGTTGCTAGGCCTATGTGCGTGAATGTTATTGAATCATTTTAGAATGCGGTCTAAGAATCCCAAATTTTGTGTACCCTCCAAGTTTCTCCATGCGTGTTTGTAATGTGTAATTCCTCGATAGGACAGATCGTTTGTAGAGTATGATTAGGCTCGTGTCATGTTCGATTCATTGATGGAGCTGTTGGAGGAAGTCTGGTGGAGTTAGTCTAGTCCCCTTGAGTTTTCCGAGGTCAATCCTCTTTGTTGGTTGCTCTCTCAATCTAGAAAAGATGGTGATGATGGTGTGGGTCGTGAAGATCTCATGTGTTCGACTTCGGGGACTGATGTCAATCCTATTTTTTAGTGGGGTTGGTTAGTATTGTTTTCGAATAAATTCGAGTTCCTACCAGGAATATTTTGGGGTTTTATTGGTCAAGGGTGCATATTAAAGCTTCAAATTTTTGTCAATGTTGGATCGATAGATCGTTTGATAAATTGTCAGTTGTGACTGGTTAGGGTTCCTCATTCTGGTTTAGGAGTCCGTTATTGTCGTCCCGTAATGTTTAGATTTTTTTTTATGATGTTCCAATTCTGATCCTGCTTTCAGTCGTAAGTGTCGTCTTATCGGCAAGTGGTTGTCGCCATCCAAGTACGAGTTTCTATACTGTACAGTTTTTACACTGCATTTCATTACATGGTTTTCAAAAAGAAATTATTTTTGTGGATGACACCTATGAAAACTTTAATGGGGCCTAGTCGTCAGCACGTCATTTTTTACGGATATGTACATATATTTTTCCACGTTTAATTACATGTGCATGGTGTTTCATTTTAGATTGATATAGATGTACGTCCGATGATCATAATTTTGTTCAAACTATTTGAGCTTCTAGTGTTGGACTCCACTTTTTCTGAGATGTAGTTTCCTAGCAACGAAAAGAACTAGAGTCATACATGATGCTTGATTGAGGTTGTTTGACGTTATGGGTCGGGCCCAACTAGGTTCGATCGGACTTGACCAAAATGGACCAGACCGGGATTGGATTGGACTAACCTGGAACTTACCAGACTGGACTGGCCCGAACTAGACTGGGTGTCGCTCCAATTTTTCTTGTTTTTCTTTCTTTCTTCTTACTTTTTACCTGGTTCTTAACAAGGGTGTTTCTGTTATTTCTTAGATGACTTTACCGACCTTGAACCAATACCTGAGACTGCATCTCCCGTTAGGAAGAAGAACAATCGTCGTTGAGGTAGAAATTTTATGCTTTCTGCATTGCATAACATTATTTGTCGAAAACAATATTTTGGTGGATTGCCACACTTATAAAAGTATGACAGAGTGTGGTCGCCAACACGGTTTTTATACGTATATGTACGTAGGTTTTCCCTAATTTTTATTTTTAGCATACATGATTATGTTTATGCTTTGGCTCGTTGAGATGATGAATCATCTTGATGCTTTGGGCAATTTTGGCGTCAAAGCATGTAGCGCCCCGGGTTCTCTGAACCCGGTTCGTCACACAAAACCCGAACACGAACTAAAAACTTCATTCATAATTTAAAATTTTGCAGCGGAATTAATTTAAATAACTTAGAGTAAACCATAAAGTGTTTGGATAATCGGATAAAATGTTCGAGATAAATCGACCAAAAGAAATAAAGGTTTAAATCACAAAATACTATTAAAACTCTAAAGACAACCACTTCTGCCGGTGGAAAATCAACGGAAGAAGCAGACACAGCAAGTATAAGACTCCTGCCGATGACGTGGACCTGAAAACTTGGAACTGAAAGACATTTCTCGGCGGGCTGCACTTACCGATGACGTCAACACAACTTCATCTGCCGATGACGTCAACACAATTTCATCTGCCGATGACGTCAGCACAACTTCATCTGCCGATGAAGTCAACACAACTTCATCTGCCGATGAAGTCAACATGACTGCACATACAACTTCAACTGCCGGTGAAGTCAACATGACCTCATCTGCCGATAAAAGTCATCCAACTTCTGCCGATGATAGAACCAACGCAAGGGACAGAAACAGGCTTCTGCCGATGACGTCATCCAAAACGACAGGACTAAACATCTACCGATAGAATTACTTCTATCAATAGCGAAATGACAAAAACATCTACCGATAGACATCTCCTTCCGGTAGGTTCAAACTACTCAACTTCTGCCGATAAAATGCATCTACCGATAGATAACAAAACACACCCCATCCACCGATAGATTCAGGGCGACATTCTGGCTACTCCTAATTATACAATACAACTCCATTTATGAAAATAGTCTATTTGCCTTACTGAAATCACTCAGAAAAGGATTCAAACCCATGTATTACTTAAAATCCAACAAGTGCAAATCTTCAAATCTCAGCGGAATGCCATTATCAGATAGTAAAACTCAATTTGTTCAAAACACTGAAATCACTACTGTTATGAAAACTCGATCCATCTAAAAAAAAGCAATGATAATAAAACCTTCACTCCAACAGACATCAATTAAACTGCCCCATCAGCAGCCAGAACATTGTGTGGATGCACTCCTCCAACCCAACTAGCCCTCTGTGAACTCAGTAAACACACCTGCTAAAACTTCTTCACCTACATCACAAAACTCATCTATTAGCCTAATGCTAAGCAAGTAAAGCAATAATGAAATGAAATACTGAAACATAAATTCCTAAACATGCAGTTTCTACTTTTCTCATCTCAGTTGCATATTCATCGTTTCTGTACAGATCCCCCTGTGAAATTGGGAGTTGGATCATTTCTCCCAAAGTATAAATATCCACTGGCTCGTTAAGGGTTGGATTAATTCCCCTAACAGCAAATCTAATACTCATAACTGTTCAGATCCCCCTGTAGGATTGGGAAGTGGATCACTTTCCCCAAAACCTCAATCCACTGGCTCATTAAGGGTTGGATTAATTCCCTTAACAGCAAATCTGCTTCTCGTACTGTTTCAATCTGTTCATTCCTTGCCGATTCAAAACATGTAAATTCATTTTCGTACATTTCAAAATATGATGCATGACAACTGGAAATAAACACACAACATACATAAATCCTACTGTTTTGCGATGTAGGCCCGAAGGCACAAACAAACTCTACTTACCTGGTCTCCTAGAAATCGCTCGGTTTCAACTACTTGAAAGCCCTGTTCACCTAGTGTCATAAACAGAACACTAATCAGAACTTCACTAAATCTCATCCCACACCATTCACAAATCTAAGGAGCTAGCTTAGAACTTCGGGCCATCGCACATTCTTGGTTCAGCACTAAACTCGAACTCAGCTCACTCACAGCATTCACCAAGTTACACACGCATTGCACTCCCGCTATCTACTTACTATAATATCGAGAAGATGAATGGAAAACTTACCTAGGTCGAAGGTGAATCGCGCGAGGAAGATCGCCTAGAGAGCTCGTCTGCCTGAGCTGAAACCCGAAGAGGAAATGGTATGAAATGGTGGCGGCTACAGTGCATTAAACCCAACCCTCTTCCCTTAAATACGTTATCCACTCTTTGAAAATTGTAATTTACTCTAGTGCCCTTGCCAAGTTATTTAATAACCCTACTTAATTTATTGACTAATCAAGTGTATCTTATTAATAATAAAAGAGCTGGTTCGATAGAACCGGGTGCTACAATCTACCCTCCTTGAAAGAATTTTGTCCTCAAAATTCAGTACCTGAATAACTCCGGATGTTGTTCCATCATGTCTTGCTGGCGTTCCCAAGTTGTCTCCTCCATGTTCTGATTGCGCCATAAGACTTTCACTAGTGGAACCTCTTTGTTGCGCAATATCTTCACTGCATGGTCTAATATTTTTACTGGTCTCTCTTCATAGGCAAGGGTAGGATGAATCTCAAGGTCTTGCTGTTCCATGACTTGATATGGACTCCTGATGCATTTCTTCAACATAGACACATGGAACACACTGTGTATTTCATCCATGGATGTCGGTAGTTGCAACTGATAGGCTGCTCTCCCAACTCTCTTCAGAACAGTGAATGGTCCAATAAATCTGGGGTTCAACTTTCCTCTCTTTCCAAATCTCACAACTCCTTTGAAAGGTGACACCTTAAGAAAAACCTCATCACCTACCTCAAATTCCAGTTCCCTTCGTCTTTTGTCTGCATAGCTTTTCTGTCGGCTTTGAGCTGTCAGGATTCTTTGACGGATAAGAGCAATCTTCTCTACTGTCAGTTGCACAATTTCAGGACCAATTAATTGTGCCTCCCCAATTTCATCCCAATACAATGGTGATCTGCACTTCCGTCCATATAATGCCTCATACGGTGCCATACCTATGGTTGCCTGAAAACTGTTATTGTAAGAGAATTCTACTAAGGACAGGTACTTGTTCCAAGAACCTTGGAAATCCAGCGTGCATGCGCGAAGCATATCCTCCAGTGTTTGAATGGTTCTTTCAGATTGTCCATCGGTTTGAGGGTGGAAAGCTGTGCTAAAACTAAGTTGTGTTCCCATAGCCTTATGCAAACTCTTCCAAAACTTAGATGTAAATCTAGAGTCTCGGTCTGAAACTATAGAACTTGGAACTCCATGCAGTCTGACGATCTCTTGCACGTACAATTCAGCTAGCTGATCCATCGAGTAGGTTATCTTTATAGGCAGAAAATGAGCTGACTTGGTTAAACGGTCAACTATCACCCAAATTGCATCATGTCCCTTAGCTGTCCTAGGTAATCCAACAACAAAGTCCATCGTTATTTGTTCCCATTTCCATTCGGGAACTGGCAAGGGTTGCAATGTCCCTGAGGGTCTCTGGTGCTCAGCTTTGACTTGCTGGCAGACCAGACATGACCTTACATACATCGCCACACTTCTTTTCATACCTGGCCACCAGTAATACTGCTTGAGATCTCTGTACATCTTTGTACTCCCAGGGTGGACAGAGAATCCGGAAGAGTGAGCCTCAGAAAGAATTTCCTCACGAAGCTCATTATTGACAGGAACAAACCACCTATTTCTAAACTTAAGGGTTCCATCGGTAGAATGGCTAAATTCTGTCTTGTCCGTAGAATCCATGCTTGTCTTGTACCTGATACATTCATCATCATTTGTCTGAGCTTCCTTTATTTTCTCAAGAATGGTAGGCTTTAAGGTTATGGCAGAAAGTATAGCTGATACACTGGTCACTGCTTCTAGATTAAACTTTTGGAATTCTGACTCTAAGGTTAATGGCATATTGGAAATCATAGTTGGGGTTGAGGTTGTGACTCTACTCAGGGCATCTGCCACAATATTTGCCTTACCAGGGTGGTACTTAATCTCAAAATCATAATCTTTGACAAACTCTAACCATCTACGCTGCCTCATATTCAGTTCTTTTTTGCGTAAAAATATACTTCAGACTTTTATGATCTGAAAATACCTCACAAGTTTGTCCATATAGGTAATGCCTCCAAATTTTAAGTGCAAATACAACTGCAGCTAATTCCAAGTCGTGTGTAGGGTAGTTCTTCTCATGAGTTTTTAACTGTCTAGAAGCATAGGCTATAACCTTATCATCTTGCATCAACACACAACCAAGACCGATCTTAGAAGCATCACAATAAATACTAAATTTACCACCTTCAACAGGGAGGGTCAAAATTGGAGCATTGGTCAGCTCCTGTTTCAAGGTTTGGAAACTATGTTCACATTCGTCAGTCCATGTATATTTCACGTTTTTCCTTGTTAACCTAGTAAGGGGTGTGGCAATCTTTGAAAATCCTTCAATGAACTTTCTGTAATACCCTGCTAGTCCAAGAAAACTTCTAATATCTGTAGCACTCTTCGGTTGGGGCCATTCCTTAACTGCTTGAACCTTGGCTGGATCAACAGATATTCCATCACCAGAGATCACATGACCAAGAAAGTGAACTCTGTCCAACCAAAACTCACACTTTGAAAACTTAGCATAAAGCTGGTGTCTTCTCAGTACATTCAACACTAAACTCAAATGTTTTGCATGCTCTTCCTTAGTTCTAGAATAGATTAGTATGCCATCAATGAATACAATGACAAACTTGTCCAAATACTCGTGGAACACCCTATTCATAAGATCCATGAAGGCTGCTGGCGCATTAGTCAAACCAAATGACATAACCAAAAACTCATAATGTCCGTACCTTGTGCGAAAGGCAGTCTTTAGGATGTCTTCAGATTTAACCTTCAACTGATAGTAACCGGACCTAAGATCAATCTTAGAGAAAACTCTTGCACCCTTAAGTTGGTCAAATAAGTCATCAATCCTTGGCAGTGGATACTTGTTCTTGACAGTTAGCTTATTCAACTCTCTATAGTCTATGCACATACGCATTGATCCGTCTTTCTTTTTAACAAAAAGGACAGGTGCACCCCATGGTGAAAAACTAGGGCGTATGAACCCTTTTCCTAACAAATCCTCCAACTGCTTCTTTAACTCTTTAAGTTCTGTTGGTGCTAGTCTATACGGGTTTTTAGACACAGGCTCGGCTCCGGGGTAGACATCTACAACAAATTCGATTTCTCTATCTGGTGGTAAACCAGGAAGGTCGTCTAAAAATACATCAGGAAAGTCTCGGACAACTAAAACATTTTGAGGGTTTGCCTTTCCTACAAGTTGTGTGTCTACAACGCTAGCTAGGAAGCACAAATACTCTCCACATAGGGAAGGTCTAGTGTTAATCGAAGTCATCACAGTCATTTCCTTGCTCTTCTTTGAAGCTTGGAAGGTATGTTTCGGGTTACCAGGGGGTTGGAAACTAACTATTCCAGTCCTACAATCGATCGTGGCATAATACTTAAACAGCCAATCCATTCCTAAGATTACATCAAATCCCCTTATATCCATAATAATGAGGTCAGCAGGCAAATTCATGTTCCCCGCTAATACCACACTATCAGGCATCACTCGATTGAAGTGCATGCACTCACCAGAAGGTAATGTAACATTAAACACATGCATAGAAGGGGTAAACTGTACATCTAACTTATCAGCAAATGTAGATGCTATAAATGAATGCGTTGCACCGGAATCTATCAAAGTAAAAGCAGGCACAGAGTTGACCAATATAGTACCTGACACTACAGCAGGCTGTTCTTCACCCGCCTCCGTCATGGAGAATATTCTTGGTTTAATCATAGCAGGACCACTCTTAGGAACTGGACAGTCTCTGCTAATATGGCCGACTTTGTTACAATTGTAGCATCTGGTGATCCTAGGCTTCGGGCACTCTTTGTACGTATGGCCAGCCTCCTCACAGTTAAAGCACTTCCCAAATCCCATCCTGCACTCCCCGGGGTGGTTTTTCAAGCACTTAGGACACGGGGGAAATTTCCTGACATTCTGTACCTTCCCTCCAGCTCCTTGGCTACTCTAGCCTTCACTTGGCCCCTTCGTTCCTCTCTGATGGTGTTGCTGGACAAACCTTTGTGGGACCTCCTTTGCTCCAGCACACTTCCTTTCAGCCTCTTCCACTTCCAGAGCAGTGGACACAACTTCGCTGAACGTTAAACCTTTAATGCCACAGAATTTGACTCCTCGATAGATCTCCGGCTTCAGTCCATGCACAAATTTGAACACCTTGTCCTCGTCCTTATGAGCAAAGTGTCCAGCATACCTGGACAAGGACTCAAATTGTCTACTGTACTCTGCCACCGACCCTGTCTGCTTCAAATTCAGAAATTCCAACTTCTTTGCGGTTTGGACCGTGCTGTTAAAATATTTCTCATAGAAGATGTCCTTAAACTGTGACCAAGTCATAGTCAGAATGTCGGTGGTGGTTTCAACTGTTTCCCACCAGAGTTGAGCTTCGCCAGCCAAATGAAATGTAGCCAACGTGACCTTGTCTTCCTCTCCTATGCTGGCGCACCTAAACATACTTTCAATCTTTCTAAGCCATCCTTCAGCAAGCATTGGATCGGATGACTGTCCATCGAACGTGGGTGGTCTTAGTCTCTGGAATCTATCTCCAGAATGCTCATTGCTAGAACCCGAGTTGGCACTTCCTTGTGCTTCTCGACTCAACAGCACTCCTAATTGATCAGACTGTTGACGCACTATATCAGTCTGCTGACGCATCAATTCGGTCAGCTGCCTAATTACACTAGAGTCCTCTTCACGTCTTGGACTTGGTATTTCTCTTCGTATCCTTGGTCTTCCTGGTCGTCTAGCCATTATACTAAATTCCCTGCACAGGGTTAACTGCCCTCATAAACATTTTATAACTAAAGCTAACTTAAACACTTACAGTTGTTGGAGTGCTTCCACGCAACGATTGGCACTGATGAGTAATCTTTTGAACAGTTTAACCGAATGTCTCTGATACCATACTGTAGCGCCCCGGGTTCTCTGAACCCGGTTCGTCACACAAAACCCGAACACGAACTAAAAACTTCATTCATAATTTAAAATTTTGCAGCGGAATTAATTTAAATAACTTAGAGTTAAACCAAAACCATAAAGTGTTTGGATAATCGGATAAAATGTTCGAGATAAATCGACCAAAAGAAATAAAGGTTTAAATCACAAAATACTATTAAAACTCTAAAGACAACCACTTCTGCCGGTGGAAAATCAACGGAAGAAGCAGACACAGCAAGTATAAGACTCCTGCCGATGACGTGGACCTGAAAACTTGGAACTGAAAGACATTTCTCGGCGGGCTGCACTTACCGATGACGTCAACACAACTTCATCTGCCGATGACGTCAACACAACTTCATCTGCCGATGAAGTCAACACAACTTCATCTGCCGATGAAGTCAACATGACTGCACATACAACTTCAACTGCCGGTGAAGTCAACATGACCTCATCTGCCGATAAAGGTCATCCAACTTCTGCCGATGATAGAACCAACGCAAGGGACAGAAACAGGCTTCTGCCGATGACGTCATCCAAAACGACAGGACTAAACATCTACCGATAGAATTACTTCTATCAATAGCGAAATGACAAAAACATCTACCGATAGACATCTCCTTCCGGTAGGTTCAAACTACTCAACTTCTGCCGATAAAATGCATCTACCGACAGATAACAAAACACACCCCATCCACCGATAGATTCAGGGCGACATTCTGGCTACTCCTAATTATACAATACAACTCCATTTATGAAAAGAGTCTATTTGCCTTACTGAAATCACTCAGAAAAGGATTCAAACCCATGTATTACTTAAAATCCAACAAGTGCAAATCTTCAAATCTCAGCGGAATGCCATTATCAGATAGTAAAACTCAATTTGTTCAAAACACTGAAATCACTACTGTTATGAAAACTCGATCCATCTAAAAAAAAGCAATGATAATAAAACCTTCACTCCAACAGACATCAATTAAACTGCCCCATCAGCTGCCAGAACATTGTGTGGATGCACTCCTCCAACCCAACTAGCCCTCTGTGAACTCAGTAAACACACCTGCTAAAGCTTCTTCACCTACATCACAAAACTCATCTATTAGCCTAATGCTAAGCAAGTAAAGCAATAATGAAATGAAATACTGAAACATAAATTCCTAAACATGCAGTTTCTATTTTTCTCATCTCAGTTGCATATTCATCGTTTCTGTACAGATCCCCCTGTGAAATTGAGAGTTGGATCATTTCTCCCAAAGTATAAATATCCACTGGCTCGTTAAGGGTTGGATTAATTCCCCTAACAGCAAATCTAATACTCATAACTGTTCAGATCCCCCTGTAGGATTGGGAAGTGGATCACTTTCCCCAAAACCTCAATCCACTGGCTCATTAAGGGTTGGATTAATTCCCTTAACAGCAAATCTGCTTCTCGTACTGTTTCAATCTGTTCATTCCTTGCCGATTCAAAACATGTAAATTCATTTTCGTACATTTCAAAATATGATGCATGACAACTAGAAATAAACACACAACATACATAAATCCTACTGTTTTGCGATGTAGGCCCGAAGGCACAAACAAACTCTACTTACCTGGTCTCCTGGAAATCGCTCGGTTTCAACTACTTGAAAGCCCTGTTCACCTAGTGTCATAAACAGAACACTAATCAGAACTTCACTAAATCTCATCCCACACCATTCACAAATCTAAGGAGCTAGCTTAGAACTTCGGGCCATCGCACATTCTTGGTTCAGCACTAAACTCGAACTCAGCTCACTCACAGCATTCACCAAGTTACACACGCATTGCACTCCCGCTATCTACTTACTATAATATCGAGAAGATGAATGGAAAACTTACCTAGGTCGAAGGTGAATCGCGCGAGGAAGATCGCCTAGAGAGCTCGTCTGCCTGAGCTGAAACCCGAAGAGGAAATGGTATGAAATGGTGGCGGCTACAGTGCATTAAACCCAACCCTCTTCCCTTAAATACGTTATCCACTCTTTGAAAATTGTAATTTACTCTAGTGCCCTTGCCAAGTTATTTAATAACCCTACTTAATTTATTGACTAATCAAGTGTATCTTATTAATAATAAAAGAGCTGGTTCGATAGAACTGGGTGCTACAAAGCATCACGATGCTATCTTACGACCTCTTCTATTGCTTGAAGATGGTTTTCTTTGCACGTATAACATAGGATGATAGGGTCGTGATGACGCGCTCCTTGAGGCCCGTTAACTTCAAAACCCGATAAGGGTGATATTTGTGTGACTTTGGTTGTAGTTAACCCTCAGTCACCGACCACTCAAGTGATGGGCTGGATCTATGATTGCCGTCACGATATCCTTCAAACTCATGGGACGTTGTTAGGTTTTCGGATCACCGTCTTTCTTTAAGGTGAGCCGGAGTAGTCCTTGTGTGATGATATTTTTTTATTGGAGATGTTTTCTATGGAAAACTGTTACGATATTTTTTATGTATATCCACCTATGTATGTGACAGCTTTTTAAATACCTCATTGATCGTGGAGCTAGCTTTAAATAAAAGCAGGAAAATATGTTTTCATTAACTCTTTTATAAAACTCATACATAGTTTTGAAAGGTTATCACGTTTTAGAAAAAAACCCTTCCAATCTAGGTAAAAAGAAGAACAACTAAGATGTGTTTCAACAAAGATAGGAAAAGACTCTTATTATTCCATTTCCTTAGAACTCTAGTTGTATTTTCTTTGTATGTGATCTAGGTCTGTAACCTTAATTGTTGAATTGGGTTTCCTTTTATTTTCCTACATGGTTGGATATTTTTTAAATTTTACTTTTATTATGCTATCTACTTTGGGGTTTCATATTGTAGAGTTGACTTTTGTTTAACCTTCAGGCTTCTGCTGCCAAACTCTAACCGTGGGCTGTGTGATTGGGTTTTCCTCTGAGAAATCGGATCACTCGACCTGACATTTCTGCTCCGGCTCCTCCATAGGTCATGACATACATAAGCATACACAACTGTCAGGGCCGCACCTTTATATAAGGATTCCCGAGAGATTGTTTTTCACTTTTACTTTCTCGACATTTGCCTTAAACCCTAAAAGGATGGTCATGAGAACTTTCTACTCATTTAATCTTCCAAATGTCCTCCTCAGGCTAAAAAAGTTTGGTCCTAAGACGATTTGTCTCATTTACTTCTCTAGGTGTCAGGGCCTGGCCCCGACGAAAAGGGATTTCTGAGGTGGGAAGTTTCTGGAAACAACCTACCACATTCACCAAACATACATTCCCTAACTGGGAACTTCCAAACGACATACACCATACATTTTATACCTGGCATACTAAATTAAGATCCGTCAAAACTCTAACAAAATACATTTCATATATTAAAATGTTTATATCATCGTATTTATCAACCTCGTAGTACTCAAACGGAAGTGTAAAAGAAATAAATAATCATAAGTCACGACATGTGACTTTCCACAACCCTAAAGATCATCAACCATGATTTTTCACCTATGTCTCCTTGCACACTTTACCTTGCCTTGGATTTTTCTGTCTCGGTAAACGTCTTTGATATCTGAAAAATAGAGATATTCTACATAATGAGTCATTGGACCATGAAATAAGTCTAACTACTAGAATAATTAGCCCCGACTCTATCCACACTATCCAGACCCAAACGCTATCATTTACTTAATCATTGATTATTTTGAAATCAACTTAATTCAATTATGTTTTGATTTGAAATTCATGTCATTTATATAAAAATTCATGCAGGTTCGTAATTCGAATCATCTAAAATCCATCAACCACGGTTTAAAACTCATTTCAATGATTAAATCAATATAATGCAATTTCAAAGAAAATATGCATTATTTAAATACACGGTTTAAAATCATTATCCACAAATAGATAAGTCCAATGTATTATAGTAAATATGCACGATTTAAAATCATCTTTTCTCTAAACATCCAATGTCATTTTTAACATTCATATTGAAATGTAAAAAAATGCAATTCATTCTTGTAACGACCCAACCCCCCAATGGGCCAGGCCGTGCAGTCTGAGCTCACACAGGGCCCTACCACGTGGTTTCCCGAATGCCGTCCCACGTGTACTCACGATCTTCTCCCCCCTGAAAGGAGTTTTTGCCTTCCCCTACTCGAACCCAAGACCTCATGGACTAGTACATGGGCTACAAGTGAGGAGTACCACTTGAGCTTACACGTGGGACGGCCTTCGGGAAACCACGTGGCAGGGCCCTGTGTGAGCCGGGACTACACAGCCTGGCCCATCGGGGGGTTGGGTTGTTACAAAAAAGGCGCCTTTTTTGTAACGACCCAACCCCCCGATGGGCCAGGCCGTGCAGTCCAGGCTCACACAGGGCCCTGCCACGTGGTTTCCCTAGCTCAAGTGGTACTCCTCACTTGTAGACCAGATACTAGTCCCTGAGGTCTTGGGTTCGAGTTGGGGGGGGGGGGGGGGGGGAAGGCAAAAACTCCTTTCAGGGGGGAGAAGATCGTGAGTACACGTGGGACGGCTGATAACTCTAAAATTAGAGTTATTTTATACTATTTTTAATTGATATAACTTGTATGATTTGAGTGAATGTAAAAAGAAATTAATAGAATTTACTATAATTATTGTTTGATGTTGTAGCATCAAGAGATTTGGTGAATTTAATGTTTTCCATATATATTCTTTAATAAAAGCAGATTTTTATCACTAATTCGAATTTTGTATTTGAATGCAGATTTATTAGCAGAAAAATACAAAAGTAAAAATTGGTGCTTTAATAGAGAAGCAAATTAAAATGGATGAAGATTATGGAAATCCCGAAGAGAAAGAGAATAAATCAATAAAGGAGATTATTTTACCAAAAATAAAGGATGGAAATCAAGGAAGAAATATTGGCTGAAGAATTTGTTGCTTTGAATACGGAGAGAGAGAAATGGATATTATTTGGCTGCGGATTTATGGAGAGAAAGCTGGCTAAAATCAAAATCGATCGACGTAGAAAATCGGTCGACAATCAACTGGGAAACTGAAAAACGGTCGACAAATAACAGTGGTCGACGTAAAAAAAATTGTAGACAAAATAACGGTCGAAAAATACATTCGGATGACAACAGAGAACATGGACAACAACTGTGGACGACAAAAGAAAATGGACGACTATAGAGAAAATGGACAACTGTGGACATAAAAGAAAATGGACGACTAGTGGGCCAACAGAGCACATGAACAGCTGGTACAACATGGAGAAGTGGCAGAAACTAAAAGACAAAAAACACTAAAAGACAAGCGTGGACGATTGGAAAGCGTGGACAATTAGAAAGCGTGGACGACAGAAAAGTGTAGACGACAGAAAGAAATAGACATCTGGCATGCAGAAGAGGACAAAAAAAGGAAGGAAAAGCTAATTTGAAGAAAGAGAATTGGAAATGAGTGAAACACGAGGAACGAGAAAAGAAGTCATTCTGGAAATAGCCACTTAAAAGATGGAACAATAAAAGAGATTGGAGAGAGAAAAAAGGCAAAAATCAAGAAAAAACAAATTGGACAGAGAAAAGGGGCATGACATGCAGAACAAAAGGAGAATATTTTATATAGAGACTTATGGCGATGAAGATGGAGAGGAGATCTGGATCTGCAGCAAGGAACCGAAGATATTTTTCTTCAGCTTTCTTCTTCTCTTCTACTTTTTAATTTTTTTATGCATATTATTATTTTTAGTTTTATGATTTTAGGCTAGTTTTTCTTTATCTTGGTTAGGAGAAAGTACTCATTACATGTTTTATTATTGATCTATGAATGCTACGTATTTTTCATTGAACGATTTCTCATGATTTGAACTGCTTAATTCAATTTATGTCAATAGACAATTTTGATTTCACATATTCCTATTGTATCGATTGGTAAATAGGAATTAAAGATGCATGAGAAATTGAATAGATTAAAAGTGTTGCAAAGTGGCTAACATTAATCTATTTGGTATTTAAGAATAGGTTCACAAGAAAATTCAGATTAAGTTTTTGTCTTTTCAAAATAATAAAAAAAAAATTCTAAAATGAATTTATCTAGGCAATTCGACGGAACCCTAGAAATATAAGAATTCTTGCTGTTCTGTGACTAATACTGTGGCATTGCTAATGTATTTTTGCTTGGAACAATCTTTCGTAATATTCCTTGTCTAATTCAATTCATATCAACAGATAGTTTGATGTTTCATGTATATATTATATCGACATGTAAATATAAATGTTAAGATGCGCGAATTATTAATTGGATTAATATGTTGCAAAGTAGTAAACGTTAATTCAATTGCCATTAAAAATAGGGTTTATAGAAATTCAATGTTAGTTACCTTCTTTCAAAGTCGAGATTGTAACGCCCCAAAGTTATCTGAACCCGGTTTGTCACTCCATGCCCGTACATGACTAAAATTTCAATCATATATATATTTTTTTTTAAAAACTTGCAGCGGAAATCGTTTAAGTAAAAATAAAGTTAAACATGCCTATCGTACAATGCTTGAATACTCAGTTAGAATTTTGGGGAATAATCGGCAAAAGGAATAAAGGATTATATCGCAAAATACTTCATAAGTTTCAAAAGTCAAACGCATCGCCCGCTGAACAAAGTCAACAAAAGGGGCTGAAGCAGAAAATGGAAGACATCATCCGGTGGCAAAATGACAAAATGCACTCTACATCTTACGATGACGTCAGCCAGATGATTTCCTTCATCCGATCGACTTTGTTCTACATCCACCGGTGACTAAACGACAAAATACTCTCTACACCTTCCGATGACGTCAGCCCGCATCTGCCGATGAGTTTACTGAGACATCATCCGATGGACTTAAACCTACACCTTCCGATGACGTCAGCATGCATCTGCCGATGAGTTTACTGAGACATCATCCAATAGACTTAAACCTATACCTTCCGATGACGTCAGCACGCATATGCCGATCACTAAACGACAAACTCTCTACTTATATCTTCCGATAAAACAAGTTACTTATACCGATCACTAAACGACGAAGTTTGTTCTATATCATCCGATAGCTTCCACTGAAGACATCTTCCGATAGACAACAGAACAACAACTCAACCTCTGCCGATAGACTTCATCTAACGATAGAGAACAGAACCACCTCCCATCTACTCCTTGGTATACAAACACGACTCTACCACAGAAAGGAATTTACTCACTTCACTGAAACCATTCAAAAAAAACATTTCAAACCATTGCAATACTAAAAATTCAGTGAGTGCCAACATTAAATCCCAATAGACTACTATTAACAGGAAAACCTCGATGTTGTATTCAAAAACATTGAAATCACTATTGTCATGAAAACTCAATATACTTAAATTGAAACACTGCCAACTAAACTTTCACACCAACAGACATCAGTTAATCCGCCTCATCAGTATACCAGTTCGAGACAGAAAAGTGCTCCTCCAACCCCATCTATTCGTCAGTAAACTCAGGGAATTCACCTGTGGTATCCTCAACACCTACATCACAAAACTCATCTATTAGCCTAATGCTAAGTAAGTAAAGCAGTACTGAAATGCATTGCTGAAACATAAATTCCTAAACATGCAATTTCTACTTTCTCATCTCAGTTGCATACACATATGTTCATAAACTGATCTGATCCCTCGGTTCCCTTGGAAGTGGGATCAACTCTCCCAATGTCATACATCCTCTACTCGATTAAGGGGCGGATGAATTTCCTTAATAGCTGATCTGATCCCATGGTTTCCTTGGGAGTGGGATCAATTCTCCCAATGTCATACATCCTCTACTCGATTATGGGGCGGATTAGTTCCCTTAACAGTTTGTCTGTCACATTCAGTTCATACCTTACCATTCTTACATGGAAATTCATTTTCGTAGTCTTTGAAAAACATGATGCATGACATACAAAATCATTCAAAAAATGCACAACCCTACTGTTTTGTGATGTAGCCCCGAAGGCACATGCATACTTTACTTACCTGGATTCCTGGAAATTGTTCGATTACCACTACTCGGGAAGCTCTGTACACCTAATGTCATAAGCAGAATACCGATTAGATCATCACTAATCTTAACCTTATATCGTTCAGAAACCTAAGAAGCTAGTTTGGAAACTCTGGTTACCGAACATTCTCAACACTAAACCCGAACTCAACACTAAACCCGAACTCAACACACTCACGGCCTCATTAAAATACACGCATTGTACTCTCTCTGCTATATAGCCACTAAAATCTCAAGATAACGAAAGGAAAACTTACCTAGTTTGAAGGAGGATCGGGCGAGGGAAAATCGTCTAGAGAGCTCGACTGCTTGAGCTGAAAACCCAAAGAGGAAAATGAGGGAACAGTGGCGGCTAAACCTCATTAAACCCTCCCTTAAATGTGTTATCCACAATAAATTGCAATTTACCATTCTGTCCTTGCTCAATCACTTGTTAACCTAATCACTAAATCACCCATATTTCAATTATAAAACATTCTCTATAAATGGAAAAAGGTAAATCGGTTAATGGAAACCGGGTGTTACAGAGATAAATTCTAAAATTGAATTTACATAGGCAATTCGAAAGAAACCTATAAATATTTTTATTCTTGCTGTACAAGATTAATGCTGTAGCGTCAGTATTAAATGCATGTAATGAGAAAATCAATCCCAACCAAGGCTTCTTTTATAATTATTATTTTTTAAATCATTTTTATTTTTAGTCTTATTTAATTTCGAGTAGATTTACTTCATCATATTCTTACCATTTATTTAATTTCTATATTTTCATCTTTATTTTATAGAAATTTATAGCAAGATTAAATTGATTAAAAATATCCTCGTGGGATCGACTTTTACTTACTTTATTACTTCGTTAGCGACACGTGCACTTGCGTTAGGGTGTAGAAAATCACTAACAATGGCCTTCGGGAAACAACGTGGTAGGGCCCTGTGTAAGCCGGGACTGCACAGCCTGGCCCATCGGGGGGTTGTTACAATTCTAAACTAACTCATATGATCATCACATACTTACACGTTTTCGGGCTTTCACTGGTAAGGTTGTAGGACCCTATACATTACTTCCCCACAAGGTTTAAAGATTTTCAACCCAAGGAAGATACATAGTTAATCTCTCAATTATTTTCATAGTCATATTTATCATACACGAAGAGGTGAGTACAGCCCAATGAGTTCTTATGTTACCACGACTTTCCTACTCTCTACTTCTTAAATGCATGCTTTAAAACAGTTATAAAGCAATTATATGCATGTTTAAAATTATGCAACTCAACCCACTGTTGCGAAAAATCGTATACGCAAGTGCACGTGTCGCAAAAGTAATAAAGTGTGTATAAGTACGAGTGTCGATCCCACGATGAATAAATATGGTAAATATTGAATATCTAATTTTCAGTTTAATTTGAAAAAGAAATAATATGTTGATAATTTTAGATTTTAAATTAAATTAAAATAATTCAAATAAAAGAAATTAAACAATTTAAATAATAGACTTGAATATAAAAGAGTAAGATTATATGATGAGAAAATCCAGGGTTCCGATTTCACTTAGCTAATCTTATTTATTAAACCTAATTCAAGTAATTAAATCCTATTCCGTCGTGTTGATGGCAATTTCACGATAATATTCATCAATCTCTCTCGAGCAAAGACAAACTTATTCAATTAACGAATTATCACCTCTCGGTCTCTAATCCTGAGAATTAATTGAATACATTAAGAACAAGAAATTATATTACCACTCAAACGCCCTAACTATCTCTAGTCTAGGATCCTTTTTAAGGCAATTTATTCAGTGCACGGTTAAATTCTCCGCTCTCGCATCTCGAACTAACCCTAAAGTTCTTAGTTTTGGTGATCAAGCAAACCTAAGCATTACGTTCAGAATAAATTACTCAACACAGAACAGGAACATAAAATTAAATACTTGAATCAAGAAAAATAAATAATCATAGAAAAGTTACGTCGAAACCCTAGAACGGGAAGCTTAGTTCATGATAAAAGATAAATAAACAATAAATAAAAAGATGTGCATGGTTTTTATGATTAAAGAAAATAGAAGAAAACTATGCTGGAAATTCTCCGCTGCGGAATCGCCTCCAAATCGCCGCTGCTCTCACTGTCGCCGAAGTTAGAATCTCCAAATCTGTCATGCCCTCTCTGCCGACTGCGTGAATTAATATAGAGAAGCCGTATGCATTAGGTTTAATTCAATCTTCCTTTTCAAGATCAATGGTTAAGATTCACTGCTGCTTTGGTTTAACGGTGCAGATTAGAAGTCAAAAATCTTTCCAAAATTGTAGATGATAAGCGATTGATCGCTGCTAGGTTATGGAAATCGATCGCTGCATCTTCTTTAATGTATGGCAACCAATCGCTGACTTTGTATGGCAAGTGATCGCTGCTCTTCTCCTGCAAATATATAGCGATCGATCTCTTCATTTCATAGAGATCGATCGCTGCTTCCTTCAAATATGTGGCGACCGATCTCTGCATTTCTTCAGAGATCGATCGCGGGCTGTTTATGAGATTGGACAGAAATCGATCGCGGTTGTTCACAGGCATGCACAGAGATCAGTCGCAGGTTCTCCTTTATTTGAATACGGGTGTTGTGGTAGCGATCGATCTCTGGCTCTTTTATTTGAATGGAGATCGATCGCTGCATGTCTATGGAGATCGATTGCTTGGTTTCTCCAACTTCACTATTTCTCCGTGACTTTTATCTCTTTTCCACCTCCTGTTATAATTACAATTTCTGCACACTTTCCACGAAATTTATCAAATTCCTTCTATCACTTGAGAAAAACTTATCAAATCAAGTATAAAAAGAGTATAAATAAGTGTGTAAAATACACACTTATCACCCACCCATGCAATTGATAATTGAAATCAATATGCTCAATTTAATGAAAATTGTTGTTTTCGAAGTTCTTTCAATATTTCTTAAAAATTAGAAATATACAATTCAATTACTTTACAAAACCAAAATTGAACCATTCAATAAAAATCAGATTTAAGTAAATTTTTCACAATTCATATTAATTTGAATTAAAATAACATCAATTCCTCACTTCAACATCTAATTTCAACCAAATCACAACCAAATCTATCATATCCAGATCCAAGACAGTATTATAATCTATCTTCACCTAGTAATGCGTTAAAGTATAAACTAATTATTTTAATCGTTAGAGGTATTTACCGTATATCGGTTCCTCTACTTTTTCCACAAATCTCCACCGAATCTATCGATTTTTCCACCAAAACGTTTCTCTCACTAAGCTGAATAACTTTTCCTAAAGAATGGATCGACAAATCTCTCTATTTCTCCTCATTCTTCCTTCTTTTTCCTCTCATTTTTCCCATGGTTTTCTTTTCTCTCTCTCTCAACGAATTCTCCACATGAATGCCACCTACCCTTTCAAAAAGGGTTTTGAGGATAATTTACCTAAAAATCAAATTTTTCCCTTCCAAATGACCATTTTACACTTCCTTTATTGATTATTTACTAAATAACCAATTTTAATTAGCCCTTAACCATAATCAATTTTTATTTAATCACAATTAAATTAATCTTAATCAAATTTTATCTTTTTAACTTATCCTTTCTTTAATATTCTATTTTTCTAACTTAATCATCACATAACATTTATATATGTACATCCACAATTACATATTGTTCACATATATAAATATTCACTCTTACATCATTGACAAAAAAATAATAATAATTAAAAATTTGAACTAATATAGTAGTAAAGGTTCGAACCATTACACCAGGCATTTGTCGTGGGCACCGGAAGCCTGATCTCGAGCCCTAATTTTCATTTCTCATGATTTAATAGAAATTTCATCCCAAATCATCAATATTCATCAAAATTCAATTAATATCAATTCTTAAAATCTCATTTCCAGTATAATATAAGTCAAACTTTTTCACCAACCTTTCAATTATCAAAGTATATATTTTTCATGCTTCTAATCAATCATTTATACATTATAGCTCCAAAATAACATTGAATTTTATCATCTAATCCAATTATTAAGCTTGTTCATCACCTCTTTTCGTGACAACCAAAGTTTAGGTAACCAAAATATTAATACTTCTATCTATCAAGCATCTCAATTTTATGCTTTTTTTCATCCATTTAACTCCATTCAAACCATCATTTTTAAACAATTCAATCTAACATCATCAAGAATTATCAAACATTCAATCCCACAAATTCCACATGAGGTCTAATATCACACTTTCTTAACCTAAACTATGTAATAATCAACATAATTTAGAAAATACTTAGGTTAGGTTTCTTTCTTTTTTGATGTCTCTGTTTCTACACTTCCACCTTTTGATTTTTACCTCAAAAGGATATTCTCGAAAAGAGGAATAAATTTTGCTTGAAGATGTGAAGGCAAATTCCAACTCCTCCTTCAACTTTGTATTTTCCCTCTCTTCTCTCTCTTTCTCTCTCTAGTGAAAGTCTTATGGCGCAATCAGAACATGGAGGAGACAACTTGGGAACGCCAGCAAGACATGATGGAACAACATCCGGAGTTATTCAGGTACTGAATTTTGAGGACAAAATTCTTTTAAGGAGGGTAGATTGTAGCACCCGGCCCTATCGAACAAGCTCTTTTATTATTAATAAAATACACTTTATTAGTCAATAAATTAAGTAGGGTTATTAAATAACTTGGCAAAGGGCATTAGAGTAAATTGCAATTTTCAAAGAGTGGATAACGTATTTAAGGGAAGAGGGTTGGGTTTAATGCACTGTAGCCGCCACCATTTCATACCATTTCCTCTTCGGGTTTCAGCTCAGGCAGACGAGCTCTCTAGGCGATCTTCCTCGCGCAATTCACCTTCGACCTAGGTAAGTTTTCCATTCATCTTCTCGATATTATAGTGAGTAGATAGCGGGAGTGCAATGCGTGTGTAACTTGGTGAATGCTGTGAGTGAGCTGAGTTCGAGTTTAGTGCTGAACCAAGAATGTGCGATGGCCCGAAGTTCTAAGCTAGCTCCTTAGATTCGTGAATGGTGTGGGATGAGATTTAGTGAAGTTCTGATTAGTGTTCTGTTTATGACACTAGGTGAATAGGGCTTTCAAGTAGTTGAAACCGAGCGATTTCCAGGAGACCAGGTAAGTAGAGTTTGTTTGTGCCTTCGGGCCTACATCACAAAACAGTAGGATTAATGTATGTTCGTGTGCTTATTTCCAGTTGTCATGCATCATATTTTGAAATGTACGAAAATGAATTTACATGATTTTGAATCGGCAAGGAATGAACAGATTGAAACAGTACGTGAAGCAGATTTGCTGTTAAGGGAATTAATCAAACCCTTAATGAGCCAGTGGATTGAGGTTTTGGGAAAAGTGATCCACTTCCCAATCCGACAGGGGGATCTGAACAGTTATGAGTATCAGATTTGCTGTTAGGGGAATTAATCCAACCCTTAACGAGCCAGTGGATATTTATACTTTGGGAGAAATGATCCAACTCCCAATTTCACAGGGGGATCTGTACAGAAACGATGAATATGCAACTGAGATGAGAAAAGTAGAAACTGCATGTTTAGGAATTTATGATTCAGTATTTCATTTCACTATTGCTTTACTTGCTTAGCATTAGGCTAATAGATGAGTTTTGTGATGTAGGTGAAGAAGCTTTAGCAGGTGTGTTTACTGAGTTCACAGAAGGCTAGTTGGGTTGGAGGAGTGCATCCACACAATGTTCTGGCAGCTGATGGGGCAGTTTAATTGATGTCTGTTGGAGTGAAGGTTTTATTATCAATGCTTTATTTTAGATGGATCGAGTTTTCATAACAGTAGTGATTTCAGCGTTTTGAACAAATTGAGTTTTATTATTTGATAATGGCATTCCGCTGAGGTTTGAAGATTTGCACTTGTTGGATTTTAAGCAATACATGGGTTTGAATCCTTTTCTGAGTGATTTCAGTAAGGCAAATAGATTCTTTTTCATAAATGGAGTTATATTGTATAATTAGGAGTAGCCAGAATGTCGCCCTGAATCTATCGGTAGATGGGATGTGTTTTGTTATCTGTCGGTAGATGCATTCTATCGGCAGAAGTTGTGTAGTTTGAACCTACCGGAAGGAGATGTCTATCGGTAGGTGTATCCAAATTTCTATCGGATGATGTCTTCAGTAAAGGCATCGGAAGATGTAGCCTTATTTCTATCGATAGATATAGACCCATTTCTATCGGCAGATGAAGTCATGTTGACTTCATCGGCAGTTGAAGTTGTATGTGCAGTCGTGTTGGCTTCATCGGCAGATGAAGTCATGTTGACTTCATCGGCAGATGAAGTTGTGCTGACGTCATCGGCAGATGAAATCGTGTTGACGTCATCGGCAGATGAAGTTGTGCTGACGTCATCGGCAGATGAAATTGTGTTGACGTCATCGGCAGATGAAGTTGTGTTGACGTCATCGGTAGGTGCAGCCCGCCGAGAAATGTCTTTCAGTTCCAAGTCTTCAGGTCCACGTCATCGGCAGGAGTCTTATATTTGCTGTGTCTGCTTCTTCCGTTGATTTTTTTTCCACCGGCAGATGTGGTTGTCTTTAGAGTTTTAATAGTGTTTTGTGATTTAAACCTTTATTTCTTTTGGTCGATTTATCTCGAACATTTTATCCGATTATCCAAACACTTTATGGTTTTGTTTAACTCTAAGTTACTTAAATTAATTCCGCTGCAAAATTTTAAATTATGAATGAAGTTTTTAGTTCGTGTACTGGTTTTGTGTGACGAACCGGGTTCAGAGAATTCGGGGCGTTACAGTATGGTATCAGAGACATTCGGTTAAACTGTTCAAAAGATTACTCATCAGTGCCAATCGTTGCATGGAAGCACTCCAACAACTGTAAGTATTTGAGTTAGCTTTAGTTATAAAATGTTTATGAGGGCAGTTAACCCTGTGCAGGGAATTTAGTATAATGGCTAGACGACCAGGAAGACCAAGGATACCTAGAGAAATACCAAGCCCAAGGCGTGAAGAGGACTCTAGTGTAATTAGGCAGCTGACCGAATTGATGCGTCAGCAGACAGATATAGTGCGTCAACAGTCTGATCAATTAGGAGTGCTGTTGAGTCGGGAAGCACAAGGAAGTGCCAACTCGGGTTCTAGCAATGAGCATTCTGGAGATAGATTCCGGAGACTAAGACCACCCACGTTTGATGGACAGTCATCCGATCCAATTATTGCTGAAGGATGACTTAGAAAGATTGAAAGTATGTTTAGGTGCGCCAGCATAGGAGAAGGAGACAAGGTCACGTTGGCTACATTTCATTTGGCTGGCAAAGCTCAACTCTGGTGGGAAACAGTTGAAACCACCACCGACATTCTGACTATGACTTGGTCACAGTTTAAGGACATCTTCTATGAGAAATATTTTAACAGCACGGTCCAGACCGCAAAGAAGTTGGAATTTCTGAATTTGAAGCAGACAGGGTCGGTGGCAGAGTACGGTAGGCAATTTGAGTCCTTGTCCAGGTTTGCTGGACACTTTGCTCATAAGGACGAGGATAAGGTGTTCAAATTTGTGCATGGACTGAAGCCGGAGATCTATCGAGGAGTCAAATTCTGTGGCATTAAAGGTTTAACGTTCAGCGAAGTTGTGTCCACTGCTCTGGAAGTGGAAGAGGCTGAAAGGAAGTGTGCTGGAGCAAAGGAGGTCCTACAAAGGTTTGTCCAGCAACACCATCAGAGAGGAACGAAGAGGCCAAGTGAAGGCCAGAGTAGCCAAGGAGCTGGAGGGAAGGTACAGAATGTCAGGAAATTTCCCCCGTGTCCTAAGTGCTTGAAGAACCACCCCGGGGAGTGCAGGATGGGATTTGGGAAGTACTTCAACTGTGAGGAGGTTGGCCACACGTACAAAGAATGCCCGAAGCCTAGGATCACCAGATGCTACAATTGTAACAAAGTCGGCCATATTAGCAGAGACTGTCCAGTTCCTAAGAGTGGTCCTGCTATGATTAAACCAAGAATATTCTCCATGACGGAGGCAGGTGAAGAACAGCCTGCTGTAGTGTCAGGTACTATATTGGTCAACTCTGTGCCTGCTTTTACTTTGATAGATTCCGGTACAACGCATTCATTTATAGCATCTACGTTTGCTGATAAGTTAGATGTACAGTTTACCCCTTCTATGCATGTGTTTAATGTTACATTACCTTCTGGTGAGTGCATTCACTCAAATCGAGTGATGCCTGATAGTGAGGTATTAGCGGGGAACATGAATTTGCCTGCTGACCTCATTATTATGGATATATTGGGATTTGATGTAATCTTAGGAATGGATTGGCTGTTTAAGCATTATGCCACGATCGATTGTAGGACTGGAATAGTTAGTTTCCAACCCCCTAGTAACCCGAAACATACCTTCCAAGCTTCAAAGAAGAGCAAGGAAATGACTGTGATGACTTCGATTAACACTAGACCTTCCCTATGTAGAGAGTATTGGTGCTTCCTAGCTAGCGTTGTAGACACGCAACTTGTAGGAAAGGCAAACCCTCAAAATGTTTTAGTTGTCCAAGACTTTCCTGATGTATTTTTAGACGACCTTCTGGTTTACCACCAGATAGAGAAATCGAATTTGTTGTAGATGTCTACCCCGGAGCCGAGCCTGTGTCTAAAAACCCGTATAGACTAGCACCATCAGAACTTAAAGAGTTAAAGAAACAGTTGGAGGATTTGTTAGAAAAAGGGTTCATACGCCCTAGTTTTTTCACCATGGGGTGCACCTGTCCTTTTTGTTAAAAGAAAGACGGATCAATGCGTATGTGCATAGACTATAGAGAGTTGAATAAGCTAACTGTCAAGAACAAGTATCCACTGCCGAGGATTGATGACTTATTTGACCAACTTAAGGGTGCGAGAGTTTTCTCTAAGATTGACCTTAGGTCCGGTTACTATCAGTTGAAGGTTAAATCTGAGGATATCCCAAAGACTGCCTTTCGCACAAGGTATGGACATTATGAGTTTTTGGTTATGTCTTTTGGTTTGACTAATGCGCCAGCAGCCTTCATGGATCTTATGAATAGGGTGTTTCACGAGTATTTGGACAGGTTTGTCATTGTATTCATTGATGACATACTAATCTATTCTAGAACTAAGGAAGAGCATGCAAAACATTTGAGTTTAGTGTTGGATGTACTGAGAAGACACCAGCTTTATGCTAAGTTTTCAAAGTGTGAATTTTGGTTGGATAGAGTTCACTTTCTTGGTCATGTGATCTCTGGTGATGGAATATCTGTGGACCCAGCCAAGGTTCAAGCAGTTAAGGAATGGCCCCAACCGAAGAGTGCTACAGATATTAGAAGTTTTCTTGGACTAGCAGGGTATTACAGAAAGTTCATTGAAGGATTTTCAAAGATTGCCACACCCCTTACTAGGTTAACAAGGAAAAACGTGAAATATACATGGACTGACGAATGTGAGCATAGTTTCCAAACTTTGAAACAGGAGCTGACCAATGCTCCAATTTTGACCCTCCCTGTTGAAGGTGGTAAATTTAGTATTTATTGTGACGCTTCTAAGATCGGTCTTGGCTGTGTCTTGATGCAAGATGATAAGGTTATAGCCTATGCTTCTAGACAGTTAAAAACTCATGAGAAGAACTACCCTACACACGACTTGGAATTAGCTGCCGTTGTATTTGCACTTAAAATTTGGAGGCATTACCTATATGGACAAACTTGTGAGGTATTTTCAGATCATAAAAGTCTGAAGTATATTTTCACGCAAAAAGAACTGAATATGAGGCAGCGTAGATGGTTAGAGTTTGTCAAAGATTATGATTTTGAGATTAAGTACCACCCTGATAAGGCAAATGTTGTGGCAGATGCCTTGAGTAGGGTCACAACCTCAACCCCAACTATGATTTCCAATATGCCATTAACCTTAGAGTAATAATTCCAAAAGTTTAATCTAGAAGCAGTGACCAGTGTATCAGCTATACTTTCTGCCATAACCTTAAAGCCTACCATTCTTGAGAAAATAAAGGAAGCTCAGACAAATGATGACGAATGTATCGGGTACAAGTCAAGCATGGATTCTACGGACAAGTCAGAATTTAGTCATTCTACCGATGGAATCCTTAAGTTTAGAAATAGGTGGTTTGTTCCTGCCAATAATGAGCTTCGTGAAGAGATTCTTTCTGAAGCTCACTCTTCTGGATTCTCTGTCCACCCTGGGAGTACAAAGATGTACAGAGATCTCAGGCAGTATTACTGGTGGCCAGGTATGAAAAGAAGTGTGGCGAAGTATGTAGAGTCATGTCTGACCTGCCAGCAAGTCAAAGCTGAACACCAGAGACCCTCAGGGACATTGCAACCCTTACCAGTTCCCGAATGGAAATGGGAACAAATAACGATGGACTTTGTTGTTGTAACGCCCGGATTTTCGGATCTTAGGATTTTCTAATTTCTTAGGTTATTTTCGTAAATAGCAAAATAAGTCCGTTTTGTGAACGGTGAGTTTTGTTAGAACTCTAATATTAAATTGGAATATTTGGAGAAATAAGAAAATTGCGGAAAAACCGAATTGATAGACTAATTAAAGAATTAAGCATAGAATTAATAAAGGATTATTATTATTATTATTATTATTATTATTATTATTATTATTAATAATAATAATTAAAATCAACTGAATGGTTAAACCATTCAGTTGATCTCGACGAACCCGAGCCCGACGCCGAGAGAGAGAAGGGAGCGCGACCCTCCGACGAACGACGAACGCCGGCGTTCTCCGGCCCTCTCCGACCAGACGGTGACGGTGTGCAAGCTCCGACCATCCTCGCGCACGAACCGAACGGTATGCCTCCTCCGTGCCCTGTTTTCGTGCTATTGGTGGCCGTGGATCGTTGAGCTCGATTGAGCTCCGATCGCCGGCCAAATTGTGTCACTTCCGGCGTGGGTTTGCCAACCCTAGGGCCGGCTATTAATGCTTGGCCGTGGAATGCCCAATTTGGGCGAAAATCAGTGGATGCCGATTAGGGCAATTCGGTTTTCTTAAATGGAAACTTCAATTTTAGGTTAGTTTATGTTAATTGGATGTTAGGAGGATAGATTGGTGAAGAAATTGATGGAATTTGACGAAAAATCAAAAAGTGAAATTTCGGGAATAAGGGCAGTTTCGGGTTTTGCCTAAATTGACCTAGTTCCGGTCATTTGTTTTAAAATTCCTTTTGGCAGATTAAAATAGGTTATTAGAGGAGTACGTGGCCGCTGGAATCGTTCGATTCCGATAACCGACGCAAAAGTTATGCGCGTTTGAGTTTCGGGTCGGTTTTTACCGAACCCAAATTAGTGGCCCATTTAATTAGGTTTTAATTAGATTAGTCTAAAAATAGTAGTTTAAGATGTTTTTAAGAAAATAAGGGTTTAGTTATGCCCGAACGAAATGAGTTAGAGTTTTAGAAGAAATTGTCTTAACTCGGGATTTCGTTTAGCTTTGAAATTATGATTTAGATTAATACTAACGACGTACTATGAAATGTCTTAGGTGATCCAAACTCTTCAAGGACGGTGCTCGGCAAAGCTAGAATGCCAGGTAAGTGGATGTTAGGTTTCCGGCCCTTAAGGCCCTACATCGTGTCAACGTTAGGTTTTTGTTGTTTGATGATGATTTTCTGATCGTGGGGTTTGTTGTGTCGGGTAGCCTAAGATGTTACTTTTTAGTTGTTGTTAAGTTCGTTATAAGTAAAGCATGTCTATGTATGTTATGGATTATTTGGTGATATGTCTCGATGATATGTTATACTCAGGTTCCTCATGCATCATGTTTTCTTAAATGTTATATGAAATGCTTCATGCCTAATGTATGTAAAAGAAATGTCACGATTTCGTGTGGGTGGGACTGTATGGCCATATACAACAAAACTATTGTCACTATCCACGCGTTGGATCATGAATACGGCCGAAAGGACTATGTACACGCACTTGGCCATGCCTCCCTGACAAGATGCCCACCTTAATCCATGTTAAAGAAAGAAAAAGAATAAGAATAAGTAAATGAACATGTTTTATGAAATGTCATGCATACATGTATGAGTCGTTATAGTGCATCCCCTTACTAAGCATTAGGCTTAACGTATATGTTGAATGATGTAGGTGACAGGTGTGAACTCGATGACAAAGAGTAGGCGGTTGATGGATGGTGCTCGTGGCGACGGGGTGTGTTTTGGCAAGGTTCGATGACCACGGTTGTGCTCCGGGCAATTTTGGGTAATTGATGTAAACTTGTTTTAATGTTAAAAACGTGAGGGATTTTAGAATATGTAGAGAAGTTTGACGTTTAGGAATCGTAAATAGGATGTAGGCTTGGAATTGAGTCGCTTTGAATGTTTTGGTGACGTGTTCGTTTTGGTGATGCTTTAAAGAGATTCTACTTTTATTATTAATGTTTGTTTTGAGGATTCGATTCGTTTTGATTAAGAAAGAGAATGAAAATGTTTAAGTATGTGGATTGATTGGTTTTGATAGAAAAATGTATGAAGGGTTGAGTTTGATGTAAATGTAGATTGTTTAGAATGTGAAGTCTTTATTTTGGAGAATATACTGGAACTGTTTGGGTATTTTAAACTGTTTGGTTGTTTTTAAAACAGGTAAGGATACGCTCGATTTTTAGAGCGATCCACGCAGTTTGATTTCTTGAATTTGTCCGAAATTGTAGGTTAGATTAGTGTCCTGTTTTGATGATTGATGAATGAGTGGTTTTAAGGGATTTCAATAATCCGAGACTTCGATTTAATGGTTTAGAAGTCAAAACGTTAGGAGTGGTTTGAGAGTTTAAAGTCAAGGTTAAGTTATGGTTAGTTTATTTAAGGGTTTTGGGAAATGTTTAAAGTAAAAAAATGAAAAAGTTTAATGTGAAAATACGAGGGCTTAGGTAATGATTACGTCACGGCAAGTCCGTGGCGGCCCTGATCGGATTGGGGTCGTCACAGTTGTTGGATTACCTAGGACAGCTAAGGGACATGATGCAATTTGGGTGATAGTTGACCGTCTAACCAAGACAGCTCATTTTCTGCCTATAAAGATAACCTACTCGATGGATTAGCTAGCTGAATTGTACATGCAAGAGATCGTCAGACTGCACGGAGTTCCAAGTTCTATAGTTTCAGACCGAGACTCTAGATTTACATCTAAGTTTTGGAGGAGTTTGCATAAGGCTATGGGAACACAACTTAATTTTAGCACAGCTTTCCACCCTCAAACTGATGGACAATCTGAAAGAACCATTCAAACACTGGAGGATATGCTTCGTGCATGCACATTGGATTTTCAAGGTTCTTGGAACAAGTACCTGTCCTTAGTAGAATTCTCTTACAACAACAGTTTTCAAGCAACCATAGGTATGGCACCATACGAGGCATTATATGGACGGAAGTGCAGATCACCATTGTATTGGGACGAAGTTGGGGAGGCACAATTGATTGGTCCTGAAATTGTGCAACAGACAGTAGAGAAGATTGCTCTTATCCGTCAAAGAATCCTGACAGCTCAAAGCCGACAGAAAAACTATGCAGACAAAAGACGAAAGGAACTGGAATTTGAGGTAGGTGATGAAGTTTTTCTTAAGGTGTCACCTTTCAAGGGAGTTGTGAGATTTGGAAAGAGAGGAAAGTTGAACCCCAGGTTTATTGGACCGTTCACTATTCTGAAGAGAGTTGGGAGAGCAGCCTATCAGTTGCAACTACCGGCATCTATGGATGGAATACACAGTGTGTTCCATGTGTCTATGTTGAAGAAATGCATTAGGAGTCCATATCAAGTCATGGAACAGCAAGACCTTGAGATTCATCCTACCCTTGCCTATGAAGAGAGACCAGTAAAGATATTAGACCATGCAGTGAAGATATTGCGCAACAAAGAGGTTCCACTAGTGAAAGTCTTATGGCGCAATCAGAACATGGAGGAGACAACTTGGGAACGCCAGCAAGACATGATGGAACAACATCCGGAGTTATTCAGGCACTGAATTTTGAGGACAAAATTCTTTTAAGGAGGGTAGATTGTAGCACCCGGCCCTATCGAACAAGCTCTTTTATTATTAATAAAATACACTTTATTAGTCAATAAATTAAGTAGGGTTATTAAATAACTTGGCAAAGGGCATTAGAGTAAATTGCAATTTTCAAAGAGTGGATAACGTATTTAAGGGAAGAGGGTTGGGTTTAATGCACTGTAGCCGCCACCATTTCATACCATTTCCTCTTCGGGTTTCAGCTCAGGCAAACGAGCTCTCTAGGCGATCTTCCTCGCGCAATTCACCTTCGACCTAGGTAAGTTTTCCATTCATCTTCTCGATATTATAGTGAGTAGATAGCGGGAGTGCAATGCGTGTGTAACTTTGTGAATGCTGTGAGTGAGCTGAGTTCGAGTTTAGTGCTGAACCAAGAATGTGCGATGGCCCGAAGTTCTAAGCTAGCTCCTTAGATTCGTGAATGGTGTGGGATGAGATTTAGTGAAGTTCTGATTAGTGTTCTGTTTATGACACTAGGTGAACAGGGCTTTCAAGTAGTTGAAACCGAGCGATTTCCAGGAGACCAGGTAAGTAGAGTTTGTTTGTGCCTTCGGGCCTACATCACAAAACAATAGGATTAATGTATGTTCGTGTGCTTATTTCCAGTTGTCATGCATCATATTTTGAAATGTACAAAAATGAATTTACATGATTTTGAATCGGCAAGGAATGAACAGATTGAAACAGTACGTGAAGCAGATTTGCTGTTAAGGGAATTAATCAAACCCTTAATGAGCCAGTGGATTGAGGTTTTGGGAAAAGTGATCCACTTCCCAATCCGACAGGGGGATCTGAACAGTTATGAGTATCAGATTTGCTGTTAGGGGAATTAATCCAACCCTTAACGAGCCAGTGGATATTTATACTTTGGGAGAAATGATCCAACTCCCAATTTCACAGGGGGATCTGTACAGAAACGATGAATATGCAACTGAGATGAGAAAAGTAGAAACTGCATGTTTAGGAATTTATGATTCAGTATTTCATTTCACTATTGCTTTACTTGCTTAGCATTAGGCTAATAGATGAGTTTTGTGATGTAGGTGAAGAAGCTTTAGTAGGTGTGTTTACTGAGTTCACAGAAGGCTAGTTGGGTTGGAGGAGTGCATCCACACAATGTTCTGGCAGCTGATGGGGCAGTTTAATTGATGTCTGTTGGAGTGAAGGTTTTATTATCAATGCTTTATTTTAGATGGATCGAGTTTTCATAACAGTAGTGATTTCAGCGTTTTGAACAAATTGAGTTTTATTATTTGATAATGGCATTCCGCTGAGGTTTGAAGATTTGCACTTGTTGGATTTTAAGCAATACATGGGTTTGAATCCTTTTCTGAGTGATTTCAGTAAGGCAAATAGATTCTTTTTCATAAATGGAGTTATATTGTATAATTAGGAGTAGCCAGAATATCGCCCTGAATCTATCGGTAGATGGGATGTGTTTTGTTATCTGTCGGTAGATGCATTCTATCGGCAGAAGTTGTGTAGTTTGAACCTACCGGAAGGAGATGTCTATCGGTAGGTGTATCCAAATTTCTATCGGATGATGTCTTCAGTAAAGGCATCGGAAGATGTAGCCTTATTTCTATCGATAGATATAGACCCATTTCTATCGGCAGATGAAGTCATGTTGACTTCATCGGCAGTTGAAGTTGTATGTGCAGTCGTGTTGGCTTCATCGGCAGATGAAGTCATGTTGACTTCATCGGCAGATGAAGTTGTGCTGACGTCATCGGCAGATGAAATCGTGTTGACGTCATCGGCAGATGAAGTTGTGCTGACGTCATCGGCAGATGAAATTGTGTTGACGTCATCGGCAGATGAAGTTGTGTTGACGTCATCGGTAGGTGCAGCCCGCCGAGAAATGTCTTTCAGTTCCAAGTCTTCAGGTCCACGTCATCGGCAGGAGTCTTATATTTGCTGTGTCTGCTTCTTCCGTTGATTTTTTTTCCACCGGCAGATGTGGTTGTCTTTAGAGTTTTAATAGTGTTTTGTGATTTAAACCTTTATTTCTTTTGGTCGATTTATCTCGAACATTTTATCCGATTATCCAAACACTTTATGGTTTTGTTTAACTCTAAGTTACTTAAATTAATTCCGCTGCAAAATTTTAAATTATGAATGAAGTTTTTAGTTCGTGTACGGGTTTTGTGTGACGAACCGGGTACAGAGAATTCGGGGCGTTACAAGTCATTTACTAAAACTATGCAATTTAAAATAAAATATAGCTCAACTAATTTCGAACTTGTATAAAACGTTTGCGGAAAATATCCAAATCCTTTCAATCCAAAGTCATTATCTTCATTTGTGTTTATTTCAAGATTGTAAAGTTTTAGAGTAATTCGACACTACAAATTGTTACAAAATGTACACTCATATATGTTCCAATGAAACATGTTTTACTTTTAGCATTTAAAATGTTTCTTACTCTTTCTAATAACATTTTATCATTATAATTGTAATTATTATTATTAATCTAAATTCAGACTATCGCAACAACACTTCAACAATTGATGCATAAAGAATCTTTTGCATTTATTTAATCTCAATGTTTTTTTTTCTAATTTTGTTTCCGTTAGCTAGAGAGGTATCACCAAGTTAACATTCATACAACACATCATTTGAGAACCATCTTGACATTGCTCTTGTGTTATAATCCAAGTATACTTTGATAACGATCTTCATATGCTTGAATCTGTTGTATGACTGAAATATAGTTATCCAAAGACAATGCCTGTTTTTTGCAATGAATCCCTCAATTCGAGACAACTTTCAAACTTGCCATTTTGGTGGCACATCATAAGATTAATGAATGTATTTTTTATTTTTTTACGCATGTCAATGACATGCAAGTAAAGATATAGGGTTATTGTAAGAAACCAAGAAATTGTTATCAAAGAAGCTTGAAAAAAAAAACCTTGGGGACTCTTCTTTGCGTGCAATTTGAAAAAACTCTTCCTCTATATGTCTAAAAGGTACACACATTCTCACTGTACCACTTGTTTTATGCACCAAAGGGAAAGGTACCTCACATGGGCTCATTCTTTCTAGGAAGGTGTCACGATGGAGGGGGCATAACAGAACGCTGTGTCGAATGACTCAATCCTTAGAGAGAACCTGATCGCCCCCTGCCCAAGACTTGATTCGCAGCGAAAAACTTGAACACAAATCAAAACTCAAAAGTTCACATAGTCATTATGAACATAATAGCACGACAATTAAAGACAACAGTTCAACAAGGTCCAAACATCCAAGTTCAATTTAACTAATCTCATACAAGTCCAATAAAGAGAAGGCCTCACAATAATACTAATTAAAACTCATACATGGAAACAGATAAAAAAGAACCACCATTGAACTACAGCTACTAACTGAAGTAGTCTTTCTCTAGTCACTCTATCTCTTATTTATGGAATTCGTTACAGTCCTTCGCATTCATTTGACATGTAGGCTTATTAGGTAAAACCAACCCAAGAAGAAGATCTATTTGATGCTCAATATCTCTCGACTCTTTGGAAAAAATTTTCTCAAACTCTTTAACCGAACTATTCAATTCATTAGGCATAATTCCAAGCTCCTTAACCCTTTCTCTAAACATAATCAAGACCACGGATCCTTGAATGTGTAAAGCTCTCTTAAACTCCATTGTTGAAAGAAATAAAGTTTCATTGCCCTTTCTGTTTTCAATACTAACTTACACTTGAAGGGCTTGATTTAATCTCATTGATTATCTTATTTCCCATCTTAAACGAGTAAAAAATTTTATAATCAACATACAGAGGCTTTCTATCAAATGGCCATATTCTACCTAGAAGAAGATGACCAGCACTCATGTGAGAAATATCACAAGTATTCTTATCACAAGACCAATCTTATCATTTAGCCACCTAAGTTTGTATGGATATTCGAACAAACTTGTTGTAGAAGCCACATTAACACAAGCTCCACCATCAATTAAAAAAGAACAAACTTTGTCCTCCACTAAGCATTGACTATGGAAAATGTTCGACTTTTGGTGGTCAACACCCTTCTAATTACCATAAAGAGCGGTTCTTCATGTGCATAAAATAGCTCTTTCTCTTGTTGAACTTCCTCAATGCTTGCTGCCACGATCAATCTTACAAAATAGAGTGATAAGAAAAATGTCCATAAGAACAAGGATAGATGCAAACTTCCATTGATCTAGTTGAAAAGAACACTCTCAAGACTTGAGAGAATATGCATGCAAGCAATTCTAAAAGTTAAAAAATGGCGGCCAAACGGCCCTAAGATGGCTTAGTACTAGAAATGATTTAACTATCTGCCATATTCAATCTCACGAATAAAGTAATAAGGAAAAACTAAACACGAACAATGACAGATGCAAAGTTCCATTGATTTAGTTGAAAAGGTTACTCTCAAGGCTTCAGATAATTTCCAAATAAGCTGCTCTAAAAGTTCAAAATTGGTAGCCAGAAGGTTACGAGAAATACCCTCCAATCCGATTTAAACATTACACACAGAAAAACATTTATATTCTAACTAACAAAATGTGACTCAAAACTAATTTATATTCTAATTAACGAAAAGTGACTCAAGTCTAAGGATTACATTTTCATCTTCAAGAACGAGGCCTAGATGATCTCCACTCCTTAAAATCATGCTCCAACAGTTACGCATTTTTTTTATCTTTTTTTCTTGGCGACAATTAAATTGCCAGCATCTAGCAGAAACCCTCACATTCCCTTTTAAATATCAGCTGACTGGGTGCTTTGGCTTCTCTTTATCTTCAAAACTTGTGGAGTCTTGAAATAAAGTAAACTATAATTGTTAGTGAGCAACCTAATTTCGGATCAGGTTAGAGGGCCTAGTGACACATCAACATTTATAAGGGATTTTAGTTCCAATTATATAGTAAAGTCTCCACTTTCATAAGAAGAGTTTTTGTTATTTTAGCTATTGCTTTAGCTGAAACATTGTTAAGGATATAACTTACTATCCTTTTTGCCTCTACCTACAGTGATTTTTGTATGTTAGGATGAGGAGTCGTATTTCTTTCTGTAGTGACCTGAATTTTTAATTGTTTTGTTAACTATAGTTTGAGCATTTTTTTGGATTGCAATTATATTGATTCTAGAACTGTTTGGTATTGAATGTTACTTGTCTGGTATTTTGGACATATTCAATAAATAAGGGTTATCATGTCAAATTTATAGTTAAAAGATAAAGTATGAAAAAGAACGTTATGAGAATGCAATGATTGCAAGATTAAGTTAATTTGGTCTATCACTAGCCATGAAGTTTGGCTTTATTAAGTTCAGAAAGGACACTGAGATGATAACTAAGAAGCTTAAAGTAAGTGATTTAGCTACGGGTGCGAAGAAAAGTTTCGACCAATGAGACGTTGATACGAGTTAGCTGCTTAATTGTTAATAGGGTTTTTTTAAAAAAAAAACCCTAAACTAACGAGCAACCATAAAAAAACCCCTAAAGATTACTGTTCATCGAAAAACACCTCAACGTATTGAAAACATTCATTTGAAACCTGGCAGGGGGGGGGGGGGGTGAGGAGTACGTACTCACTCGCCGAGTACGGCCGGTCCAGATGGACCAGCCGTACTCGACTCGATTTGCAAAATTTTTGCAAATATTAGAGACGAGTACGGCCGGTCCAGCTGGACCAGCCGTACTCGACGAGCGAGTCTCCCATAGGAGGACCATCCATCTCCTCCTATGGGCAAAACCCGTGACAAAAGTCACGGGTTTTGTCCTGTAGTGCCGAGTACGGCCGGTCCAAATGGGACTGGCCGTCCTACGCACCGTTAAAACCCGTGACAAAAGTCACGGGTTTTTTATCCGCTTAGTGCCGAGTACGGCCGGTCCAAAGGACCTGCCGTACTCTCACCGCTAAAACCCGTGACTTCAGTCACGGGTTTTTTTTGTCCTCTAGTGCCGGGACGGCCTGGTCCATTTGGACCGTTCTATTGGCAACCGTAAAAACCCGTGACTTCAGTCACGGGTTTTTTTTTTTTTTTGTGGGTTAGTACGGCTGGTCCATTTGCCCAGCCGTACTCACCTCACAAAAAAACAAAACCCGTGTCTTGAGCGAGTACGGCCCATATGGACCAGCCACCTCCTATGGGCAAAACCCGTGACAAAAGTCACGGGTTTTGTCCTGTAGTGCCGAGTACGGCCGGTCCAAATGGACTGGCCGTACTAGCACCGGTGAAACCCTTGACATAATTCACTTTTTTATCGCTAGTGCCGAGTACGGCCGGTCCAAAGGACCTGCCGTACTCTCACCGCTAAAACCCGTGACTTCAGTCACGGGTTTTTTTTGTCCTCTAGTGCCGAGTGAAGGCCGTCCCTTTGGACCGTCCGTATTGTCACCGAAAAACCCGTGACTTCAGTCACGGGTTTTTTTTTTTTTTTTTGTGGGTTAGTACGGCTGGTCCATTTGCACCAGCCGTACTCACCTCACAAAAAAACAAAACCCGTGTCTGATCGCGTAACGGCCGGTCCAATTGGACGGGCCGTACTCACTCCCTATATAAACCCCATCGGGTTTGGAAATATCAACACCTCCGCCCTTACCCCTCTCACATCCTCCCTCCCTTACCCCTCCAATTCTCTCCAAGCTCTCTCTCTCTCAAATCTCTCACTCATTTTTAATTTCAATTTCTTATTTCGACCATATTATTTCAGCTTTATTTACAGGTATTTAGATTTTGTTTAATTATTTTAATTTGTATTTGAGTTTTTTTATTTAAATTTTTATAATGTTATTTTCTTGATTATCGATGAATATTTCTAATACTATTTTTTTCAATTTTATCATTTACCGTATATTTTTTTAATGAATATTTCTAGTACTGTAAATAATTGGATTGCATCTATTTTTTTTATGTAGATTTTATTAGCGACGAAAATGGATTCCGACTCAAGTAGATCGATTGATTTAGATGAGCAATCAAGTGGTGATGCTGAAATGGATTGGGATTTGGACAACACGCCGGAATATGGTGATGTACGAGTATTCGATAACCCACTGGCAAATGAAGAAATATATGTCTATTCGACCTCAAATCGCTAGACGATGAGCTTCGAACACCGGTCGGCTCAGATGATGACGAGGTGGAAAGCATACCGGTAAGAGAACAAATCTCACTTGGATTTCATAAGGGTAAAAAATATGGTTCTTTGCAGGAACTGAAAAACGAGATAGACCAATATTCCATAGAAAATGGTTATGGTATTACATATATTAAATGTGAAAGAAGTCGACTGACGGCTGAATGTGGAGATGGATGTGGGTGGCGACTACATGCTTCGCTGATGCAAAATGAGCGAACATTTCAAATAAAGAGCTTGATTGACTCTCACTGTTGTTCGAGGCAAGTTGAAAATCGACGCGCTTCAGCAAAATGGCTGGCGAACCATTACCTGGACAGGTTCAAAAGTCACCCTACCTGGAACATCTCATCTATTATGGAGACAGTGAGGAATGACTTCACCGTCGACATTTCACGCAGTCTTGCCACAAGAACAAGAAGCATAGCTCGAACCCTCAATGAAGGGAAGTGCAACGAACAGTACGGGCAGCTGTGGTCGTATGCAGCCGAAATATTCAGATCAAATCCCGGCAGCACAGTGAAAATTGATGGAAACCCAGTGGGCCGTAATCAATTGGGATTCCAAAGATTCTACATGTGCATGGCTGCTTGCAAGACTGGGTTGCTGGAGTACGGGAGACCCGTTATCTGCTTGGATGGCTGTCATCTAAAGGGCTCGTGTGCTGGCCAACTACTCACGGCCGTCAGCATTGATGGAAACGATGGAATCTACCCCGTTGCTGTTGCCAACGTCGATTCTGAGTGTACAGAGTCATGGATATGGTTTTTGCGTATATTAAAGGAAGACCTCAACACTCAGCATAGCTACGGTTGGACACTTATTTCAGATCGACAAAAGGTATGATGCATTTTTATATGTTATTTCAAAATTTTTTGGCGGACGGGGTTTAATATTATTTTATTAACGCCATTGTTCACGCAAATATCAGGGGTTACGGAGCGCAATTCGAGATCAATTCCCATACGCTGAACACCGCTTCTGCCTCCGGCATATGTATGCAAATTTCAAAAACCATTTTCGGGGCAAAGCATACAGAGATGCGATGTGGAATGCGGCCAGAGCACCCACTGAGGCCCATTTCGAGCATGAAATGAGAAAACTACACGGGCTATGTCCGGCAGCCCATGAATGGCTTAGAGCAGAAGAGCCGAAATATTGGGCTAGTTATGCCTTCTCTCTGAATTCCAAGTGCGATCTGGGATTGAATAACTTGAGCGAGTCATTCAATGCACTTCTTTTGTCAGTCAGGGACAAACCGATCCTGACCATGTTCGAGATGATCCGAACACGATTGATGACTCGTATCGTCAAGAAATATGAGAAGCTGCTTGATTCAAATGAGATCTTGTGTCCCAAGATCAAAGCAAAGCTTGACAAGCTTAAGAGTGCATCTGGAAACTGGCATGCAACGTTTTCGGGAGCTACACGATTTCAAGTCAGCAATGGATACGACCAATTCGAGGTGGACATGACTTTGGGTGTGTGCAACTGCACTCGGTGGGAGCGTACAGGAATCCCGTGTGTCCATTCCATTTCTTGCATGTACTGGATGAGAGTCGCGCCAGAAGACTACGTGCATGCATGCTATTACAGGGGAAGATACCTGCAGATGTACTCACAATATATTCGTCCAATCAGTGGCCCAATAATGTGGCCTATCGTACGAGATATAAACGAAATCTTTCCGCCAAAAAGACGACGTCAACCTGGTAGGCCGAAGAAGACAAGAGTGCGAGATCCCGAAGAGCCATCAAGCTCCAGAATCAGTAAGAGGAACGTAATCGTGCGTTGTATTATATGTCGGCAGCAGGGGCATAATACTCGCACTTGTCCTAATTGGGGATCAACTTCAGGCGCTGCTTCGCAGGACACATTCATGGGTTTTAACACATTTGATGAGACGCAGGAATCTTCGACACGGGGTCGTGGCAGGAATGTGTAAATTTTTGTAAAGTTTTTGATTTAGTATAAATTTCTTTGCTCTTCATGTCATTTTTCTCTTTATTTTCGTACATATTTTTGCCTACAAATATAGAGCTTCAAATACGTCGGTCGAAATAATGAAAGTGAGAGATGACAAAACTCTGGGTAAAATGGAGGAGAATTAAAAGCACACGTCATCAGTTTAATCATAAAATATAGATTAATTACGTCAATAATGGTTGATGTAAGTTATTATTTACTCCAATTATCATCAGTTTAATCATAAAATAGTAGGTGTATTGATGAGAAATACGTTCCATTCCCAAAGCAGAAGATAATTATTTCTTTTATGATTATGACACTTTTCCATTTATAACCCAACATAACTTACAACGGTCGGTGATTAAAAACCTTTCAAATTCTGATCCGACGATTGGCCACTATACTTTCTTCTTCGTTCTTCCTTCAAGCCATTTTAGCGAGCCTCTTGAGATAGGGTTTCTGTGGCGACGAGAACAGACGATCCCATTCATTGAAGCCGGAATTTGAACGTATCAGTTTATTCCGTTTTCGATGCGAAAACGATTAAGGTTAGTTTCTTCGTTTACGAATGTGCATTTTTTGGTTCTTTGAAATGATGAAAGGCATTGACGAACAGTGTATTTTAAGGGTTTTTTTTAAAACCAACCCATACTTTAGGGTTTTTTTTAAAAAAAACCCTAAAATTTATTATAATTTTAATTAATTATTTTAGAGTTAAATTATAATAAATCGTGCAAGTGTTAGAAAATCACGAAAAATTTTAGATTACCTTTCCATGATTTGTTCTACATATGGTAAAAATTTAGTTTATTATAAAGTACAGCAAATTTACATACAACAACTAAGCAGACTACACAGGAGTGGCATCATCGTTAGAGTCCGTGTCGTTTTTCGCCATCCAAGTCGCCCACCTCTCGCTTATCTCTTTATAAGACTCGTTGAGATGATGCTGAGCAGAGACCAGTTGTTGCATCTCTTGTTGCTGGCTTTGCTGTGATTCCAGCAATTGCTGCAGCTGCTGCTGGTGTGTTTGCTGCATCTCATATATTTACCGCTGTTGCTGGTACTGTTGGTGGTGGTGCATTCGATGCATCTCATTTATCTGCTGCTGTTGCTGGTACTGTTGGTGGTGGTGCATTTGATGCATCTCATTTATCTGCTGCTGTTGCTGGTACTGTTGGTGGTGGTGCATTTGATGCATCTCATTTATCTGCTGCTGTTGCTGGTACTGTTGCTGGCGCATAGCATGCAACTGCTGTTGATGCATCTCTTGCATCTGATATAGCTATTGTAGATACTGCCTTGTATCTCAGCCGCTTCTCTCATCCTCTTGGGGGGCGTTTGGTGGCGATGTAGTCTCATCCATCGGCACTGCCCGAGAGGTGGATGCCCCCTGATTTCTTCTAGGCACCCACTCGCCATCGACTTCGACGATCCCCATCCGTATCAACTGGGTCGTGTCAAATACGTCGGTCGATCTACGAGGGATTATCTGCTCTCCATCCGGTATGCGAATACCAACTCGTATGGCGAGCTTCATAATCAATGCCCCGTATGAGAGATTAGTGGTGGGTGCTCTCCCGATCTCACGCATGTGATTTAAAATCAAGAAACCGGGGTCAAAAAGCTTCCCGTTTTATAGCTTCTCCATGACATAGAGGTCCATGCAAGTGACGTGATTTCGATGACCCTCTCGCGGCAGAAGAGTGTGGACGAGCATGTTTCAGAGAACCCGACCTCTAACATTCAGATCGTGCGCTCTTGGCTTCACAAACACCCCAATATTGGAGTTGCAGTGAATTTGGCGAAGGAACTCTACTCCCTCGGGCAATGTAAAAAATGGGCAATCTCGGGAAGCATGGTAATATCGCTCTGCCCCTTCTATGTTAAATCCCAGGACGTCATTCACCTGCTCTGCCCGTATCAAAAAATCAAACCCAAGAATGTACATCCTCAAACCTGTTAAAACTCCATCGGTCCCGACCGTTCTCAGGTTGGCGTAGAATAAGCGAACTATTCTCTCGCATGTCTCGCCTGTCAATGCATTGATCCCGTTTAGGCCGATATTCTCCAACATTTGTTTAATGCCCAACGACTCCCAACCGCTAAAGTCTACATGCATGCAATAGTTTAGTGAGCGTTTTCGCAGATCTTGCTCAAACTTTCTTTGGCAATCTTGAGACAAAAATTCCATGGTAAAATCCTGTCAAAAAAAGTATTAGTAAAAAATTATCGATAATTGAAAAAAAGTATGACAAATATTTAATATTTAAATAAATAAACATTAGAAATATTTAAAAGTATTAGAATTATTCGAAATTATTTAAATAAATAATCCTAAATTAAAATAATTATACTTTAATGACATAAACAATAAATATATATATATATATAAATAATAAAAACATAATGCATACCGTTTGACATATGTGATATAAATAATAAAAATATTCATATTAATAATTAAAAAAATAATACGTGGAAGTGGAGAAAAATAAAATTGGAAGGGAAGGGAAATATTAGTGGGATTAAGAGAGGGAGAGAATTGTGAGTAATAAGATTGAAAATGGGAGAGGGAGAGGAGTGTGATTTCAAATGCGAGGGGCACCGGCCGTACTCGGCCTGCTAGAGGACGAGGGAGAGTACGCGGCCCGTGACTTCAGTCACGGGTATTTGCCTGCCGAGTACGGCCGGTCCAAATGGACCTTCCGTACTTGGCACTAGAGGACAAAAAACTCGTGACTGAAGTCACGGGTTTTAGTGGTGAGAGTACGGCCGGTCCATTTGGACCGGCCGTACTCGGCACTAGCAGACAAAAACCCGTGACTTTTGTCACGGGTTTTAACGGTGAGAGTACGGCCGGTCCATTTGGACCGGCCGTACTCGGCACTACAGGACAAAACCCGTGACTTTTGTCACGGGTTTTGCCCATAGGAGGACGGCTGGTCCTCCTATGGGCCGTACTCGCTCGCCGAGTACGGCTGGTCCAGCTGGACCGGCCGTACTCGGTCTCTAATATTTGCAAAAATTTTGCAAATCGAGTCGAGTACGTACTCTTCACCCCCCCTGCCAGGTTTAAAATGAATGTTTTCAATACGTTGAGGTGTTTTTCGATGAACAGTAATCTTTAGGGGTTTTTTTATGGTTGACCATTAGTTCAGGGTTTTTTTTGTTAATAAGACATAATTAAATGAAATTAATGCTAATTAATAGTCAATAACTTAAGGAGAATAATGGTTAGTTGGATTAGTTTATTATGCTTCAATTTTAATTAATCTTAGCCATTTCGTAGTTTTTACGAATTGAAGGATAAAATAGTAATAATCCAAAGAACGAATTTGATAAATATAAATAGAAAATTAGTTGAAATCGGTGTAAATAGAAAGAGAGGATATCACAAAATATATCTAGCTGTGAAGAAAAATCAAGGGAGGAAGAATTCCATCGAGTTTTTTAGAAATTTTGCAGCACTAAAGTTGTTTGTTATGTGGAAACAAACACACACACACACACACAAATCGATGATGTGTACAAGGTTGTTTTCATTGGAAATATGATGTAGTTATGTTCAAAATTTAGTTATGAATCTGTTGATTTTGTCATTATTTTGACTAGAAAATAGCTAGGACAAATGTTAGCTTCGCGAGATAAGATATTCAAACGACACCTAGATATTATGTGCTAAGACGCCTTGGAATTCATGAAGAAAATTCTTGAGTTTGCGTGGCTGCGTTGGTGTTCATAGAACAAAATGCCTCGATATTAAAACATGACTGGATACCTCGATGTTGAGGGTCCTCAAAAGATTTGAATTGAATAATCCTAAAAGTGTTAACACACCACTCGGAGGACATTGGGTAGTCTAATGTACACAATGGTGTATACTGGTCTGAATTTTACATTCTCAGTAAGTAGATAGCTAATCAAGGAAAAAGTCATTGACATGCTCTCAAATGGCTCATGAGGTATATTTCTAACAATTTAACTATGTTAATAGAATATGGAAAGATGAATACAAGTAAATAAATTATATCTGGTTACGTTGATTTTTTTGATTCTTTGAGATCTAATCTTAGATATATTTTCACAGTTTATTCAGGTGTTGTTAGCTAGAAGTACTGCATTCAAAAGACTGTTGCGTTATCTAACACTCAAGTTGAATTCATATCTGCTACGGAAAGTATAAGAGAAGATATGTGACTTAAAAGTTTGTCTTCTGAATTGAGTATAAATAGTTATGATATAACAATATATTGTGATAGCCAGAGTGTCATTCATCTAATAAAAAATCTTGCATTTCATGAGAGAACTAAACATATTGACGTATATTTATATTTTATATGTGAAATTATTGAGAATTGTGGTATAATTGTTAAGAAAATTGCCTAAAATGGAAAATCCTGTTCAATTTTAGATATATTGAACCAAGGTGGTGAATTGTGAATATTGGTTCAAAATCTCGGTTTAAATGGTTTATTCCCGGTTCACAGATTTGTTCTAATTTCCGGTCTGGTCTAATCAACCCAGGGGATATATTGGTTGCATCAGTTTATTTAGGGCATTTTTTATCGCTGTTTTTTATATAGAGGGAGAAGAGAGCTGCGACTCTACTTTTGGCAACGAAAGAAGGGGAGAAAGGAGGCAATCTTGAAGGACTCAAGATTGGTCACTGCTTTCAAGGTTTTCTTAGCTGTAGTTGTGTAACACCCCTAATACTGTACCCATTTACCCGTATAAATTTTTCATTTTACGCTCATCGTAAACTTTGAACCTAAACTGAAGCAGAAATCAAATTAGAATTTAAAGTCGTGTAAACCTATTTCTTAAAACCCTTTTAGTTAAACTTAAAACTAATTTAAATTAAACTTAAAACATTTAATAAATATTAAAAACATTTAAAACCATTTTCAATTCGGCAAGGGCAAAACTGGAAGACAGAGGCAAAAGAAACAGAGACTGATCGCTGGCCTCCACAGCGATCAGTCGCTGAGGCCATGCGCCTCAGCAGAGATCGATCGCTGAGGCCATAGGCCTCAGCAGAGATCGATCGCTGAGGCCATGCGCCTCAGCAGAGATCGATCGCTGAGGCCATGCGCCTCAGCAGCGCCCAGTCGCCACTTCACTCCCCTTCTCTGTTTTCTTTTTCTATACAAGTGCTCTCTGGAATTTCCAGAGAGCAAACACATAAAACTTCAAACCTTAACCTCTCTGGAATCCGATTCCAGAGAGCAACCATTTCTCAATTTTCTACCCAATTCCTCATTCTTCCACCATTTTTCATCAATTACCATAATCACTTGTAAACTAAACTTAATCGACTTACAGCGGACTTTGCGAAATCCAACCGCGTGGATAGCTCTAAAAACCGAGCATATCCGTAACAACCTAAAAACATTTCAAAACATTTTCATAACGTTTAACTAACAGATTAAACCAAACAATTCAATATACCGTTTATAAAATAGATTTCCAAAACATTCAGTAAACAGTTTAAACCAAAGAGTTTTACATACAATTACTAAAACCTTTTCTAACTCCTATCCAAATCCAAACAATCTAAAATACTCTATACGATTATCAGTTCAAAACATCTCAAAATAACCCCAAACCCTCAAAATACGTATATACTTCCCCCACGGGTCGGTAAAGCATCGACTGCGCAACACACCACCGCAACCCATCTTCCGTCAACTGCCTCATGCCTCAGGAGGGGGAAGCTCGTCCTCACCTGTTTCCTCGTAAACACCTACACCATACAGACATCTATGAGATAAAAATCTCAGTAAGCTCTAGTAAATGCAAATGCGTGCTGTGCATATGACTCTGTAAATCATGCATTGTTTTCTTTACTTTACTTTACTTTGCTTTGCTTTGCTTTGCTTTGCTTTGCTATAAACTATATACCGATTTCTTTACTTTGCTTTGCTATAAACTGTATACCGATTTCTTTGCTTTACTTTGCTATAAACTGTATACCGATGGGCCATTTAACTATATACCGAAGGGTCATGTAAACGTTTCTTTACTTTGCTTTGCTTTGCTTTGCTATAAACTGTATACCGACGGGCCATTTAAACTATAAACCGAAGGGTCATTTAAACTTTTCTTTACTTTACTTTGCTTTGCTTTGCTTTGCTATAAACTGTATACCGACGGGTCATTCTTTCTTTGCATTTATTTTAAAACATCGTGCAGAAATTCATTTTTCATGATCTTTAAAAACACGTGATGCATGAGCAGATATGAACATAAACTAAACAACCAACATGCATACCATCAAGACCAAATTAGAATAACCTATAACAATTATAAACCTATCTACCCAACCAAAGCAATTTAAAACAAACAATCCATTGAGATCCTCGACGCTACATCGAAGTACGGTGTAGGCCAATCGGCCAGAAAAGATCACGAGAACTTACCTCGCGTCCGTTGCAGCTCAAGCTCCGTCCACGAGCATTGTTTGTCTGAGGCAAAACACAACGATCATCAATATCACGCGCTTAAATTTCTAATCGTCCGAATTCAACAAAACCTTAACTAAGGAAACTTCCTAAAGCTCTAATCCAATTCATTGAGCTATTTACTCGAGCAATTTACGCTCGGCACCACAATTCACAATTTACGAGTTTTTCTCTAAAAACCCGAAAATCCCCAATTTTCAACTTTTCCACAAATCGGTTTAAACTCGTCAAATAACGTTCCATACGTTCAATACATTCATAAACTTAGCAAACCTATCGATTTTAAACCCTAACTCGCGTTTTTTACGAAAACCTAATCGAAACCCAAATTGTTCAAACTCCGTAAAACTCGAAATAAACGCTCTAAGAACGTAGATTCATACCTAGGGTAGCGGGAGGAGGAGAGATCGTGAAGAACGGAAGTTGAATCGGAGGTCGGATCGTCGAATTGTCGTCGACGACAGAGAGGGAAATCGCCAAAGCTCTCTGGCGATTTACGAAGCAGAGAAGAAATGAAACATAAAAGAGTTTTATGTTATTTTATATTTTGATTTGGCAATTTACCATTTTGCCCTTCTTTAGATTTTATATTAGTTTCGTCCTTCGGTTCGTTAATCGTCCAGCTGTTTGGTTTCATTAAACCTCCTTATTTCACCAACAAGTCCAACCTAATATTTCGGATTTAATAAAACTGTCCGTTTGCAAATCGGACCTCATTTACTATTTTTACTAAAACGTTCATTACACTACGACAGGCGTATTTACTCGGAATATAGCGTTTAATCTCCGAAAATTCCCGTAAATTCCTTAAAATTCCTATTAATCGTTAGGATCTCAACGAAACCTTCTGTTCGTAAAACGGACTTGATTTGACATATTTACCAAAATACCATATATATTAAAATAGTAATATCCTGAAAGGCCGGGTATTACAAGTTGTTTTCTGAATTCTACCTGGTGTGTTGCTGTTCAGTTGTTTATTCAAAGGATTGTAATTTCTATTAAGATATTTTGTTCTTTGATGATCAATAATGTAGATTTTAGGGTTCGTTCGTGGATATAGGATTTTATATCCGAACTAAGTTAAATATTCATGTTCTAGTTTGTATTTTATGTCAGTGCGATTACTATATACAACAGAAGCAATAAGCAAAACATATAAAAATTAGCTCCACATAAATTGAGATTTCAATCTAATCTCAGTTAGCAAAGGGTAAGAACAGCATTATAGGGTAGGCCGAGCAAGGGTCGATGTTTTTAGAGGGGAGAACCCAAAAAAAAAGGGAAAGGTGAAGAGGACCTATCACTTGCTCCACTGCTATGCAACTTTTTTAACCATTATATTTGTAAAACACACAATTTCAATTGGGGAGCAAATTGCAAGAAAAGTGGAGTGAGAAAAATGTAATTTTCCTTTTAACTCGTTAATCTTCCGCCTATATCGTTCTTTCTCTCTCTCCCTATATTCCTCTTTCAATTACGATTTTTTTTTTTCAGAAAAACTTCTCCTTTTATCTTCACCGCTCTGTAACGCTTTCTCTCTTTGAAATTTCATAGGCGATTGGAGATTGTAGTTCAAGCTGGTCAAGGATAAAAACTTAATTTTTAAGAAATTGTCACAGTGTTCTTTCTCTCTATGATTTTTGGTAGAGAAAACTTAGAAATTTGAAGGAGCTGTTGTGATCGGGGAAGATTGAGAGAAACCTTCGCCAAATATGATCATTGATTATCAACCTTGGCGAATCTCTCAACTCTAAGAGGTAATGACTTGATATTTTATATGTCTTCCCTACTCTTTGTTGATTACATGAAAAACTCTGATTAAGAATCAATTTGTTTTGAATTAGTTTGCTGCGATCTCTTTCCCTTGGTCTGTTAGGTTAGACTTAAATTTTAGATATTTTTGTTGTTAAACCATCGGAGACATTTGAAGGAAACTCTTCCATTAGTTTCAATAGTAAAGGGGCACTGTACCATCAGACCAAGAGGGCTCGACATCAAGTCCGTGCGTTATCACATATACGTTATAATGCAGCACAACGCAGTTCTGCTGTTCGGCGGCGAACTGCGGAACGCTATCTCGTTTTTCTTCTACGAGCAGCTAACAGCGATCCTGAGGTACTTGGACTGCAGTTCAGACTAATTCGATGGCTGCAGGTCAAATTAAAAAGAAAGACCATTTTAGACATTTGTGATAGGCACGGTCCACCAATGTTGGGTTAAGTTTTGAGCTTTTCTTTGACCCAAATTATGGACTTCCCAATTGAATATAGACCATCTTTTGGAGGTATATTGGGAGATAAAATAACTCAAAAATAATGAATTACTTTATTCTTTGTTATATAATGACCCATTTTCCTAGAAAGATATTCTCCGCTCTAGGAATTGGGTCGTAGCCCAATATCCTCCTCTCACGGCTTTGTTTGGCGAGGATTTTCCAGTCGGTCACCCAACATGGTACTGCTCTCACTGGAGCACTTTTAACTTAGGAGTTCTTATGGGATCCGTTGCCAATTGTGTTCCAAAACGCGTCTTACTATCTTGGGAGGGTTTCTTTACATATGTTTCATTTTCATATACCTCCCCAAGCGATGTGAGATTGTGACGACCCCCTTTTAACGACCTGGGATTTGCCTATACTCGAGTCCGGGATTTGTCTACACTCGGCTTAGATCCCGAGGTTTGCCCCGCAACTCGAGGTTTGCTCCGCCGTCGTGCTCATATGTACACATTCGGGTCATCACAATCACTCTCCCTCGGGGGCCCAACATCCTCGTTGGCCACATTTCCGGTTGGGTACAGGCTCTGATACCATTTATAACGACCCATTTTTTTAGTAAGATATTATCCGCTCTGGGGATTGGGCAGTAGCCCAATATCCTCCTCTCACGGCTTTGTTTGGCGAGGACTTTCCAGTAGGTCACCCAACATGGTACTGCTCTCACCGAAGCACTTTTAACTTTCCGAGTTCTTATGGGATCCGTTGCAAATTGTACTCAAAAACGCGTCTTACTATTTTGAGAGGGTTTCTTTACATATGTTTTATTTCTATATACCTCTCCAAACGATGTGGGATTGTGACGACCCCCTTGCCTGTACTCGAGTCCGAGATTTGCCTACACTCTTCTTAGGTCTCGAGGTTTGCCCCGTAACTCGAGGTTTGCTCCACAGTCATGCTCTTACGTACACATTCGGGTCATCACATATTAGGTACTAATTTATTGAATTAAGCTGTGGACTCATTGCTTGAACTGTTGAATTTATTGAGTTTGACCTATTGTAAGTGCACTCGAGGTAGGGGTTTATTTTATTTCCGATTAAGTATTATTTTTAATTCTATATTAAATTCATTCATTTAGCATAAAATAATTATTTAATTTTATATCATTGTTTTATTTACATCTTTATCAATTGTAAATTTTTATCAATTGGTGAAAAATTGTGTAGTTTTAACTAAAAGTAATAAGACAGCTGAAAAGTCGTGTCACTGGGCACAAAATCCTAAACCTGATAAGGATAATTGTGGCGTGCGACTGTCGAATGTTGATGTTTTGGCCAATGGCCTGGTGTGCTTGGAGTCCATGAGAAGCTCCATTTTCACTGAATATCCATCCAAATTGCATAATTAGATTTTTATTAAACTTATGCATCGCATCTTATAAATGCTAAAAATAAACTCTACTACTGAGTTTAGTCGACTCACTCCAAGCGACTACTATTTTTTTCAGGATTCTATTAAGAAGAATTCTAATTATCGGCACAGGAACAGTCACTTTGCAGGAATTCTCTAATTTTTAATAAATATTTCCTTCAGAAATTATTTTAAGGTTAGACACTACTTGGGATTTGTAAGGTTTGTTCTATTGAATTCACTCTGTTATTTTATTTGGAATTATATCATCACATTATCTGATGTCATTTGTTGGACCTGTTTAATCCATTGTGTTTCGGGCCCTGGCTTTATAACAATATATAAATTGTTCCGCTGTGTTTCCTAAGTAAATAAGATTAAGAGTCGAACGGTTGATTTGATTTTTGGGTCGGTCGTTTCTCGTTCGGTCTCGGATTTCTTTTGGGGCGTGACAATATTTCTATTCATTTTTGTAGGTAAAAGAATTCTAAAAGATTTAGAGGATCTACCAAGCATAATAAATCTAGTCATGTCAGAAGCACTTTTTTCGATTAAAGCAAAGGTCTTCAAGGTATTTGCCAGAACAGTCTTTCATCCCTATGGATCTGGGACTGAATTGGCTCTAGCGAAAACTGGTTCATGCAAGCTTTGCAATCCTTGATGAAGGCCAACCAGAAGGTTTGATCATCTTAATGAACCCCTGGAAGCAAGATTAGTTTATGCTTTGGTTGGATTAATTATTGTTAGATTGTTAGTGTCACGATCTGGAGACGGGCTGTAGTAAAAACATCAAGTCGGGCAACCCGACTCACCCAGCTTTAGGCTGGAGTAAAAACCCGATCACTCAGCCTAATACTAAGTTTGCAGCGGAAGTCTTATAAATAGATACAAGGCCAAGCACATAGTGAAATTCCAACAAGATAGTGCAATACAATATAATACTTAACAAAATTCAACCGTACATAAAAGTAAAAGTTTCAAATCCAACAATTAGGTTTACAGTTCCAAATTAAACAACTAAAGAAAGAGATAAAGATCTAACAATAAATAAATAACTCGCAGCCTCCCCCAAATCAGCATTGAAGCTAACCGCTTTTTTCTTAACCTAGATTCGGAGGGGGCCGCTAGGGTGAGTGAGTAACTCAAAAAAAACATTATACTAAATGCATCTCGATTTAAAAAATGAGTTTTTATCTTTATTTCAAAACGTGATTGTATTTCAAAATTATGCATGAATTTATAAAGCAGTTAAGGAAAACTTATTTCCTTCCTTTTATCAAAAATGACTCTAGTAAAAAAGGAGGGTCACACAAGGACTTCTATGGCACACTGTCACAGAAAGATGGTGATCCGAAAACCTAGTAACGCCTCATGAGACTGAAGAAAACCGTCACGAGGATCCGAAGATCTAGCACGTCTCGCCAGTAACTGGCGACTGATAGTCAGCCAACACCACTCAAACAATCAACACTATTGGGTCCATTCTAGCAAAGGGGAGTTTGTGGAACTCGCCCTTCTCAGTCATTTTTCTCCTCCAAACGTCGAAAAAACTTGCATACGCCAATATACATCCAAAATCCAAAGACAACCAAGGGATTCGAGCTTCTTTGCTCGAATCCAAACCTAAGTAAAAACTCTAAACACAAACTTGAAAACTGATAGAGGAACAGACTCACCCTCGAAGATTGCTGCCTATACTCTAAGTTCTTCACCTTGGCTGCATGAATCAGACGTCGAGTGATCCAAAACCTTGCAATCCTCACTAATCTCTTCCTTCCTCTCACTTTCTCTTGTCTATGGCACACCCCAAATGAAATGGGAATTAGGATTTCTAACGAGGGGATCACTTATTGATATTTTAATTATGTTATTTATTTCATGTTATTAGTCTTAATTATATTTTGTAATTAGTGTAAAACTTCTTAAACGCCCATTAGTTTCTAATTAGGTCATTAGTTCCTAATTTTCTATTGAAACCCTACTTGTTGAAGATTAGGGCAGACAAATGATTATTTGATAAAAGTTCTCTCTTTGTAAAACCCTTTCTTAATCTCCTTGTTTCTCTATCTCTTGATTTCGTCTTTCTTTCCTTCTAATTCTTCTATTTCTTCCTCAGTATTTACTATTTGTTGTTTCCTGACGTTGTTCTACATCAAATTGGTATTCGAGCGGGTTTTATTATTTTCTCAAATGATAAATTCTTGGTCTAACACCTGTTTTTTCTGCCTTATCAATTTTATTTTTATTTTTATATTTTTCTCTCAAATTATGGCGAGAATATTGTCTTCACTATCTTACTTTTTAAAAAGAAAAACCAAAACTTTTCTTCTTCTTTAGTGCGCCGCCCCACCCGCCTCCCCGGTCAATAACCTCTTTCTCTTCCTCATTAATTCCAATTAATTTTTCCTAAACACATTACACATAGAGACCTTTTACCTTCATTCTTCTTCTTCTCTTTTTAACCCGTTCTCTATTTTGCTTCTCATTCGCCTCCTTGCCAATTGGCATTTTTTTTCCACCCCACCAATCAGCCTCTTGTTCTTTTTGACGCACTTTCAAGGACAACAAGACTTTGATCCATTTGATCCTTTTCAGCGTCTTCGTCGTGTTCGTCACCAATGTTGGATCTTTTCAATGGCATTACTTTCCTTTCATAAATTTTTACCCATATTTGAAAAATCTTTGATTGAAGCATTAATTTTTTGTCATTCTTGATTCGTATCATTCACTCCCCCTTCTAAGATATTTGTCCTCAAATCTTCTGGATCATGCAAGAAGAAATTCCGCTAGAAAAATGATTAAAATTGTTAAAAAAATCAAATATTTGGAATAAATAACAAGTGCTTGCTCACTTGCCATTATGACACTATTTTTCTCACTTTCTTCATCAATTTGTTTTTTCTTTTATACCTCAACTTTGTACTCTTTTTGCTCATGGTTCAACAACACTTTTTCTTCTTGAATCTCATGGGTTTCTTAGACAATTTCTTTCATTGAACAATTATATTCCTCTTGTTGGAATTTCATAAAAAAAAATGGATCCTTTTAAAGAAAACTGACCTCCTCTTTTAAGTGCTCTTAGGTTTTTGGCTCTTCTTTCAAAGATTCGTCTTTTAGAGGAAAAATAATCTTTTGTTTCTCGTGCTCTTGGCCTCTTGTTTCATGTGACAGCCCCCGACCCGGTCGAGGACGAGGAGCCATCACTCCGGGACATTTCAAAATGGGGACTATTATTATTATTATTATTATTTTTATAAGCAGACAGAAAACAGACTGAACTTTAAAAGTAAAACCTGGATGTATATAAGACAAAAGTGAACAGTAACCGGTGGATGTATATAAGACAAAAGTGAACAGTAACCGGTGGATGTATATAAGACAAAAGTGAACAGTAACCGGTGGATGTATATAAGACAAAAGTGAACAGTAACCGGTGGATGTATATAAGACAAAAGTGAACAGTAACCGGTGGATGTATATAAGACAAAAGTGAACAGTAACCGGTGGATGTATATAAGACAAAAGTGAACAGTAACCGGTGGATGTATATAAGACAAAAGTGAACAGTAACCGGTGGATGTATATAAGACAAAAGTGAACAGTAACCGGTGGATGTATATAAGACAAAAGTGAACAGTAACCGGTGGATGTATATAAGACGAAAGTGAACAGTAACCGGTGGATGTATATAAGACAAAAGTGAACAGTAACCGGTGGATGTATATAAGACAAAAGTGAACAGTAACCGGTGGATGTATATAAGACAAAAGTGAACAGTAACCGGTGGATGTATATAAGACAAAAGTGAACAGTAACCGGTGGATGTATATAAGACAAAAGTGAACAGTAACCGGTGGATGTATATAAGACAAAAGTGAACAGTAACCGGTGGATGTATATAAGACAAAAGTGAACAGTAACCGGTGGATGTATATAAGACAAAAGTGAACAGTAACCGGTGGATGTATATAAGACAAAAGTGAACAGTAACCGGTGGATGTATATAAGACAAAAGTGAACAGTAACCGGTGGATGTATATAAGACAAAAGTGAACAGTAACCGGTGGATGTATATAAGACAAAAGTGAACAGTAACCGGTGGATGTATATAAGACAAAAGTGAACAGTAACCGGTGGATGTATATAAGACAAAAGTGAACAGTAACCGGTGGATGTATATAAGACAAAAGTGAACAGTAACCGGTGGATGTATATAAGACAAAAGTGAACAGTAACCGGTGGATGTATATAAGACAAAAGTGAACAGTAACCGGTGGATGTATATAAGACAAAAGTGAACAGTAACCGGTGGATGTATATAAGACAAAAGTGAACAGTAACCGGTGGATGTATATAAGACAAAAGTGAACAGTAACCGGTGGATGTATATAAGACAAAAGTGAACAGTAACCGGTGGATGTATATAAGACAAAAGTGAACAGTAACCGGTGGATGTATATAAGACAAAAGTGAACAGTAACCGGTGGATGTATATAAGACAAAAGTGAACAGTAACCGGTGGATGTATATAAGACAAAAGTGAACAGTAACCGGTGGATGTATATAAGACAAAAGTGAACAGTAACCGGTGGATGTATATAAGACAAAAGTGAACAGTAACCGGTGGATGTATATAAGACAAAAGTGAACAGTAACCGGTGGATGTATATAAGACAAAAGTGAACAGTAACCGGTGGATGTATATAAGACAAAAGTGAACAGTAACCGGTGGATGTATATAAGACAAAAGTGAACAGTAACCGGTGGATGTATATAAGACAAAAGTGAACAGTAACCGGTGGATGTATATAAGACAAAAGTGAACAGTAACCGGTGGATGTATATAAGACAAAAGTGAACAGTAACCGGTGGATGTATATAAGACAAAAGTGAACAGTAACCGGTGGATGTATATAAGACAAAAGTGAACAGTAACCGGTGGATGTATATAAGACAAAAGTGAACAGTAACCGGTGGATGTATATAAGACAAAAGTGAACAGTAACCGGTGGATGTATATAAGACGAAAGTGAACAGTAATCAGTGGATGTATATAAGACAAAAGTGAACAGTAATCGGTGGATGTATATAAGACAAAAGTGAACAGTAACCGGTGGATGTATATAAGACAAAAGTGAACAGTAACGGTGGATGTATATAAGACAAAAGTGAACAGTAACGGTGGATGTATATAAGACAAAAGTGAACAGTAACGGTGGATGTATATAAGACAAAAGTGAACAGTAACGGTGGATGTATATAAGACAAAAGTGAACAGTAACGGTGGATGTATATATAAGACAAAAAGGAACAGTAACCGGTGGATTATATAAGACGAAGTGAAACAGTAACCGGTGGATGTATATAAGACAAAAGTGAACATTAACTGTGGATGTATAAAGACAAAGTGAACAGTAACCGGGTGATGTATATAAGACAAAGTGACAGTAAACCGGTGGATGTGAATAAGAAGAAAGTGAACATTAACCAGTGGATGTGAATAAGAAGAAAGTGAACAGTAACCAGTGGATGTGAATAAGACAAAAGTAAACAGTACTGGTGGATGTAGAGTTTAAAGACAAAATTGACAACTTTTAACAGCAATCCATAAAACAAAAGTCATGAAAACAGAAGGTATGAAAGCTTCAAACTTCAGAAAACGATTCAAAACATGATTTTGGACATATCAGGGAAACACGACAGAATTTTAAGGAAACAGATTGCATGGATGGCTCTAAAATCAGAGATAATTCATGCTCATCCTAAAGGAGAAAATATTCCAAACAATTTCAGAATATTTCAGAACATAAATTCAACTGTCAAATACAGAGATTTTAAATACATCAACAACAGAACCTATACATTACAAAATTTCCAGCAGAATTTTTAAACAAAACACAGGACTATAACAGAGTTTTAGAACAAAACACCAGAATTCCAGAAGAGTTTACAGATATGAACTTTACTTTAAAGACTTAAACCTCGAGACAGAAAATTATGTATGGCTGCAGCAACCACCCCCGAGAGCTCGAACCACCAGCCACCTATTCATCAGACTGAGACACAAAGTCCTCATTTTTAGGTTCAGTACCTACATCAGGGAGTTCACCTATGAGTCTAAAACTCAGTAAGAACATATATAAATGCAGTGATGCATATGCTATGCATGGACTTTCAGAAATACGGTGACAGTACAGTACATTACATTTCAGTGGTAGAGGGATATAAGTGGGGTTTATAGGGGAACTGGCAGGTGCACGACAGACACATAACAGATTACAGAAACAGGAACAGAACAGAACAGACAGAGCTGTACATTAGGCCAGTCCCCGTCCCACACTTAACCAATACATTTCAGTCAGGTTTTATCTTGCTTAGTTTCAAACCGTGTACAGAAAACAATTTTTGCATGAACTTTCATAAAAATCGTGTATGCATGGACATTTACAGTGCTTACAATTTAAAACAGCAGACAATAGGAGAAAACAGCAGAGAAGACGAGAAATACAAAAACTTAGAACAAAACTTTAACTTATCTACCCGAAACTTCCCGACAAAAATGAAAACCTAGTACATCCGTGATGTAGGGCCTTAAGGGCCAACCTACGGGTATGAACTTACCTGTTTCCTGTAGAGTTGATGTTCTTTATCGTCTCGGTAATGTACGAACCTGAAAATGCACGTTCAGAAAATAAACAAGCTACAAATGCTAAATAATAACTTGTAGGATAGGCTCCTAACTCCATTAAGACTTTTAGAAAACAAATCAAAGTGTTTTCACGTAATAAGAGTGAGTTTTCTCCAAAACACCTTAACCCTAAACTCCAACAAAACTCACTTTTAACATGTCCATACTTGTCAACTAGGTTAGATGATTACCTTTTGCTGAAGAAAACAGAAATAAGTAGGAGAAACAAGGTTTTGGAGACTTGGCACCGTCGCTTGGAAGAGAGAAAACAGAGAAGGCAGAAAGATGTTTCACGATGGAGTGAAAAGAAAGAAGGAAGGGGGGGGGGGGGGGGGGGGAAGAGAGAAGGCATGGCTTTTGCAACAAGTCAGCCATGTGTCAATCATTCATTGGCTTTCTCCCACCAACCCTAATATTTATCTAAACAGCCCCTCCATTGATTTCTAACCAAATAGTTTTGTTTTGGTTGAACATAATTTGGTTTTCCAATTAAGTTGTGACTTAAATTCTTCGATCCGTTTTCTCCAAAAATCCCCTCTTCTGTAAGGATTTATAAAAGTTCAAATAAAATACGCATTTTATTAATGGCCAATAAATTCCATTTCAACAGTTTAAGGAATAATTACATGGAAAAAATACCGGGTGTTACATTTCACCTCTTGTTCCTTCAACTTTTGTTTCTTTGCTTCTTATTCCCTCTCATATTTCTCTACCATCACATCCCAAAGTTGTTCGATCTTTCTCCACGAAGTTTTCATCTCTCGATTTTTTTTTTTGTAGGTAGTATTCTTCCTCACTTTTGAATCCTTGAGTCAAATCCTATAATATCTTACATAGTTTTCAATAATAGTGGTTAGGAATATATCTCTTACACATAAGTACCTTCATATTTTCTCATGTGCGTATGGATTGTTCACTATACCTTCTTTGATTTTTCACTAATTGATCTCGCCATGTGCTTGTATAAACCGTGAACTTCATCGAGGCTAATTTGAACTTTTCCTCATTGATGTAATTATGATAATCAAATATATTATTAACTTTTTTTTCTCATTCTATATATAGCTCAAGGGGATTATCGTTTTGATGTTGATTAGATTTCCATCATCATGATTTGTTCTAACTCTTATTTTTCTTTTGTAATGCTTATCCTCGTACTCGAACTTCTCATAATCATGTTCCATTGGTGCTTCGTTTCTCCGTGCATGGCTATTAGAAAGGGACGCAATTCTATCCAACCCCATGTTTAAAGCCTTAAATTGATCTTGTATGGCCCTCATGTACAAATCTATATTAAAAGTTAACACATATTTCCTCGTTACTCATAATTTCAAGAAAAGAAATAAAACTTGTTAGTGAACAAAGAAATTAAATGAAACTCACACACTCCCTCACATGTTTACACTCGATCAATGTCTCTCTACTCAGGTTTTACTCAAAATAATAGTTTTCATATAATAGTCTCACCCTCTTGTCTTTTGCCTCTCAATTTTATTTTTTAGCACTTTATGTAAAATTTTGATAAAGAAAAAATATTCAACAAGTAAAAACAAGCAAGATCAAAATTTTAAGTTAAGAATTTCAATCTCCAAGAATAGTTGAGTCAAACAATTTTGAAAGAAAAGAATATGAATAATGAAGGAAACTTTGTCAACAAACAAGGAAAAAATTAACAAAGTATTGATGAAGAAAGATATATAAGCACGAGCTTTCAAGAACAATTAGAGATATCCATGGAATTTAAGAACGAGAATTGAAATTCCAATGATAGGAATTGAATATCTCAAGGACAATAACCGGAAACTCCAAGAATAATGATAGAATATATCAAAAATGATAATCAAATACTTTATGAATAATGATCGAATATATCAAGAATAATGATCAAATATTTTAAGAATAACAACCGAGTATATCAAGAATGATAATCAAATACTTTAAGAACAACAATCGAATATATCAAGAATGATAATCGAATATTTCAATAATAAAAATAAGATATTTCAAGAACAAGATAAGAACTTGAAAGTATAGGAATCTCAACAAAATATCTTTTTTTTTTTTAATTTTAAAGAATTTCACAAAGAAGAAATTTAAGAGAAAAGATTTTTTTTTTTTCCTTTTAAGAATTTTGAAAGAAGAAATTTAGTAGAAGAAGAGAATTGACAGAAAATAAAGATAACGACTTGAAACTAGGAGACTTTGCTCTGATACCAAATGATGAGGACTAAGGGTATATCAAGCTCGAGACTCTTTAACAACGTGGAATAGAAATTCATGAACGACTTTGAATCAAATATAAGGAACTTGATCCCAATCAAAATATGCCGACTGAACCAAAGTTATCAAACAATGAAATTGACTTGTAACTGAACGTGTGGTTAGAACCAAAGCTATCAAGTTGACATTTCCAACTTTGAATTAAAAAATATCTAGTTCTTCACAAATGACCAAAGAGAAAATTCTAATAGAAACTCAAAGTTCATTTCATAATAATTCGTCGTGGGCGCTCAACTATAGCTGCTCAGTCTTGCCTGTGCACACAAGGTTGTTGTTTGCGTGTGCCTGCGAGGCATGTCTGCAGGCGCGCTATGTTGTTCTGCCTGCATGTGCATGCATTGTGTACCTTCCCACGTGCGCTGCACGTTTGCTCGCACACCTTGCACGACTCGCGTGCCCGTCATGCACCCATCAAGTTGTTTCGTGCCTTTCTTCAGGGTATGTTTTTTTATTTTTGTTTACTAGTAGTGTCGTACTGAGCTTGCTTGCCGGCTACCCTAAATTTATTTTGTTTTTTTTTTTGGTGATTTCTTTAGGTATCCTCTTTGAAACGATGCATGAGAGGATTCATAATCTCAAAAATAGTATGGCGCTCAGATAACTAATTTCTGACAAGTTGGTCTTATCCCCTTTCTTTCTTTGAGGTGTTTTTATTTTAAAACTTGTGTTTTGCTACATATCTATTAGTAAACATGTTAAAAAGCTATAGATTGGGATACTAATTGTAGCACCCGGTTCTATTAAACCAATTTCTAATCCGTTATTTAATAGTGAGCATGTTGTGGAGAAAATTTAGGAAAGTATTAATTAGGTTAATGAGTGACTAAGTAAGGGCATAGTGGTAAATTGAGAACTTATAATGGATAGCCTATTTAAGGAAAGAGGCTTTGTGATTAAATGCACTGTAGCCACCACTCTTTCCCTACTCTCCTCTCTCGGTTTTCAGCTCAAGCAACAGAGTTCTCTAGGCAATTTTCTTGCTCGATTCTCTTTCAACTTAGGTACGTTTTTCCTCATTCTCTTGCATTTTAGCAGTTAGATAACTGAGGGAGTACAATGTGAGGATTTCAAAGATGCTGTTGATGAGAGTAGGTTCGGGTTCTTTGGGAATAAATGGGAATGTGCAGGCAGTAGAGTTCCAAACTGGTTTCCTTGTTCCTCTGGTTAATTTTTGGTAAAGTTTAGCAAAGGTTTGATTGATGTTCTGTTATGAACTTAGGTGAGCGAACTTCTAAGGTAGCTTACAGCCGAGCGATTTCCAGGAGACCAGGTAAGTAAAGTTTACTTGTGCCTTCGGGCCTACATCACAAAACAGTAGGATTATGTGTGTTTGAATGTTTGTATGTTATGCATCATATTTTGAAAATTTATGCGAAAATGAATTTACATGAAATGGCATGATAAGAAATGAACAGACTGTAACAGTTGTTAAGGGAACTAATCCGCCCCTTAACCAAGAGAGAGGATTGTATGACTTTAGGGGAAATGATCCAAACCCCAATTTCATAGGGGGATCAGATCAGTTGTTAAGGGAACTAATCCGCCCCCTAATCAAGAGAGAGGATGTATGACTTTGGGAGAAGTGATCTAACTCCCAATTTCACAAGGGGATCAGATCAGAAACGATGCATATGCAACTGAGATGAGAAACTAGAAACTGCATATTTAGAAATTTATGTTTCAGCATTACATTACATTATTGCTTTACTTACTTAGCATTAGGCTAATAGATGAGTTTTGTGATGTAGGTGAACAAGTGTCAACAGGTGTGTTCACTGAGTTTGCTGAGGACTAGTCTGGTTGGAGGAGTGCATCTATGTAACAATCTGGCAACTGATGGGGCGGTTTAACCGGTGTCAGTGGATGAGAAGGTTTAGTGAGCTATGTGATTCAATTTTAAGTATGTTGCGAGTTTCCATGACAGTGATAGTTTTGATGTTTGAATTCAGTTTGAGACTTTTCTGATAATAATACTCTGTTGGATTTAAATAGTTTGAACAATTTTTAGTAAAATGCTCAAATTCTTTTAGTAGTCGGAGTTTTCTTTGTTAGAGTGAAAATGTTGCTATGCTGTTTTCGTTGAGTATTTTTGATCTATCGATAAATGAAGTCTATTGGCAGATGTAGGGTTGTTGTTCTGTTGCTATCGGAAGATGTTTTCCGTAAAGTCATCGGATGATGTCTTCAGTAGAAGCCATCGGAAGATATAAGTAGAAAATTTGTCGTTTTGTAACCGGATGATGTCGAGTAATTTATCCATCGGATGATGTAGTAGAAGTTTTGTCGTTTAGTGATCGGTGGATGTCGGGTATTAAATCTATCGGATGATGTAGTGGAAGATTTGTCGTCTTGTGATCGGCAGAGGCTGGATGAACGAATCATCCGGCTGACGTCATCGGTAGATGCGAGTAGCAAAACTTGTCGTTTTGCGATCAGCTGAAGTTGGAAGAGTGATTCTTCCGGCTGACGTCATCGGTGGAAATCTTCAGTTTATTTCTTTTTGTTGACCTCATCTAGCGGCAGATGCCTTTGACCTTTTATAATTTTCACGTTTCCACGCTTAAGTCTTGGTCGAACCAATTCCTACTATTTCAATTGATATTTCCAGATATTGATTTACAACCCCGTTTAATCTCTGCTTGTTTTCAAATGATTTTTCCGCTGTAAATTGTAACGTTGTGGTTTTAGTGAACATCGAGTTTTGACTTTCAAGTGAAATTTTAAGTTTGGTCCAAAATTCCTTAGTTATGTTCGGGTTTATGAGTAACGAACTGAGTTTAGAAAGCTCGGAGCGTTACACTAATTCACAATGTTTTGAGGATGTCATTTTGTTCTCTAAAACTAATTTAAAAGAATATGTTGTCAATGTTAGTGTATAAAGTCAAAAAGAAAAACGAAAGAGGTGATTCTTGTTTGGTTTCTACTGCACAAAGAAGAAAAGAGAATCAAGGGATTTTGTGTGTAATACCTGGAAATTTTGGTTTAAGGGTTTTGAGTTTTAGGGTTTTCGGGTTTTCTACCCCTTAAGGTTATTTTGGAAAATAAGAAACTTAGGCCCGTTTTCCGAATGGGAAGTTTCATTAGAGCCCGAGGAATTAATGTGGATTTTTAGAAGAATGAGTAAAATTTTAGAAATCTAAATCGATAGTGTAACGCTCGAGTTCCGTTTTTAGCCCTATAGCGTTTTAATTCGTAAAAATAGTAAATTATCCCCGTTTTGTGAACGGAAAGTTTTGTTAGAACCCTAAGAATAAGTTGAAATATTTGGATGAATAAAGAAATTTCGGAGAAACCAAATCAATAGGTTAATTAACGATTTAAGCATAGAATTGAGGTAAAAACATATAAGTAATTTACAAGTCAATAATTTAATAAAAATCAATTTTTCCCCCCTCCCTCCTGTATCTCATTTTGCAAAGGAGAATTTCTCTCCCTTTCCCCTGCGACATTTCCTCCTACGCCGAACCTCTCCACGCCGGCGATTCCTCGATTTTCCGGCGAAGTTTCTCCTCCGTTTCTCTTCCCCAATCCATCATCTTGGCGAGACTCTATTGTATTGGACGTTTAGGTTTGATTTAGGGTTGGGTTTCGGTTATGTTATATTGAGTTAGGGTTATAGAATTTGTCAGTTTTTGTTGTAAATCAAGGGTTAGCCGTAATTGTGGTCGATAATAATGCATTTGTTGTTATTTTAGTAGTTAGAATGTTTTGATGGTTGTTTTATTTGAATTAGGTTGGATTTTTGGGTTGTTGGAAAGTTGGAAAAAGCCATTAATGGAGGCTAATAATTTATGAGCGCGAATTGCTCGATGAATTGCCCGAATGAAGTGAATTAGAGTTTTAAGAAAATTTGCCTTAGTTAGGAGTTTCGTGTAATTGGGGAAACATTGAGTATAATTCGAGAATTAGCTATAACATGATAAAGTAGATGTTATGGGTGACGTATAGGCTTTTGAATCGTTGAAAACGGATGTCGGATTAGGGAGGAATTAGTGAATGAATGTGTTCACGTAAGGTGTTCGAAGAATTGCCTAAATGAAGGGTTGATTTGGTTTTAGAAACCGTTTATGTTAAGTGGGTTCTAACGACGGATTGTGAATTGCCTTAGGTGAACAAAGCTAAGGACGGTGCTCGACATTGCTAAGGATGTCAGGTAAGTGTGTGCGTAGGTTTTCGGCCCTTAAGGCCCTACATTGTATCGATGCTAGGTTATATGTGTTTTATTGATGTTTTCTGAATTGTGGGGTTTTTAACGAGTCGGGTAGCCTAGGATGTTAGCTATTAGTCGTATGTTAGGTTCGTTTATGAATTTAGTATGTTTACGCACGTTCGCACGTTTATGAACTGTTTTCATGGTATGTTATGCGTTGTTCTTCATGCATCATGTTTTCTTGAAAAGTGCATACGAAAGGCTTTACAAGCATGTTTTATGAAAAGTAAAGTAAAATGACGAAAACGAAGTATAGGTTCTCAAGAGCAAGGATTATGTTTCTCACGAGCAAAGATTATGTTTCTCACGAGCAAAGATTTTGTGTTCCCACGAGTTATGGCAAGTGTTCTCATGGGCCAAGTAAAGTAAAGTAAAGAAATGAAAAATGAACATGTTTTACGAAAAGTCACGCATTCACGTATATGCACATGTTAGTGCACTCCTCACTAAGCGTTAGGCTTATTGTTTATTTCGTATGATGTAGGTGAGGAAGAACAGCGTGGTAAGTTTACACGAGCTCACTAGGATTATAGATGCGGTTGGAGGAGTACGACCATGGCGGCAACCCGGCAACATTGTTAGGGCGATTTCGACCGTGGTTAGTATGTGTAGGTGTTCATTTTGTTTGGAAGTGATTAAGAAAGTTTAAATATGTGTATAGAAACGTGATAGAAGAAAGTATGAAAATGTTTATGTATGTCGATCGAACGGTTTGTTGGAAAATGTATGAAAAGTCGAGTTTGGGATGTATATGTTGTGGTAGTATAACGTCTAGAATGTGGAGTCTTTATTTGAAAAATATACTGAAATTATTTGGATATTTTTAAACATGTAGGGATTTGTTTGGTTTTTAGAGCGATCTATGTAGTTGGTTTTCGTGAATTTTTAATACGTTTTCGGATACGTTTTTGGGCTCCGTTTTAAGTCGGGATTTTGAGGGTTGAGGTATTTTATGTTTAGAAATGTTTGAGGTAAGTTTATGGGTGAAATGTAGGTGAATGAAGGGAAGAAAAGTAGGAAAAATGATGAAAGAAAGAGGAGGGGCGCGAAGGAGGCGCGGAGGGCGCGCTGGGCGCGCACAGCAGGCGCGCGCTGCTGGGCTCCGATTGATCGTTGCTAACGCTGGGGCGCTTTCGCGCGGGCAGAGAGCTCGCCGATCGATTGGCGCCCAGCGCCAATCGATCGGTGCTCTACGCGCGCTGTCTGGGCGACGCGCGCGCCGCACCACCCGAGATCCAAATGTATTTTTTTTTTTAAATTGACTTTTCAAAACACGTTTCAACCTGACTTTTTACGATACTTTTTAAACGTATTTTACGAATGACCCCCATGTAATTTAAGGGATTTTAAGGACCCAAAAACTGAGTCGACACTTTATCGAAAAATAGTTTTAGCCTCGTTTTTAATGTTTTAAAAGTCGAAATATTTTACGCCCAAAATGTCTATGTAAAAGTTAGATCCTAAAGGTCGATAGAGGTGGGTAAATTATCTAAGTCCATTTTCCTTTTAAGTGTTAAGTAAATATGAAAAATTTTATGTGAAAATACGAGGGCTTAAGTCAAAGTTAAGTCAACGTCTGGGTAATTGTGACGGCCCGGAGAGGGTCGAGGTCGTTACATTGTGAATGCTTTTTCTAATCCTCCATCATTTAAGCTTTCCTTCTAATTTTGCCAATGGAAATTATTAGTTTGAGTATTTTTGGATCATGGAGATTAAAAGCTTGATAGATTGGTGTCTTACATCATTCTATTTGAGGTAGTACCTCATCCGACTTAAAATTTGAGAAAATATTTTAACCTTTAATTTTCTAATGGTAGATAAATTAAATTTGACCCGTGGTTTTTCCTTCTTAATTGAAGGATTTTCCACGTAAATAGCATGTCTCATATTCTTTTTCATCTTGTTGTGTTTATTCTATTGATTATATTTAAATTGAATAAATTTGTAAAATTTATTGAAGGCATTTATATTGTTTCTTCTAATCTACCAAATCAATGTTCAACGAATATAAAATAAAGAAACTTCTTAGTACCATTTTTTGAGAAATACTAGATTGGTTGTTTTAGTTTGTTTGACTCAGACAACTTTTTAATTTATAGTTTTGTGTATCTCGTCAATATTTGTAAACAAGGGCAGAGAAGTTTGAATTGAATTTAAAAACCGTCGGCGTGTATGTGAAAGTTTAACTTTCAAAGTTTCGATATTTTAATCCATACGATCAAAGTTTATGGAGATGTAAAGTGATCTGAAGACGCTTCAAGTATTTTTTATGTGAACTTGCTGCTGCCATTATGAGATCATCAGGTAAGGAGGCAAGATATTATATTGAAAACAACTCTGAAATTGATTGTTTTGTGTAAAGATTTCAATTATTACATACAAGTGAAACAAAATTCAATTTGAAGGATAATTTTATCATAAAATTACGTAACTGTCTATAAAAGTTTTAACAAGGAATACTATTTGTCTGCCTATAAATCTATACAACCCTTTTAAAACTAAACCCAAACAAAAATTTTCCCTACCAGTATCGACAAATCCGAGACATGTGGTTTCTTCATATTCCTAATGAACCTAGCAAACAAGCTGACTTGAGAAAATATTTCGAAAATTTAAGGTCAATGAACAAATGCAAAAAAAGAATATGTTTTTATAGTTTTATTTTGCTTTATTGGTTAACTGCTTCTTAACGTAGAAAAACCATGAACCACGGTTATCTTCTTAGTTTTTAAGGCGAAAAATCGTGGAAACTAAACATACTCAAACCAAATAGTGGGTCTTAATATTTTATTCAAATTCAATTCAAACCTGTTTTAAACCTGAAAATAACACAAAATTCCGCTAAAACCCAAAAAAAATTAAAACAAAATCAATCCAAATTAATGTTAAATTTAGACTAAGAATCAAGAGTCCACGCTTCAGCCCAATTTTGAGGTAGAATCGAATTGTTCCCAACCCTATTGTCCATGCGACCAAACTAATGGTGTCAAACATGTAACACCCAAGAACTCCGGTAATATTAATTTTATATTCGAAGACAAATTTATATTTTGCATTACTTTTATGATGATTATGGAAGTATTTGACTAAAATAATACAATATGCATGAAGGTTAAGTGATGTAATAAGAAGATAATTTAACAGAATTAAGAGTAATTTTTCTTTATTGCTGGAACGGTTAACCTATAAGGCTTGAAAAATGCTACGGTGGGCGACTGTGTTATTGTTCAATCAAAAATTTTCTCATTAATAGAATGTGATGTCTTTAAAAGTGTAAAACAAGAGTTTTTGAGTGAAAAATTATAAATATAAGCAAAAAAGATGTATGGAGTGCACCTTGTAAGCCAAGCAAGTGAAAAACATAAAGTAGTGCATGTAACAAGGCGTTGAGAGTGCTAGAGGTGCAAAAAGGCATGTAAGAGGCGCGTGGGTCGTGCAGATAGGCGCACAAGGATGCATAGGAGCGCACGAGCCCAATGCTTGTCGCACGTTGGACGCGCCCTCATGCCCAGTTTTTCTAAAAACACTTTTTTTGTATTGTTTTGACTTTTTAGGGTATGAGCATCACTCCGGGGGCAAACCTCGGGTTGCGGGGCAAACTTCGGGACCTAAGCCGAGTGTAGGCAAATTCCGGACTCAAGTATAGGCAATCCCGGACTCAAGTATAGGCAAATCCCAGGTCGTAAAAAAGGGGTCGTCATAATCTCACATCGCTTGGGGATGCATATGGAAATGAAACATATGTAAGAAAACCCTCCAAAAATAGTAAGACGTATTTTGGAGCACAATTGGCAACGGATTCCATAAGAACTCCGAAGTTAAAAGTGCTCTGGTGATAGCAGTACCATGTTGGGTGACCAACTGGGAAGTTCTAGCCAAACAAATCCATGAGGGGAGGATATTGGGATACGGACCAATCCCTAGAGCGCGTGATAGGACGACCCCTTTTCCCAGTAAGATATTGTCCGCTCTGGGGATTGGGCCGTAGCCCAATATCCTCTCCTCATGGCTTTGTTTGGCGAGGACTTCCCAGTCGGTCACCCAACCTGGTACTACTCTCGCTGAAGCACTTTTAACTTCGGAGTTCTTATGGGATCCGTTGCCAATTATACTCCAAAATGCGTCTTACTATCTTGGGAGAGTCTCTTTACATATATTTCATTTTCATATACTTCCCCAAGCGATGTGGGACTGTGACGACCCCCTCTTCTACGACCGAACCCTCAGGTCCAAGTCCAACCTAGGATCCGCGGAGTTTTAACCTAGCACACGTCACCCTCCGGCCCAAGTCCCACTCGGGATTCGCAAAGCACTAGGTGGTTCCTCCACATACGTATCCATTCGGGTCATCACAATCACCCCCCCTTGGGGGCCCAACGTCCTCGTTGGCCACATTTCCAGTTAGCAGGCTCTGACACCATTTATAACGACCCATTTTCCCAGTAAGATATTGTCCGCTCTGGGGATTGGGCCGTAGCCCAATATCCTCCCCTCACGGCTTTGTTTGGCGAGGGCTTCCCAGTCGGTCACCCAACCTGGTACTACTCTCACTGTAACACCCCGAATTAATAACCCGGTTTGTTAATTACATACTCTGACTGTATTAAGAAAATTCTAGGGAAAACTTAAAATTTCCACTCTACGGCTAAAATTTGGAATTTATTTAAAAACATCGAAAACTTGCAGCGGAAAAATATTTGCGTAAAATAGGGTTAAAAAAAATCACTAAAACAATACTTATATAACAGTTAAATGATAGAAATAATCAGCCAAAAAAACGAAGACATAAAAGTTTAGAATATTTAAATGTCTTAAAATTTCAAACACATCCTCCGCCAAATAATCCCAGCGGTAGAAGCAGAAACAGAATGCTTCTTCCACTAAACAGTGTCAGCAGTAGAAACAGAAACAGAATGCTTCTTCCGCTACCGACATCCACCGCTCACACCTACGTGAACGACATCTGCCTTTCGACATCTGCCGAACGACACGTCGGCTACTCAAATCTACCGCTCAACAGTAACACTCAGCATCCACCGATAGATGTGAGTAGCCGACGTGTCGTTCGGCAGAGTAACACTCAGCATCCACCGATAGGCAACATCTACATATAGACAACATCTACCGATATACAACATCTACTGGTGAACAGTAATACTCAACATCCACCGATAGACAACATCTACCGATAGACAATATCTACCGGTGAACAGTAACACTCAACATCCACCGATAGACAATATCTACCAGTGAACAGTAACACTCAACATCCACCGATAGACAACATCTACCGATAGACAATATCTACCGGTAGTAACACTCAACATCCACCGATAGACAATATCTACCAATGAACAGTAACACTCAACATCCACCGATAGACAACATCTACCGATAGACAATATGTACCGGTGAACAGTAACACTCAACATCCACCGATAGACAACAGAACAACGTATCAACCATTTACACCCTAAATAAAGAACAACTCCGACTGTGAAAAAGAACTTGTAAATTTTACTGAAAATCATTCAAAACAACTTAAAACCACAACTTTCTAAAAATCCCGAATAGCAAACTACAAATAAACCAATCGTGTTTTCATAGTTAGGATAATCCCAAAACATGTCAAAACATTAAAACTACTACTGTCATCAAAATCTTCAGCACATTTCAACAACACACTTGTCCACTAAGACTTCACATACTGACATTTGTTAAACCGCCTTATCAGAGCACCAAACCGTGGCATAGGTGTGCTCCATCAACTGCTCTTAGACTTCTGTAAACTTACAGAATTCACCTTCAGTTACTTCAGCACCTACATCACAAAACTCATCTATTAGCCTAATGCTAAATAAGTAGAGCAAGTATGAATGAAATACTAAATTCATAAATCCTAATCAAGCAGTTTCTACTTTCACATCTTAGTTGCATTTGTGTTCGTTCTCTGATCTGATCCTTCTGTTCGATGGGAAGTGGATCAGTTTTCCCAAAGTCATAACATCCTCTTCTCGATTAAGGGGCAGATTAGTTCCCTTAACAGCTGATATGATCCCCTTGTTTGATGAGAAGTGGATCAGTTCTCTCAAAGTCATAACATCCTCTTCTCGATTAAGGAGCTGATTAGTTCCCTTAACAACTGATTCTGTAACGCCCCCGAACCCACCCTGGCTCGGAGCGCTACTTTGCTAACTAATCCCACGCTAAAACCTCATTAAAATAAAATAAAATTAACACCGTAGGATTTAAACTAAATCTCCTAAAACTCTTTTAGGTCATACCTAGTTGCCTAGACTCCTTTAATCCTAACCTTTAAGCACCACGGCGTCCTTACCGAAAATTTCGGCAAAGTAACGCCTGAAAATGGCGCCTCCAAAATGCTAGATACCTGCATACAATCCAATCCCAAACAATCCAGAATAATCTCACTTCACTAACCAGCTATCCAATCAACAATCCCACATATAAAAACCTCCAAATACAGGGCGACACAACACCCTTAACCTAACTATATACAACAATTACAATTAGGTACACTTTCCCATCATTTCTACAAACAAACATCTAAAATAAACTATCAAATATAATGCCCCACATCTTCCGAAGACCATGGTGGAGTCGCCCCGACAACTGCCCGCACCGGCACGCCCAGTGCGTCTCCGACTGCTCCCAAGTCTTGGCTGACTCACATAGCTCACCTGTACACCTGTCGTTACCTACACCACAGAACACACACACACACATAAGCTTACGCTTAGCAAGTAGGGGATAATAAATATAAACAAATGCAATCCACAATTAACCCTCACAACCACACACACACGCTCAACACGACAACGCAACGCAACAACACAACTTCCCAATGCAACTCAACAACATCACAATGCAATCAACCTAACACAATGCAGTTTTTAACTATCAGTTGTGTTCGTTTGCTGATCGTTGCTTTAATCACGACATTTACGTATTTTAGTCAATCATCCTTCATAGAGGTCCCCTCGGGGTGCTACTACCAGCATCCTCAGCCCGACAAGGCACACTAATCAGGATCTCGTGTTTTAGCCGGCCATCTCTCATAGAGTTCCCCTCGGGGTGCTACTTCCAGCAACCTCAGCCCGACAAGTCACCCTATTCGAGATGCATTTTACATTTACGTATCTTATCCAGTCATCCTTCACAGAGGTCCCCTCGGGGTGCTACTACCAGCAACCCAGCCCGACAAGGCCCACTATTCAGAATTCCATGTTTTAGCCGGTCATCTCTCATAGAGTTCCCCTCGGGGTGCTACTACCAGCAACCTCAGCCCAACAAGTCACCCTATTCGAGATGCATTTTACATTTACGTATCTTAGCCAGTCATCCTTCACAGAGGTCCCCTCGGGGTGCTACTACCAGCAACCTCAGCCCGACAAGGCCCACTATTCAGGATCTCGTGTTTTAGCCGGTCATCTCTCATAGAGTTCCCCTCGGGGTGCTACTACCAGCAACCTCAGCCCGACAAGTCACCCTATTCGAGATGCATTTTACATTTTACTTTTAATTGCTTACATTTATGCTCACAATGCCAATCAATGCCACTAATCGTACCTAACGTGCTATACCTTGATGCATGCTTAAAAAAATGCAATACCGAACAAAGCAACCAAACAATTACCAAACAACACTGAACTAACAACACCAGACAACCACAACAAGGAAATTCATTTTCACATTACTTAATACAAAACAAAGCAGCCAACTCACAAATACTTAACCAGACCAGGACAAAGTAAAGCAATCAACCATCAACAATGCTTGACCGACAAAGAAGACAACCAAACATCAACAACAAATAACCAACAAGGCTTAACCAACAAAGAAGACGGCCAAACAACAAACAAATAAATCCTACCGTTCCGTGGTGTAGGCCCGAAGGCAAAACAAACGTCCTCTACTTACCTGAACTCTGGCACCGCAGTTACTCGCTTTGGCTATGTACATTTCCCCACTCGGTAACCTATCACATTCACAAAATTCACTTAAGCATCACTATTTACTTCTAAAGAATATTTAAGCTAACTCTAACTACAATTAATCAAACTTCATTCAAATTAAGCCTACATTCACCAATTACCCTCAAACTACTATTTCTAGCATAATCCACAAAAACCTAATGAAACGGGCCACCAATTTGGGTTCGGTAAAAACCGACCCGAAACCTCAAACGTGCATAACTTTTGCGTCGGTTATCGGAATCGAACGATTCAAGCGGCCACGTACTCCTCTAATAACCTATTTTTACCTGCCAAAAGGAATTTTAAAACGAATAACCGTAGCTAGGTCAAAATAGCAAAAACCCGAACTGCCCCTTTACCCGAAAAATCCCCCATTTTGATTTTCCGTCAATTCACAACCAATTCATCACCAATCAACCACATATATCCTCAATTAGCATAACCAAAAGAAAAATCAAGGTTTCCCCCAAGAAACCTGAAGCACAGAGAACGGGGTTCTCTGTTTTTAGCCAAATCTGAGCTCCACATTGCCCGGTTATCCTTACTGACACTAAGCTCAGCAATTCGACGCTGAGAGCAGCCAAAAACGGCTGGTGATCGGAGCTCGATCGAGCTCATCACTCTCGGCCTCCAACAGGGCCAGAACAGGGCGACGAGAGAAAAAGAAATCGAGCCCTACCTGTCAGCCTGCGCACGGAGACGGGCCGGAGTTGCTGGCCTCTGACGCTTGGCCGGAGAATCGCTGAAACGCCGGTGAATCTTCGTGCTCCGTCAATCGCCGTTCTCTCGCCCCCCCTCTGTTCTGTTCTTGCCCGCGAGAAAACGAACGAATGGCTTCTTCGTGAAGCCATTCGTTTGTTTTAAAAGAAAACTTAAATGTTTTCTTTTAAAACAAACAAAATAATAAAAATAACATTAATAAAAATTGTCATTTACCATTTTGCCCTCCCGTAGATTCGGTCCTCAACGAAACCTCGTTAAATTCGTCTTTAATTCACTTTTAATTATTTTACCTTTTTATTGTTACTTTTCCTTCTTTTTGCTATTTCTTTTCAATTAATTAAAACAACTATTTTATTATTATTTTATTTTCTCTCCAATTTATCCTTAAAAAAAAATCCCGGTGTTACAGATTCAAACTACTCATGCCTTACCATGCCATTACATGTAAATTCATTTTCGTACTCATTCAATAAAATATGATGCATGACATACTGGAAACATTCAAGCAAGCATAAACCTACTGTTTTGTGATGTAAACCCGAAGGCGCACACATACTCCACTTACCTGGTTTTCCTGAGAGATTCCTGGTTGTAAGCTACTTCAAGAGTTGGCACACCTAAAACATAAGCATAACATTACTTAACTTCATTCTAAACTATCCAGAAATCTAAGGAAACTAGTTGGAAGCTCAGTTCCTCGAGCGTTCCATATTTATCACCAAAATCCGAACTCAACTCCTACTCTTCGCATTCTCAAAATACGCATCTACAACCCTCTCTATTACCTATAATCACTAAAACAGTGAGAGATCGAAGTAAAACTCACCTAAGTCGAAGAAGAATCGAAGGGGGTAAATGCTGGAGAAGAATCTGCTCTGCTGAGCTGAGCTGAATGCCGAATGAGGAAATGAGAAATAGTAGCGGTTAAACCTTCACTAAACTCTCCATTTATAACACTTGCTTCACAATTACTCAAATACCCTTGGTTAACCAACTTTAATCTATTTAAGCAACCAATCCAATTTACTTAATTCTATAAAAATAAGAGTCACAAAAATATTACTAAAAAAAATTAAGGCCGGCAATTACCGGTTGCTACACTTGCCGAAGCACTTTTAACTTCGAAATTCTTATGAAATCCGTTGCCAATTGTGCTCCAAAACGCGTCTTACTATCTTGTGAGGGTCTCTTTACGTATGTTTCATTTCCACATACTTCCCCAAGCGATGTGGGATTGTGAAGACCCTCCTTTCTGAACCCTCCGGGCCAAGTCTAACCCAGGATCTGCAGAGTTTTAACGTAACACGTCACCCTCTGGCCCAAGTCCCACTCGGGATTCACGGAGTACTGGGTGGCTCCTCCTCATACGTGTCCATTCGGGTTATCACAATCACCCTTCCTCGGGGGCCCAACGTTCTCGTTGGCCATATTTTCAGTAGGGTACAGGCTCTGATACCATTTGTAACGACCCCTTTTCCCAATAAGATATTGTCCGCTCTAGGGATTGGGCCGTAGCCCAATATCCTCACGGCTTTGTTTGGCAAGGACTTCCCAGTTGGTCACCCAACCTGGTACTACTCTCGCCAAAGCACTTTTAACTTCGGAGTTCATATGGGATCCGTTGCCAATTATGCTCCAAAACGCGTCTTACTATATTGGGAGGGTCTCTTTACATATGTTTCATTTCCATATACTTCCCCAAGAGATGTGGGACTGTGACAACCCCCCTTTCTACGACCGAACCCTCCGGCCCAAGTCCAACCCGAAATTCACAGAGTTTTAACCTAGCACACATCACCCTCTGGCTCAAGTCCCACTCGGGATTCATGGAGAACTAGGTGGTTTCTCCTCATACGTGTCCATTCAGGCCATCACAATCACCCGAATGGACACGTATGAGGAGGAACCACCTAGTGCTCCACGAATCCCGAGTGGGACTTGGGCCGGAGGGTGACGTGTGCTAGGTTAAAACTTCGCGGATCCCGGGTTGGACTTGGGCCGGAGGGTTCGATCGTAGAAAGGGGGGTCGTCATAGTCAGACATCGCTTGGGGAAGTATATGGAAATGAAACATATGTAAAGAAACTCTCCAAAGATAGTAAGACGCGTTTTGGAGCATAATTGGCAATGGATCGCATAAGAACTCCGAAGTTAAAAGTGCTTCGGCGAGAGTAGTACCAGGTTGGGTGACCGACTGGGAAGCCCTCCCCAAACAAAACCGCGAGAGAAGGATATTGGGCTACGACCCAATCCTCAGAGCGGACAATATCTTACTGGGAAAAGGGGTCGTTACAAATGGTATTAGAGCCTTTACCCAACCAGAAATGTGGCCAACGAGGACGTTGGGCCCCCGAGGGGGGGTGATTGTGATGACCCAAATGGACACGTATGAGGAGGAACCACCTTGTGATGACCCGAATGTGCACGTATGAGTACGACTGCGGGGCAAACCTCGGGTTGCGGGGCAAACCTTGGGACCTAAGTCGAGTGTAGGCGAATCCAGGACTCGAGTATAGACGAATCCCGGGTTGTAAAGAGGGGGTCGTCATAATCTCATATCGCTTGGGGAAGTATATGGAAATGAAACATATGTAAAGAGACCCTCCCAACATAGCAAGACGCGTTTTGGAGCACAATTGACAACGGATCTCATAAGAACTCCAAAGTTAAAAGTGCTTCGACGAGGGCAATTTCAGGTTGGATGACCTTCTGGGAAGTTCTTGCCAAACAAAGCCGTGAGGGGAGGATATTGGGCTGCGGCCCTATCTCCAGAGCGGACAATATCTTGCTGGGATATGGGGTTGTTACAAATGGTATCAAAGCCTGTACCCAAACAAAAATGTGGCCAACAAGGACGTTGGGCCCCCGAGGGGGGGTGATTGTGATGACCCAAATGTGCACGTATGAGTACGACTGCGGGACAAACCTCGGGTTTCAGGGCAAACCTCAGGACCTAAGCCGAGTGTAGGCGAATCCCAGACTCGAGTATAGGCGAATCCCGGGTCGTAAAGAGGGGGTCGTCACAATCCCACATCGCTTGGGGAAGTATATGGAAATGAAACATATGTAAAGAGACCCTCCCAACATAGCAAGACGCGTTTTGGAGCACAATTGGCAGCGGATCGCATAAGAACTCTGAAGTTAAAAGTGCTTCGGCTAGAGCAGTTCCAGGTTGGGTGACCTTCTGGGAAGTTCTCGCCAAACAAAGCCGTGAGGGAAGGATATTGGGTTGCGGCCCAATCTCCAGAGCGGACAATATCTTGGTGGGATATGGGATCATTACACACCTAGTGCTCCGCGAATCCCAAGTGGGACTTGGCCAGAGGGTGACGTGCTGGGTTAAAACACCACGGATCCCGGGTTGGACTTGGGCCGGAGGGTTCGGTCGTAGAAAAGGGGGTCGTCACAATCCTACATCGCTTGGGGAAGTATGTGGAAATAAAACATATGTAAAGAGACCCTTCCAAGATAGTAAGACGCGTTTTGGAGCACAATTGGCAATGGATCCCATAAGAACTCCGAAGTTAAAAGTGCTTCGGCGAGAGTAGTACAAGGTTGGGTGACCGTCTGGGAAGTCCTCGCCAAATAAAGCCGTGAAGAGAGGATATTGAGCTACAGCCTAATCCCTAGAGCGGACAATATCTTACTGGAAAAAGGGGTCGTTATAGTCTATGCACTAAGGACTCGAGGTAAGTGATGTTTTATGTGTTGACCCGTCGGTTTGCATCATAAAGTGCTAGGTGAAGTAGTTTCGTTTCGATAAAACTTTGAGAACTTGTTTGTGATTACGTTACAACATTAATGGCTTGAGGATTTTTCTAATCGTTATGATAGGATTAGGTTTACGATTGATGTTATATTTTTTTGTTATATTTTATTCTGATGTATTGTTAGATGATATGATTATATTGACAATGATGTTGCTCGAGGATGTGTTATAGTATAGACTTTTGATTGTGATTTTTATTAGATGATATGATTATATTCTCAATGATGTCGCTCGAGGATATGCTTTGTTTGATGATTTGATAATATAGAAATATTGAAGCTATAATGACACGTAGTAAGTTATTATTGAATAGAAAGAACAGACGAATTGACTCGATGATATGCTATATTTTGCATCGTATGTTTATGTATGACTCATGCATCATGAAAATAAATTTATGTTAAGAAATATTTAAAGAGAACAAATAAACAAAGACAACAAATAAAGATAGAAAGAAAGAAAGACTGCAAAAAAAGACAAACATAAAGACGAAAAGATAGAGAATGACTAAATAAACATAACTTTGTTGTGAGACAGGATTACAAGTCGGTTGTCCCTTAAGATGGGATCATTTGGTTCCTTCTTGCATTCCTATACTAACTTACCTCCAACAAATGGATTGTGTATCGAAAGTAATGCAAGAATAAAAAACTCAGTGAGAAAGAACCACGATAAAACTATTTTTACAAAAATTTAATTTGCACACATGTTCATAATAGTGTATGCATCTCTTACTGAGTGGTAGATTAATAGTTTGAACTTTGTGATGTAGGTGAGAAATTGTATGATGTACACGATGAAAGAAACAAATGAAAGATGCAATTGAAGAGGTGCTCTCATGGCAAAGTTATGTGGTGTTAATGAAAATACCGATTCAGAGACTATAAAGAAAAACTTACGTTTTATTTCTATATGAGTTAAAAGAGATTTCATATCACTTATTGTTTCATTATGTTTATGGATGAATTTTTTAAGTATTATTTTTAAACGATTATTTATGATTGTTAATTTAATTTTAATGAAAACTTATGTTGTACATTTCCAATCAAGTGATTTTGAAATTTTTAGTGAACTATTTTAAAGAAAAAGAAAAGTAAAAATGGAGCACTATGTGGCATTATAAACGTGGTATGAGAACAATTTTTTGCATTAACACACCAGCCTCGTTATGAGAATGTTTCTTCAATTATAAGTATATTCTTTTTGTTAATTTTAGTTTTGCATTGTTTCTTATTATGATTGTATTGGAATTATTTAGGAAATATTATTGTAAGAGGAGCCAGAGAAGAATGATGCTAGGATATGCCTTATGACTTAGTTGAAGAATCTAATGAAGGTTAAGTAGTTATCTTGTTGAACGAGAATTAGCGACTTGAAGAAATTATAAATAATATTATATTTTTTTCCGAGGTTATAGGTAATTCCTATAAAGTCAAGCATCTGGTATTCAAGATTTCTATAATGAAGTGGATAGTTAAGTGATCATTACTCAAGCCGACAAAGTTTATGAGATAGAAGTTGGAAAATTAGAATACATATTTTTATATTTGATATTTAAGATAAAATATTCATTACTGAGGAAACATTAAGACTAAATTCTAGTCGATGAGTTATTACAGATTAAGGCCATTGTGGATAAAAAAACATAAATAACAAAAAATGGAGAACTTAGATGTGTAGTTGTTTAGAACAATCATCGAATGGGAAGCTATAGAAGTTGTATCTGATTTGGAAAATTAGTATATCCTAAAGGATACAGTCGATGAACATTGATGATCCTACGTTCAAATTTATAATTGGAATTGAAGTGATCACCATTAGAGGAAGAAAAGAAAGTTACATTCTAGTGCATAATTGTTAAAAACACTCTTCGGGACATAAAATTGCATGAAGGATGGAGTACCTGAAAGTAGAATCAGACGCAACAGAAAAAGAGATGACAACCCGATTCTTGTGGACAGTGCCATATTATTTGGTAAGAAGAATGATGAGTCGATAAGGATGTAACACCCGATTTTACGGGTTTTCGTATATTGTGCGCAATGCAATTTTGTAAATAATTGAAATATGTCCGTTTTGCCAATTAAGAGTTTTAATTGGACCCTTGTAATTAATATGAATTTTAGGAGAATTATGGGAATTTAAGAAATTCAAACTGAAATAAAATGCTTAAGTTTCTATTTTTAACCCTATAGTGGTTTAATTCGTAGAATTAGTAAATGATTCGTTTGACGAACGAATAGCTTTATTAGAGCCTAGTAATAAGTTGGAATTATGGAGAAATAAGGAAACCTTAGAGAAACCAAACCGATAGACGAATAATGGAAATAAGTGGAAAGTTGAATGGAGGGGCAAACTGTCATTTGACAAGTCAATTGAATAAAATCACCACAAACCTCTTCTTTCCTCAAAACTCAACGAGAACCCTCTCCCCTCTCATCTCTCTGGCAATTTTTCTTCCCCACGGCTCTCCACCCCTTTTGCTTCATCGATTCTTCCTCCGTCATCGAAGTTCCTTCACGTTTTATTCTCCCTTCGTGATTCTAGGTAGTCTCTAGTGTTTCCCGACCGTTATCTCGGTTTCTAGGTTGATAAGGTCGTTAGGGTTTCGTAAGAATTTTATAAAAATTGTCGGGTTTTGTTGATAATGGTTAGTCATGGTGTTATTTTACGATTATTGAACGTTGTTGGAGGAAAAAAATTGGTGTATTTGTCGTTGATTCAAAAAACCGGATTTGGAGCTTAAGAAATCTCCATTAATGGAGGTTTAGAATTTGTGAGAGTAAATTGCTCGATGAAAATGCCCGAGAGAGGTTAATTAAAGTTTAGGAAATTTTCTTTAGTTAGGAGTTTCGTAATTTTAGAAGTCGGAATGTTTAGGCTCGGTTTTGACAATGAATGCTATGGATTGATTTAGGTGCCACGGCCCGAAACGAGGTGCTTGGTACGACGACAGGTAAGTTCTCGTGACTTACTTTGGCTGATTTAGCCTACACCAGAAGATTATAATTGGTTCGAGGAAATTGGAGATGTTTGATTGTTTTGGGTAATAGGTCGGGTAGTTAGTTTTAGGCTTAAATTGTGAATGTTTTCGTTCGTTGCTTATTTATGTTTTGATGTGGTTTATAGTATCGCACGTGTTCATGCATCATTGTTTCTAAAAAGCACGAAAGAAATTTTCATGCACGTTTTCATAAAAGAAACAAGATAACGAAAAAGGTAAAATGTATGAATGATGGTCATACCGGGGGATGGTGGTTCAAACACGACTGTCCTACAGGTTAAGCGTGTTTTCCCCCCGGTAGATAAAATGACTATCCAATCGCCGGAATGTGCCATTTTATCTACCGAGAGTGGAAGCCCCGGGTGACTTATATGAAATGAAATGACTAGCGAAAAGGTAGGACGCATGATTACGAACCGCATATGCATAGCTTCACGTGCATTCAAGTAGACTACTGAGCCCCTAGCTCACAGTTTATTTCTATGGTGTAGGTGATTTAGAGCAAGGTGAGGACGAGGTTCTTCCACCTGACGAGACTATAGTTTGAAGGAGGATGCTCGTGGGAGCGGCTGGCGTAGTCGATGCACATATGACCCGTGGGAGCATAGGTTAAGAATTTTGTGTTTTCTTTTTGGGTTTACACGGGTTGATGGGTCATAGAATAGACATGAAATGTATGAGAAATCGTTTAGGATGACTGGTGTCTGGATTATGTAAAAGTTAGGTTTTTATGACGTTGTTAGCTGCCAACTATTATAGACGAATTGATGTATAGGTTGGAATTTGATGAAATGGTTCGATATTGAGTCTGATAGGTTGAAATGAATAGAAGGATCGGATGATTTAAAATGGTTGTGGTTGAGATGAATATGGCGTTTGGGGTGACGGGATTGATGAGTTGAAGTTGAATGTCCGGTGTATGGAGAGGCATTTTAGTGGATTGTTGCTGAATAATTTAGGATGGTATGTTGAATATGTGCATTAGGTGGGAAGTTTGAAGAAAAATGGCGAAGGATGGATTTCTGTCGGACGGGTGGTGGGCGTGGCAGCTAGTGCACGCAGGCAGGCAGAAAGGCGACGAGGGTGCGCGCTGCCTGCCAGGAGAGCAATCGCAAAAAGGGGGCGATAGATCGCAAACTCTCTGGTTGTCAAGGAGTACCCGATAGTTCGCCCAAAGAGGGCGAACGACGGTAATAAAGGCTAACGCTATAGTTTTCCGAGAGCTAGACGATCGATCGCCCGAAAGGAGGCGATCGATCGGCTACTCAAGGACCGACGATAGCCATTTCACTTTTATGGTTTCGGACAGTTTTGCAATAGGCCTTACACTGTGATTTCCCTGAGTTTTGCAATGTTCTTTTAAATAGTTTTCAACGTTGTCAACGAATAGATTGTGATTTAGAATTAGAGGATGGTTTGGGTAAGTTCGAAATTAAAGCAAAATGTCGATAGATAGGAATTGATTGCCGAGGCTATTTTCTAACGAAGAATGAAGGCATGATAAGGGAAATGCAATGTTAATGAAACAAAAATTATGAGAGCGGCGGAGGGTAGCACATATTGTATGTATGAAGCGCACGACACAGGTTCGTCGGTGACACCGAAGTGGGTCGAGGAGTCACAAAGGGGTGTTCAATGTAGCGAATGGAACGAATTACGGAATTGGAATGATTTCCTTTTCGATTAAGAACACTATAGAGATTAACTTATTGAGGACTAACTTGCTACAAGAAAGGCAAAGAACGACAATGGAGATTAATTAAGATGGTAGTTAGAACGGTCATTGGTGCGGAAACACCAAGCGGAATAGTTGATTAAGAAATTGTTAAAATTTGAAGACATGTGTTGCTAGAATTGAATTGATGCCAGTTAAGGTATGAAGTTGTATTAAGTATTTAGTTTATAAAATGAGCAGTTTGCAGGAATGTAGTGAGACTGAGACTCTAAATAAGAGTTATGAAAATTTTGACGGATATTTTGATACTGTAGTTGATTCAAATTGGCATGACGACTTTGAATAGTTCAAAAATGCCTTGGCTCCCTAAGAAGTAAGTGAATGGAAATTTATTGACGAAATATTGAAATATAAAGGATATATATGAGTAAAGGAAAAAGCAAACTTGAGGGATATCAATGAAAAAGCCACCTGGAGGGTATAGTGGAATATCCCACTCAAAGAAAGATGATGTTTGAATGAGAACAAAAAAAATTGTTTTAAGACGATAAGGAATAGAAGATTAAAGAAAGACAGACACTAAGTATGAATGGAAAATTGAAAGGTTTGACTTCCCAAAAAAAGGAATGAACTTTGGCATGACTTTCAAAGTGAGGTTGGCAAGAAAGGGAGTCAGCCAATATATATTGAACAATTTTCTGTCATGGAGAAAATAGGAAACTAGTTCCTGAGCTGGGTATTGTCTAATGAGGAGCAATAATGTTAAGTTATGAAAGGAAAATAGTACGCATTCTTGATTATAGGTTAATGAGTTTCGACCCAACAAGTCTCGTTGGTTAACAGTTGTGTGATGACACTCATACTAAAGGTGTAAGAGGTGGAGGAAAGATATGCCAATATTTGTGAAGCAAATTTTGAGGAGAAAAGTTAATTAACGGAAGAGAATGTAACACCAAGAAACTCTGATAAGATTTAATTTGTTTTCCAGACAGTTTATACTATTAATTACTACTTATGATATTATGAAAGTTTTAATTCCAATTACATGAAGATTAATGCGTAATAGTAAGAAAATTAACTGAATTAAGGGTACTTTTCTTATGTGGTGGAACGGGTACCTTAAGACTGGAAAAGTGTACGATGGACGACCCGCTATATTCACAAAGATTTTCCAAACAGAGTAAAAAATTCTTAAGAAAGGTAACACTTTAAAAGTGTATAAAAGAGGTTTGGAGTGAAAAAATGATAAATAGAAGCCAAAAATAGTCCTGGTGCCACCTTGTAAACCACAAAGTTAAAAAACATGAAGTTCATGTGGCAAAGATTGAGAGCTCTAGAGGTGCAAAAAGCGAGCAAGAGTGTGGCAACCCCATGCCAGTCTTTCCCAAAAACACATTTTTGTATTTTTTGACATTTTAGGGTTTTCAAATTTCTGTCGAAACTTATAGGATTTCCTAGAGTTTAAGGATATGTTAGGCTATGTCGAATTATTTTTTTTTTTTTTTTTAGGTTACGTGATCTGTTAAATACTCACTGGTACCAACTTTACCTTAAAATAACCCATATTGTTTGAAACTCGCAAGTTGCGTTCTCATTTCTGCAAATGCTCCAAGGTAAGCAGAACCCTAAAAGATTTTATAGTTTATAAGTTTCTATTGCCTAAAGACTAAAAAAATAGTTAATCTTATTTGTGAAGATAATTTTAGCAAATTAAACACATGACGTCACAAACAAGAAGCAATTCAGAAATTGATGGAAATAATGAAAATGGAATGTGATTTTGTAACAATTCAAAATCTTCATGCAAGATGGACAACACGAGGTAAGAATATTATGGTGAAATTGAATGATATGAGAGTCAATCTCATATGTATCAGTGCACTTCTGAAGACTAAATCATGTGTAATCCAAATAGCATATTCTAGTTATGACACTATAGGGAAAGTAGGTGATGATATCCGAACTCATATCAACAACCCAATGTACGAAATCTACTCAACGTTAAAAGAAGTCGTTTCCTGCCTGGATACCCCCTGTTCACAAAAGATATAAGCAGCATTATAGCTTGAATGTGTGCTTTCTAACGAAAAACCGCCCAGACCACAGCAACCCAACAAACCTACAAAATAGAGGTTGACTTCTCATGCATTTGTAGGATCACTACCCAGTTGGCATTAGAGTTGATATGTCTCAAAGAGAGATGGAAAAAGAAGCTTGCGAAGGGAAAAGGCACCTAAAGTTATCTAACCAATTAATGTTGTATGTGGTAAAAACGACTAAAAATACTCGGGGCTAAAATGATGGTAAGATAAACCTCACAAATAGTGAAATAGAAAGCTTCGATTAGACAAAGAAATCAATCCAAGAGGAATATTAACCTAAACTCAAGAGTTTGTATCAGCAGTTTGTGATGCACGCGAAAATGCAAGTTATGGTACGATGGGTTGGGCCCGTACGAACGGAACCCGAATGGTGGTCATCCGCGCGGAGGGGAGCGGAAGGTGAAGGTCATAATGAGGGGGTGTCAAATCAACATCGCTTGGGGAAGTATGTGGAAATGAAACTATGTAAAAAAAAACAAGAGGACCCTCCAAACATAGTAAGACACGTTTTGGAGCACAATGACACGGATCCCATAAGACTCCGAATTAAAACGTGTGCTTCGAGGAGAGCAAGTCCAGGGGGGGTGACGTTATGGGAGTTCTACGCCAAACAAAGCAGTGAGGGGAGGATATTGGGATGTGGCCCCAACCCAGTGCGGACAAGATCTTGCTTGGATAAAGGGTTCATACAAATGGTACAAGCCTGATACCCAACCGGAACTTGGCCAACCGGAGGCCGTGGGCCCTAGAGGGGAGGTGTTGAGTGTTGAGGACATGAATATGCAGTATGGGTACAATGGCTGCCACGAACAGAACCGGATGAAGTACGTCTGCGGAGGATGAATGTAAGGTGACAGGTAGGTAAAAAGGGGGCGTCATAATCCCACATCGCTTGGGCAGTATGTGGAAATGAAACATATGTAAGAGATCCCTCCCAGATAGCAAGACGCTGTTTTTGGAGCACGCTGGCAATGGATCCCATAAGAACTCCGAATGTTTTAAAAGGCTTCGCGAGAGCACTTATAGGTGGGGTGAACTTCCGGGAAGGTCCGCACAAAACAAAAGCCGTGATGGGAGAATATTGGGTTCGGCCAATCCAGAAGCGGACAATTCTGCTGGGAAATGAGGTCGTTAAAAATGGTATCAACGCCTCGTAACAACGGAAAGAAATGTGGCCACGAGTATGGGGGGCCCACGAGAGGGGTTGGCTGTGATGACCCGAAAGTGCACGTATGGTCGATGGCTGCACGCACCGGAACCCGGATGGCAGTACGTCGCCGCGGAGAGCGAGGTGACAGGTCGTAATGCGGGGGTGTCCAATCCTACTCGCTTGGAGAAGTATGTAGAACGAAACATAGTAAGAGGCCCTCCCAACAAAAGTCCGCGAGTTTTGGGCCCAATTGAAACGGATCCCATAAGAACTCCGAAGTTAAAAGGGCTTCCGCGAGCAATTCCAGTTGGGTGACTTCTAGAAAGTTTCGCCAAAACAAAGCCAGAGGGGAGGATATTGGGCTACGGCCTCCCCAGAGGGAATATATGGCTGGGGAAAAGGGGGTCGTACAAGCAGGTCTTGTATCTGTCAGAAAAAACACTCAAATAGTAGGCATACAATCGTCTAAGCAGGAAGAAATATCATTTGGTGATTAAAGACTTCAATTTCCTATAAAGTAACGAAGGAGACTTGCGATCTTTAACATATAAAGCACGTAAACATCACGCACATTTCAATGCAATAGCTCATCACTAACTGCTTTTTTTTTTTTTTTTT